>CM056491.1:50723101-51305831 GCA_029783415.1 Anisodus acutangulus
TAATAGCTACTGATGAATCAACCATCCAACCAGAGTTTGCTTCAAATCAAGGTTGGCTTCAATCATAAACATGAAAAAACACACCATAAGTAACAGCACAATTTAAATACAGATCATCTTTCTCTCTTCCACGAGTCAACATTAGCATCAGACACAGCATAACCAAATAGATAAGTGTTAAAAGAATAGTCATTAATTAATTTAAAAGTATAGCTCACTCTCTGATAATTAATGACCATTGGTATATGAAATTAGAGATTGTGTTTTTTTCTTTTCTATTTATTTTCTAATGGGGAACACTACTTCTGTAAGCTTTGTATCCTATGTAAGCTTATATAACTGGTCCAGTATAAAAGAGCGTTGAATAGTTCAGCGACAAGCTTAAATCTAGTCAACTTTTGATGGAACAGCCAACCTCAACTAGTATGGGCTTGAGACGTGGTTATTGTTATTGTATTACTTTCTATGTACCATAAAAGATTATGAGGTAGTTCATATTGATAGTGCAGATTAAGGAGTATCTTTGTTTGACTGCACACTTTTATTTTTGATTTATCAATAAAAAAAGGTACAGAGTCAGACTACGGCCATTAAAACTAGACTGACGGAGTAACAAAGTAATGCTGAATCTCAAGTTTGTACCAATTTACGATAGATTTTGAATTAATTAATTTCAAATAATCACACTTAAACAGTAAGAAATTGAAATCTGTTCAAGCGTTCAATAAACTTTGCTTCGATCCAAAGTATCAACAATTAGACTGTTTTTACAATATTTAAACGATGTTGACACATATTCGAATTAAGACTCTTTTCATGCACGAGCATATTAAAATAACCTACAACTTGTAATCTACCAAATTATTAATAATTAGACTGTTTTTACTATAGAAAATAAAAAAAATTCTCCTTTATTTGAGGATAATTCAGAAAACTTCAACAATACTGAAACGATCTTGACAAATATTTGAATTAAGGCTCTTTTAATGCACGAGCATATTAAAATAACATACAACTTGTAATCTACCAAAGTATCAACAATTAGATTATTTTTACTATAACAATTTCACCTTTTTTCAAGGATAATTCAGAAAAAATTAACATTACTTAAACGTTGTTGACGCATATGTTGGAAATTTGCCTTTGGCGGGGAGATGCGTCCACCCATCTTTGATGAATTAAACACTAGTGTTCCGCATGTTGGAGGCTTTGTCTCTTTACACATGCATGATCTACGAAGTGAGTAGATGACCGTAGGGCCAAGAATCGTCAAATTTCGTTGAGAAATGAAAGAGATATTGGTCCACGAAGTAAGGTGTTTGAGGCATGGAAATGTGGTGTGGGACAAATCTACCACATCGGTGGGAATAGGAAGAATTGCTCTCTATATAAGTCTCTAATTGGTAAAGGGTTTGGGACCCCAAGGGGTATCCCATGTGTTTAAAGGAGGGAAGACCTAGATGTGCTTGGGTTCAAGGCTAAGCCCACACGCGCGCCGCCACCGCCCGTCCGGGTCCGGGCTCGGGTCGTGGGCTGTGGGCTGTGGGCTGTGGGGACTTTCTGATATTATCTTTTTGGACCAGAGAACTTTGCCAGATGTACAGTTTGATCCCTGAAGTTTAATATTTTACAGTTTGGTCCCCAGAGTTTCTGGGAAGGTGACGGAAGGCAGAAAACTTTCTGCCTACCGTTGGGACTGTTTTTTGAGGCATTAATCAGCCATTACTTGGCTGATTAACTCCTCCATTATCACCCTCCTTCATGTCCATAATTCAGCCCCTCTTGATGGCCATTTACAACCATTACTTGGCTGTTTTAATGCCCTCCTAATGGCCATTAACAGCCATGTTTTGGGCAGTTGTTTAGCCCCTCCTCCATGCTATATATTGAGCCTCTTTTGGCTCAATTCAGTGGCAGAAAACAGACGAAAAACAGACAGCAAATAGACTGGAAAGTCACTGGAAAATAGCACAGAAAACACACAAAACAGTGACTGAAATTCAGCAAAACAGTGACTGAAAAACAGTGACCAAACCCTCACGTATACACACGATATACACTACAGAGACACACTATATACACAGAGACAAAAGAGAAGAGTAAAGAGAAACTCTTCCTTCCTATTCCATATCTTCAGCAAGTCGAGTCATATTTGTTTTCTTCGTCAGGCTCAACCTATTGGCTTTGTAGCGTTGAGATTAAAGTGTTGTTTTATCTTGGGAGACTATTGTCCGCTAACGTAAAAGCATATATACGGGGCAATCTTGTCTTAAGGACAGAGGGCAATCCCTCGACTCAACACACAACGTTGTAACCATCCAGATTTAGTTGTTTCTTGATTTCAGGTTATCAAGATTCAAGACACAACAAGCTTGCGGCAGTTTTGAAGATTGGCCTATTTGTTCAACAAGATTCAATTTCTGATCCTTTCGAATACTTGTAATAGTAATTTACTTCCCGTACTGCTTTATAAAGTACAATAGAGTACCAACAACATATTTGAATTAAAGTTATCTTCATGCACGAGCAGATTGAAATAACCTACAACTTGTAATCAACTAAATAACAATTAGACTGTTTTTAATATAGAAATATCAAAAACTCCCCCTTTATTTGATGATAATTCAGAAGATTTTACCGTTACTTAAACGTTGTTGACACATATTCGAATTAAGGCTCTTTTCATGCATGAGCAAATTGAAATAACCTACAACTTGTAATCTATCCAAAGAATCAACAATTAGACTGTTTTTTCTATAGAAATATAAAAATATGACCTTGATTTGATGATAATTCAGAAAATGTTAACGATACTTAAACGTTGTTGATACATATTCCAACTAAAGTTATCTTCATGCACGAGAAGATTGAAATAACCTATAACTTGTAATCTACCAGTGAAAAATATCTTAATTAGGCTCTTTTTTAGCGATATAGAAACAATCACCCAGAGAAGAGAGAGTGAAGAGAACCTACAGATAGGTATCGCCGGAGAAAAAGCACCGTCAGGAGTTGGCGGAACCGACTGTAAATCGTTCAATCAAGTGGGCCTAAGATGACATTAACTGAGTCAATTCAAATTCTGGCGGCCGATATTTGGAATCCTTTTTTGTACCCACGGGCCGTGAGATCCCAATGAATCACATAGAAATGCAAATTTTTGGACGGATGACCCTTCAAACGCACATGTATTTAATTTCCCCCCTCATATATGTGGTCTTTGATTATTGCTCCTGTTGTTTATTTAATGAAATATTTAGATATGTTTCGCTGGACATAAATTTTTTAATATTTTTTATATTTAGAAACTGAACTTTTACCACGCTCGGCACAAATTCTATAGAAATTAAGATACGCGACATAAGTTGTGCAGTACTTTTTCAAATTATGTTGAGTGTTGAAAGTTTTTTTCTTTTTCAATATAACTTATGTGGATGTGAGTACACATGCCGAAGCTAAGCACTAATTATGTAGAGCCAAATCTAAATGTATGCCTTTGTTTTTCTAAATTATGTTAAAATATTGAAAGTTTTGCCTTGTCCGGCATAACTTATAGGATGATATGATACATATGTAAAAGCTAAACACTAATTATGCCGGCCGAAATTTAATTTATGCCGTCTCAAAAGTGCTGAGAGCAAAAATTAAAGATGATAAATTTGAGGGGCAAACATTAAAAACCATCCCAAAATAGGGTCTTTGTGAAAAAAACCATATTGAGACCACCATTTAAGTCATAACTGTAGTGTATAAAATTTATAAATTTAATTGGGACCTAACTTACGGCATGTGCGATTGAAGTTGCAAAAATTTGCGTATGAAATTTAGCAACAACCTTCCAATATTTTTGCGTGAAATTTAGCTTGTCACGCCAAAGTTCCGACAATCGTGATTGAAGTTTAGCTTATCAATGTCAAACTTCATCAATTGTCTGAAGTTGAAATTTCAGATATATACGTTCAACATTAAAATCAGTTTTTTTCTGAAGTTTGAACGATCATTTTTCAAATCTTTTCCAACAATACTCCTTAATTTAAAATCAATTTTTTTATTAAAAATTCAAGATTCACTTTCTTTAAATTTGCTACAATGATAAAAAAAAAATTAAAACTCTTAACTGGTTATGAATAAAATAAATTTGAAAAGGTTAATGCGCCTTAGATGATGTTGTTGTACAAATAGACTATGGGGTGAACTTATTGTAAGATAGTTGTAATATATGGGAGTCCCACATCGGTCCCAACAAAATGACTTTTTAAGGCCAAGCCCATGTGAGTAGAAAATGAATAATTGACATATTTAAAAGGATATATTATGTAGATATATTTAATTATATATCTAAATGGCCGGGTTGAATCTTTAAATAAAGGTCTTATTTCGTATTTTATTTTTGAATAATTTTTGTTTATTTAAAATTTGAATTTAATATTTAAATTTTAAATTAAACGAAATATTGCTTCTGTTAAGAAAAAGAGTGTTCTTTCCGAAACAGACTCCTTCTCAACTTCTATAAATATGAATATATCCCAAAAATAGCGTATTCAATTTGCATGTATGATTTCAGGCTTTGTTGTATTTTGATAGAGAATTGTTTGTATTCCTTAAAAAAATTGCAGGCAATAACTTTTGAAAGATCACCTTTCACGCCTCAAAACCTTAATTTCTCTATTATTCTTCTATTATTTCTAAAAATTATTTGTAAGTTACACCAGGTAATCACTTTTAGCTTAGCTTGTAAAATTCCACTTTAGTAATTTTCAAGCTTTTACCTATGACCAGTAAAACAAGACATCACTTTCTTTAATATTATTCATATTGAATCTTGTAAACGTGGGTGAAGATGACTTTGAAGCTAGCTTCTACAAATGGTCCCAACCCACAAAAATTAAGCAAGAATATATACCTTTCCTCAAAGTCTTAAAAGTTAAAACCTTTTACAAAACCAGCTTTCAATTAAGTTGCATGTGCTGTAAATTTCCACAACAATAGCTAGAAGGAAATTAAGGGGTTTGCTTTTACAAGAAGTTTTTGTAGAATAAAAGTAGTGATAATGTGATATGACCCTTCATCTGTCGTGATTATGTTATCTGTTTAAATTTTGGTAGATTAAATCATTAATCCTTGTCTTAGAGAGAAGTAGTAGATTGATAAAAGTGTCAATAAAATAAATAGAGAAAATGACACAAATAGTCCTATATGTTTGAGGATTGGTTCAAAATAATTCTTAAAGTATGCTTTGAACAGTTTTGATCCTTTACGTTTACCAACACTAAGCATTTTTTGTCTCCGTCAAATATTCAACAAACTTTATCAGTTAGATTGACGGAAACTTTGCAAAAAAAAGAAGAAGTTGACAGAAACTCACATTTGAAGGCATAATTTTTGCAGTTTTTGTTATTTTTGTTATGTTTGGTTTATTTTTTAGCAGCTAGTGTAGTTTTTTTTGTTGTTGTAGTTTTTAGTATTTGATTATACTTTTTTGGAGTATTATTTAAATTTTTTCTACATTTATAATAAATCTAACAGATATAATTTATTAAATATTTGACGAAGATAAAAAATGCTTAATTTTGGCAACTTAAAGGACCACAACTGTTTAGGGCATACCTTAGGGACTATTTTGAACCTACTCCAAACAGAAAGAACCAGTTTTATTATTTTCTCAAAAAACAAATATATACCCAAAGTTGACTAGGACACCGTGTCATTAAAAAAAAACCTTAGTATTTATACAAATTGTACCACCTTTGACACTGGAGTTTGATCTTCCAAAGGCGATGCTTTCTTATTTCTGATCCATCAATAACCAACCATACCAACCGCCCCCCGCAAACTACGCTAAGCAACATAAAGAAACTAACTAAGACAAACAAAAAAATATTCTATCTTTGACAAAGACAGAGACATTGAAGAATAAGTGTAAATTCTGCAAAGAAAAAGGTAGAAAGACATATAATTTCTATGCTGTGAAAAAGAAATCCTGTGAAGATTCTTTATTTTGTTTGACAAACACATAAAAGAGGGCATGTATGTAACGAATTGGGTTTCCTAGCACAACTTGCTGACCCTCATCAGGTAGGTTTATTTTCTTGATAAATTAATCTGACCCATAAGCCTTTCTTGATGTTTATTGGTCTTTGCACATAAACTTAGCCTGGAATTGGGTTTGAATTTTTATTGGCAGCTATGCAAATGGTTGGAGATGGAATTTTATCTGTTTTGTCAGCAGAGCAGAACCATTAGTGGATGGCTAAAGATTCACAATTTTCAGGGGGCAAGTCCCATCTTGAAGTGAGTTTTCCTTCCGTTCTCCTAATGCACCAGTTATGTGGTCATTGTTATGTTACATTTAGCAAAATTGGGTATCAAAAACAAATTGATGGAGTTGGTAAGTTTTTGAATTAATGAGGAATCTTATGATTCTGATATTGGTCATGCCCTTGAGTTATAGTTTTGTAAATTTGAAGGGAGGTGATCAAGGACGGCTGTTGTCTTCTTCATATAGAAATAAATCAAATTGTTTGGTCAGTTTTGCATTTGCACTGCGCAAAGGTTATGTTTTTGCCCCAAGCAGAGGCGGAGCCAGAATTTGAACTTTATAGGTTCTAAATTCAAGGATAGCGACATCAGGTGTTAGTAACTGGGTTCTGAATTTAACTTTTGTACATATTTAGTGGATTTCATAATACAAATTTAAAATGTAGAATAGTATAATTCTCCTCAGTTGAAGGCTTCTCATTAATGCAAAATATATAGATGTTTACAATTACAAAACCTAATTGGTGAAGGATCTCTAAACCTAATTGGAGAAGGATCTATACTTTACATAATTACACTAGAATAATAATTACAGAATATATGGAGAATATTAATATATTCTCTATCACACACCCCTCAGTCGGAGCAGGAGGAGGCCGGACGCTGAGACTGGATCTGAAGTCAAGAAATAGCTGCCGAGGAAGTCCCTTAGTGAATGTATCTGCGTACTGATAGGAAAAGAGAACATGTAACACCCGAACATGCCCGTGACAACCTTCTCACGAACAAAATGAATATCCATCTTAATATGTTTGGTTCGCTGATGCTGAACCGGGTTATGAGACAAGTAAACAGCAGATATGTTATCACAGTAGACAAGAGATGCCTTACGTAAGGGACAATGAAGCTCTAGAAGGAGGTTTCTGAGCCAACAAATTTCGGCAACAACGTTCGCAACACCTCTATATTTTGCTTCTGCACTCGAACAGGAAAGCGTGACTTGCTGTTTTGCAGACCATGAGATGAGGTTATCACCCAAAAATACACAATATCCGAAAGTAGATCGACGTGTGACTGGACAGCCGCCCCAATCTGCGTCCGTATATGATATCAGCCTGGTCGGTGCAGATGGATAAAGATGTAACTCATAGTCAAGAGTACCCTTAACATACCGAATGATATGTTTAAGGGCTATGAAGTGAGGCTCCATGGGATCATGCATGAACAAACACACCTGCTGAACCACATAGGCAATATAGGATCTAGTGAAAGTAAGATATTGAAGTGCACCAGCGAAACTCCTATAAAGAGAAGGATCAAGCACCGGATCTCCATCATCCGCGCTAAGCTTCGACTTTGAGTCGACTGGAGTGGGCATGATTTTGCAGTTTGCCATTTTAGCCATGTCGACAATCTCTTCGGCATACTTACACTGACATAGGAACATTGCATTCTCGGATCTGGTCACGGAAATTCTTAAGAAATAACTCAACTTACCCAAGTCTGTCATGACAAATTCGGATTTGAGCATGGTAATGATTTCGTTTTTTAGCACATCAGAGGAGGTAGTCAGGACAATATCGTCGACGTAGAGCAAAAGGTATGCAGTGTCATTACCTCAATGAAAAATAAAAAGTGAGTTATCACTTTTGCTGCACATGAACCTAATCTGCAATATGTAAGTGGCAAAACGATCATACCAAGCCCCCGGGGCTTGTTTCAAGCCATAAAGTGACTTTCGAAGCCGGCAGACATAGTGAGGAGCTGAAGGATGCACAAGCCAGGTGGTTGATGCATGTATATGGTTTCTTTCAAATCCCCATGTAAGAACGCGTTTTTCACATCAAGCTGATGAAATAGCCAATTCTTTCCCATAGCTACGCTCAAAACAGTGCGAATGGTGGCTGGTTTAACCATTGGACTGAATGTCTCACCACAATCAACTCCCTCTTGTTTCCTTGTGCCATTAGCCACAAGTCTCGCCTTATGGCGTTCAAGCTCACCACTATCTCTGAATTTGTGACGATATAGCCACATGCAACGAATCACATTCACCCCTCTGGTCTCGGGACAAGATCCCAAGTGCGTTGTGTAGTGAGCGCATTAATATATATAGGTGTTTACAATTAAAAAACCTAATTGGAGAAGGATTTCTAAACCTAATTGGAGAAGGATCTCTAAACCTAATTGGAGAAGGATCTCTAAACCTAATTGGAGAAGGATCTCTAAACCTAATTGAAGAAGGATCTCTAAACAAAATTGGAGAAGGATCTCTACTTTACATAATTACACTAGAATAATAATTACAGAATATATGGAGAATATTAATCTATCAGTTTCGACTAAAACTACTAGGTTCTTCCGAACATGTTCCTAACCTTCTAGCTCCGCTTCGGTCCCCAAGCCAATCATTCAATGAAATTCTATTAACGACCTTCTTTTTATTTCCCTTGTGATAAATCTAATTAATCTTATTCATTGAACACACCAAGATGGTGTACAATTTATGTACAAGGTAAATGAGTGGTTGATTAGAGGAACTTTTCTCATGCATGTGGAAAAAAAACATTATATTGTTCTGTGTATGTTTAGGATTTTATTCTGTATAGCGACCAAAAATATCGTAGATGCTACACCTTTTTGCCTTCTTTCAACATATCTAATGAAAGAATACTGGCTAAACAGATGGGATCACTAGAAGGAAGAGCGGTACTTCAGCTTGAGGATGAGAACCTTGTGAATTCTAAGCATAATGATAGGAGGACAGCTTCTATGGATGTCGCTCCTCAAATATCCGTTTTTGATGCCAATACGGATGATGTCAGTTGTAAATGTATGTGGAATAATATACTAAGGCAGATGCACATAGTTTTGTTCTCCAAGAAGTTAAACCTACTTATTCCTTGTGGTCCTTTAGCCATGCTTGTTGATAAGTTAACTGATCATCACGTAAGTTGCAAAACTTTTTTCCAGTCCAATATCTTCGATTTTTAGGAGAGATTCCTCACATTATTTTTTCTAATGTTGTTTTCTGCCATGACTTTTTCAGGGATGGATCTTCTTTCTTAGTTTGTTGGGAATCATACCCCTCGCAGAGCGTTTAGGTTGGGCGACAGAGTAATTCTCTACACTCAGTATCTGCAGTACTTTGTATGAGAAGATCATTAAGGATAAAGGGGAATGCATGTGTTATTGGCAAGGACTTGTTACCATTTATTTAGCAATTCAGGCTTAGTGTTTATTAATGACAATAAAATGGAAGTTTGGGCTAGAATGCATTTACACTTATTCATGGTCTTGCTTTGTTGTATGGATAATTTGGAATGAGTAGCTTTATAGTTTTGTTCTCTATTAAGTTAGTGACATGAAACTTTCTATTTAAACAAGAAGCTGAAGGTGGTAATTTATGTTATCAAAAAGCTGTTTATAGTATTTACATGTTTCATAATGTGTTTTTTTGTTTTGTCATTTATGTAGGCAGCTGGCTTTCTATACAGGGCCAACAGGTAATTTTTTGTTTTTAGTTTCATATCATAGATGTAAATACCTATTTTTCATATACTTGACTTGAAGGTCATTGTTCTTCTTTACGTGATTATTTATCATAGGACATTTTGTTACACTAGAATAATGATCACTTTTTCAGTCTTAACTTGATTTCAATTGTGTCAACTTTGAGAAATCTGCTATTGTAATTTGCAGTTGGAGGGCTTTTAAATGCAACTTTTGGTAACGCAACGGAGCTAATAATATCAATGTATGCACTAAGAAGGGGCATGATTCGTGTGGTTCAGCAGTCATTACTAGGCTCAATTCTGTCTAATACATTACTAGTGCTTGGATGTGCATTTTTTGGTGGCGGACTTGTTCATTCCAGTAAGGACCAGCTTTTTGACAAGGTATAGATTATGTTACGCTACCATATTTATGTGACTCGGTAATCAGTATCAAATTTTGTTCGAAGTATGACATCAGAGTTTTCTCTGTTCAGGGAAACGCAGTGATGAATTCGGGATTGCTTTTGATGGCAGTGATGGGCCTACTGTTCCCCGCTGTCCTCCATTTTACACACACCGAGTTGCATTTTGGGAAGTCAGAGCTGGCACTTTCCAGATTTAGCAGCTGCGTAATGCTCGTAGCATATGGTGCATACCTGTTTTATCAGCTGACTAGTCAGAATAGTCTTTACATGCCAATTTCTGAGGTTGGGGTTCTTTATTTTCTCCGCACTTTATTCTTACAATTTCTAAGTTCCCTATGCAAACCATCCTTTATCCCGCGCAGGCTAGGCTGATCGATACATGTATTAGCTACATCACTCTTCCATTGAGTTTGCTTCAGGTTACCTAAAAGTTTAATAAAATTCAGGAAGAGGGTGAGAATGATGGGAGCCCAGATGAGGAAGAAGCTCCTGAGATATCAAAATGGGGGTCAATCATATGGCTTTCGATTATGACACTATGGATCGCCGTCTTATCAGAATACCTGGTTAATGCCATAGAGGTAACTTCTTTGTCATTCTATTAGTAGAATCATCTAATTCTCAATAAATTTGGGTATCCAGTTTTTCTCCGGTCTGTGTTCCCAATAAACACAAAAGTAGATTACAGGACCAAAATTTTAAAAAGTTCTTGACACATATAAGACGCCTAACACAAACTAAAAAACAATGATTTTTTTTAGTTTCTCTGCCTATAATCTACACTATTTTTTTCAGGGGGCATCAGTTGCTATGAGTATTCCTGTGGCATTTATAAGTGTCATACTGCTCCCGATTGTTGGAAATGCAGCTGAGCATGCTGGTGCTGTCATGTTTGCTTGCAAAGACAAGCTTGTACATTCTTCTCTCTTTTCTTTGTACCAAAACTATGGTTTACTACTATTTTTTTTTCCATTTACCTGGTGCCATTACAGGACATCTCTTTGGGAGTGGCAATAGGCTCATCAACACAGATTGCCATGTTTGGGGTAGGTAATTCAAAATGTTTATGCATGTTAATTACATCAAAGAGAAATTTTGAGCCACTTTTTCATTTAAGATAAACACATTTGAACCTTGTCAATAACCATGTCAACTGCCAACTACAATAATACATCGCATTTTTTCTCGTATTGCATTCATCTTTTCCTGAAAATACCCTGATAGATTGCCCATGTATTCAATTTGTATGAAATTCTTATTACTAAGTCCTCGTCTTTCTAGCTTTCCTAAATGTATGGTCTTTTCATAAGGACAAATCTTTTCCGTAAACATCCTGGTTTTGTTCATTATTGATTAATATTCTTTGATGTTCCTTCTTTATAATTATCTTAACATTTTTACTTGTTAATATGTGTTGGCCTTGATTGTAATCTATATAATCCCTAGCAGTTTGCTCCTCTTTAAACCTATACTTTGATGCAGATCCCCTTCTGTGTGGTGGTTGGATGGATTATGGGTCGTCCTATGGATTTGAACTTCCAATTGTTTGAAACGGCCACACTTTTCATGAGTGTCCTTGTAGTAGCATTCATGCTGCAGGTGTGCTCTTAAATTAGATAATTTAGTAGTCTTTCTGGTTCTACTTTTCTCCCCTTTCTCTGATGAATATTACTTTTGCAAGTCTTGCGTTGGAGCTTGATCCAATTAAAGAAATATGTCATGTCTCTTTTTCCTCCTCCTTCTCGATCCTTTGTTCTTTGCTTCACTCCCGGGGGTACCTGCCGGCTATGATTGAAATTAGCTTACAAGGCTTCGTGCTGTTGAACCTTTTTTCCTGTTAACATTTCCTCATTCTGCAGGATGGAACTTCCAATTACTTTAAAGGACTGATGCTCCTTCTCTGCTATTTGATAGTAGCTGCAAGCTTCTTTGTGCATATAGATCCAGAGGCTATACGTGAGTTATATTCTCTTTTGAAATTACGATATGGCAGCTTCTGGTCTTTGATTTAATACTCCTTTGGTGTTTGTTTTAACTGATTAACATCTGTTACTGTTATCCTTTTTGATATTTAAAATGTTGCCAGTATCTCAGTTTCATAAATCACCTCTTTTTTGAGGATTCAGAACACATATGTACATTGAAATTAACTCCACCTGAAAGTTCCAATCGTGCTGGTTGTGTCACTTTTACTAGGCAGAATGATAATGTTTAGAACATTTAGCTTAGGTGATGAGAGATGCTTCCAAATACCACAATCATAAAGAGGAAATTGGCATATCTAGAATGTGTGATAGTTCCTGATCTGACAACTAAGCAAAAAAGACAATGCTTTAATTCACATGATGTTGATTAATTAATTTTTGGAATCTGCCTGATTTGCAAGACCTCATGATGTTAATTAATTAACTGTTGCTTTGTTGGATACGGCGTCTTGATTCTAATCCAATATTGTGTATCATGGCTTTGCAGAGGACAAGCCCAAAAAACCATGATAGGTAAAACGTTATGGTTTTTTTATCATGTTGACGTGCTAAAGCTGAAGGACTGAATTCAAATTAGAGTTGCATATATTAAAGAGCCATTTCTTCAAGTTTTGGCCACTCTGAGCTGTAGATATTGAAAACAATTCATCTGCTGATGATGCTCAGAGTTCTGTATTACTACCATCTGTTCATTTGAGAAGTGTATTTTTTCTCTCAGTTTTGACTGTATCATTAGGTCTTTTGGTGCGGCAGATGGTGACTTATTTTTTTCGCCTCGAAAATGGCTGGACAGTACAGAAGTTTTTGTGTTAAATATATTAAGACTTTCAGGTAATTTGTAAACACAGTTTTTTTTTGGCTTGTCAAAAGCAGAATATATTCTATTTGTCATTTGTAATCATAAACGATGTATCGTGCATATGATCAAAGTTCAATCATTTTTTGATGACTAAAATTTTTGATTTTGTTGTTTCACCAAAAAATAGAAAGCAAAATAATGTATATCCACTCCCACCCCAACTAGAAAGTGGCTACTCTTGCAGCTACTCCTGACAATTTGTTGGTATTTTGACTTGCAAATTAAATCTTTATCCTGAGATTAGAGTTGTGATGAGAATAGCAAGACTTTTGTGGTCTAGTGGTACCAGAACAGTAATATACTATTTACAGAATTAATTCACTTAAAAGTCAATTACTTATAAATATCAAGGCTAAGTATGGGTACCATTCCCAGAACAAGCTGCAACAATAAATAATCTTAAACTAATTAATTACACTGAGCGTCTAATTTCTTCTATCATGTTAATAAATAAAACTTAAATTCATCTTAGATTAGCTGCACTTTAATTTTCTATGGTTGCTTTAAACCTCTTTTCTCTCCTTTAAGTGTGTGTGTGTGTGGAAGGCTTCATTTCCACGAACATCCACTTTGAGTTTGTCTCTATAGTTCAGATTTCTTGCAAGAATTTATCAACACTTTCAGAATTCTTATCTTGTCCGGATCTGACCGTTTCTCTTGTTTTGTTTGCCTATGCTTTGTCTTGAGTCAATGGTCTTTCGAAAACAACCGCTCTACCTACCAAGGGATAGATAAGGTCTGCGTACACTCTACCCTCCCCAAATTCACGTTGTGGGATTTCACTGGATATGTTGTTGTTGATAAGGCTGATATAAGCTTTTATCTTGTGCTCGTCTACATTATTTTTTATTGATACTCTAAATTCCGTAGCCAATGGTCCTGTACTAATTACGGCTTACTCAATAAAGTCATAAAGTTTAGGTAATGGCTAAATTAAATGTGTTTATATAGTGGGTAACAGGTAATAGCTTGGATATTTTTTAACTTTTGTAATATATTTTGTACTGAAAACTAGTTTTTATAAAAGAAAACGTGGTTCATACGTTATGTTATATAAATAATTTAGTTTAGTTATTTCCGTGCAATAAATCATTAGTGCAGGTTTTCGTATGTATAATTAACCCGCTAATATTCTGTGATTTAGAAAGATAAACGGATGAATCAATATGAAACCATTTTGCAACTCAATATTACTAAGCCTACGTCTAAAACAAGTTGAGGTTGGTTTTATATATATATATATATATATATATATATATATATATATATATATATATATATATATATATATAAATAAATAAATAAATCCTCACAGACCATATTTTCTATTCAAATTAATATTGGAAGCCAACATTATACAAATTAAAAATAAACTGAAAGCCCAAATACATTTAATAAAGTTATTGACTCCATTGTTCCCGTCATCGATCGGGTTATTTCCATAATTCCAGCAAACAAGTTTAAAAATTCCACTAAAGACATGAAGCAGGAGAAAGTCGATCATAATCTTAATTAAAGCCTAGCTGAAGCAACTAATTAAACATTAATGACCAAATCAAAGTCGCACTCTTGGATAGTATAATGAAGATGAAACTTCATTGAACTTCCCTATATTTCTACTCTACATTATTAGAATAATTAGATTGATCAAGGATAAACGACACTATAAAAAGAAAGACATTTACCGACAACATTTTTTGTTGACATATGTTGGATGTGGTTGTCAAAAGTACTTTTCACAATAATACAATTGTTGCATGCCGTTGCAATAACCTCCGATGCGAAAATTTTTTGCAACAAGAAGTTGTTTTTTGTTGTCATTTACGTTTTTTAGCAACAACATATTAAATTTTTGTTGCCATTTACATTTTATAGCAACACTATATTTGTTGTTGCTAAAGTTTTATTGTCAATTCTATAATTTCTTATAGTGCGAGTAACACATGCTCAATACATAAGAAAGTCAACTGGCCAAACATCATAAAAGGCCTATATAAACTTGTTAAGGATATTGTTTCCTTGGATCGTGATTAAATTAATTAGCAGCATAACTATTTCTGCGGAGAATTAATTAAGTTCTAAACAGAAATATGGCGCGATCCTATGGTGTGGGAGATGGTGGCTCAACGCTTGAAGGCACGGGGCTGATGATAATGGTGGCAATGGTGGTTATATCTGTTTTAATGATATCAATGGTCATTTTTGCTTGTGGAGACTCCTCTAATGGCGAGAAGGACGACGATTGGTATTATCGTGGAGGTGGAGGAACCGGTGGAGATGGTGGTGGCGGTTGCGGAGGCGGTTGTGGTGATTAAATTCTTGTGATTGTGTGGAGTGATCAATAGCTTATCCTTTGGCTTGTTTGTAGATTAGAGTCCAAGTAATATGTACATGTAAGACTTTTTAATTCGCGAATATTAGCATTGGATGCATGGAGTCTCCAAGAAACTACAACTTCCTCCATATTCAACAACAACAACAATATACTCGGTATATTTTTATAAGTGGGTCTGAGACAGATGGGGTAAATGCAGACCTTATACTTCTACTTTTGTGCTCAAGAAAATTGTTTTTCAATCTTTCTCTAGATTATGAAAGTTTTTATAAAGCGTTGTAGTCAATGAAATTGAAGCTCGTTCATTTACACTTTAATTTATACACATATAATGTCTAATATCAAGTTCTTGCCTCTTGATCAACAGTGTATAATTAAACTTGCTTAAGATATATAATTTCTACTTCTTTTAAGTCAAATATCCAATATTCTTGGTGGTGCTGTTTTCTCCCAATGTGTAGCTTACTCCCTGTTTCTTCCGCTTTATGGTTTGCAAATTATTATTATTATATTATATTATATTATATTTTTTTATTATTATTATTATTATAGTTTTTAAGACTAATTAAGATTGAGTTTTAGTTTATATTTGGAAGGAAAAAAACAATAACTCCGATATTGGAAAAGGGAAAAAAAACAGAAATTAACCAAAGAGTACAAAGAAACTAATATTGAGAAGTTAGAATAGCTCCTTTGCATATTGACGAGCAATAGTGTATATATAGTACTAAAGGAGTATGGTAAAGTTGCATTACGAATATATATATTTAATTAGGATAAAAAGTGTGACAAAAAATGTACAAAATTTTAAGAAATTAGCAATTACCTGCGGCTTGAAAATTAGTGCACTAAATAATGGGTTGTGTCATAAGAAATGATTTAAGATGGGCATGGATGATGAAACTATTGACTTTTTAAATGAAGGAAAATATTTTATTGATAAACTCTATGAATTTCTGAATGTTCTTTACGATCTTTATAATAGAAAATAACTAGTATCATCCCTATTTATAATAGTATGAAATCTACTTTAACTCAAAATAGAAAAATTTATTCCTATATTAATTCTGACTATAAATACTAATTAGACATGAATTAAAATATCAAATCCTAACTAATATTGATTTCCTAAACTTTGAATCCTTCTTATTAAAACGGGTAGCATGCAAGTTGCGTGAGAGATATGGAGTCCACTTTAGTGGGGAAAAAATAAAGATAGATGTGCAACAACTATATTTCGTGAGAGATATATGCAAAAACGTAGCAATTTCATATTTTGAAATTTGCTCAAGCAAACGTGTATGGAAATTTTTCACCATACTTGGAGAATTATAATACAAAGGAATTGCAGCAATGTGATTTCGTATTTTACAGAAGAAAAGTATAATTTCTCTCAAGAACAATATTCGAGTTTTGCTCACTACTTCGATCTCATTGTTTCGTTTTTGTCACGTTGTTGAATCCGAACTTTCTTCAAAGTAAGTAAGGTGGAAGAAGAGGGGTTCTTGACAAATAAAGTTGAGGTGCTAGATGAATTACATTGATTGGGTTGTTAAGAAGATCAATTAAGGTATGTTAAGACTACTCTTTTCTTCTTTTGGCATGTTCTAAGTACGAAACGCAAATGTAATATTGTTCCAAAAATGATTCTACTCTTAATAGTTAAGGATGTTCGTGTTATTCATTCATATTTCCAAATCATGTCTAAATACGTTCCTAAATCCTTATTGAGGTATATGAGAAAGATGTTAATATTCATAATGTTAATCGGAGGTGAAGCAACATTACGTCACTCCGATAAATTCAGAATGTCTTAGTATCATTCATGCATTATATTTCATGTATTACCCTTGACCCACATGCGTTATATACACTACTATATGGTATGCATTATATATATGTAAGGGATGGGAAAAGGGATACGACGTTATATACGCACACCACCTGATCAACTGGTATATGATTATGATTATGCCCACAGAGGCCGAAATGATATGATGAGATACGACGTTATATGCGCATATATATATGTATGACCGCATTGTGCATGATATTTAGGCATATTATGGCCCCCAGATGCATTCTACATAGACATCATACTTATGCATATTATGGCCCTCAAAGGCATTCTCTATTGATTGGTTGTTTCTTGTTTCATGTTATTTTCAATTCTCTAGTATGCTATTTTTCATGCCTGACATACTCGGTACATCAGTCGTGTTGACGTCCCTTTTGTCGGGGGACGCTGCATTTTATTCCCGCAGGATGACGGTTCGCACTAGTAGGTTGTTGGTTCAGCTGATATTGGAGCACTCTACTTGTTTCAGAGTTGCAGTCTAGTCGTGGTATGATATTTTTTATATGCGTAGGGGTATGACAGGGCCTTGTCCCGACCTTATGATGTCACATACTCTTTAGAGGCTTGTAGACAGATTTCATGTGTATAGTAGTCGTGTATGGCCTTGTCGGCCTTAGTATGTATATATGCATAGGCTGAGTTCTTCTGTTTGTAAGATTTTACGTAGCTCCTTTCCAGTTTATCATTTCTATGTGTCAGCATGGTACTTTGTGACGGCCCTTGGGACCCATGATTAATTATGGTTAGATGTTAAATGTATGACTAGTGGTACTCGACAAGTAAGGTCCAGGTACCCGTCATGACCCTCCGATTTGGATCGTGACAAGTATGAACACCACAGTCGCTTCCCCATCTCCAACCTATTGCGCCTTAATGATTGTATGTTTCACCTGTGAATCCGTTTATTATATGTGTGCCAAATGAAGAAAAGAATTTAAAACCAATTAGCTAATACTGTTTTGCAGCTAACAATGATATTACGACATGATCATAGTGTTAGCTTAGGCAGACTTAGAGAATAACTTAGAAGGACAACAGTTGCAGCGAAATATTGGTATCTTCAACAATATGGTCAACAATCAAGTATACTACATGGAGTACAATTGAATATCCGTGAGCCTTGCATTACGAAAGTGCATCTTTTTTCTCCGTTCTATAGATTCTAGGATAGATATGAAGCCATCACCGTGCTACTATTGCAAATTTTGACAAGAAGAAAATAAGATGTCATAGAATAGCACATAAGATTTCAATTGTCATAATCATGGGCGGACTTTGTTGCGGACCATAATTGTATTTTGTATGTGAATGTAGGTATAAACTGTACTTATTCTGAACAGTATAAATTTTGGATTAGTCTCTGGTTATAATTGATAAACCAGTGGATGATTCCCCGATCTTTATCCGAAAATTAAGGGTGCACTTAAACCTACTATGATAAAAATCACTGCCTCAAAAGTTTTAACTCCAAAAGAACATGTAAGATAGTCATGAAAACGAAAGATAAACCCCTCCAAACATCTAGAGAACTACTACACCAGTTAGAGATTTGGACCAAGTACACTGAGAACAAAACATTATTTAAGGATTATAAAAGTAGAAACTCAATTTCATCACAACTGTACAGGACCAAGCTTGTTCCTGCTAAACTAAAATAATCCGTTCTTCTCATGAGTAAAGGGCAGCCCGGTGCACTAAGCTTCCGCTATGTGCGGGTCTAGGGAAAGACATGTATGCAGCCTTACCCTTCATTTCTGTAAGAGGTTATTTTCACAGCTTGAACCCGTGATCAGGAGGTTCCATGGCAGCAACTTTACCAGTTACTCCAAGGCTCCTATTCATTCTTATCATGAGTCTTTTTATTTATTTATTTATTTAATTAAAGCTAAAAATCACAGAAAATGAGTTAAATTAAAGCAAATATGTTCAACCTATTGCGACTTGCAGGGGCGGGTAAATATTTTGCCTCCAATGGGCATGCGAGATCTTTCCTCTAAATATTTATAGCTTGTCTTGGACTACAAATTTCAAATCTTTCTTTTTTTCTTAAACCCTATATCTAATCAAGCACTGTCACATAAATTAGAACCAGAGGTGAGACACAATCTTCGAAAAGTTCTGGACACATACAGTATGAATTTTCCTCACAAAGCTATTGCAACCTTTTTATTCTAAAAGGGAACATAGTAATTGTGTGTGAACAAAATCCCACATAGAAATAAGAAAAAGAAGTTACTAATTGTGTGAGGCATTATGGGAAAACGGTTCAGGGTTGGCCCAAAGCGGGCAAATGAAAAAGCTCAAATTTTGGATTTGCAAAAATGTACAAATAATAGCTCAATTGTCCATTTGTTAAACTGCTTCATGCCCTGAACTGGGTTGCTGAGTTTCGTGGTTTAGACTGTCAGTGGCAAGTGTTGCTACGACAAAAATATTGAAAACAGGCATTGGGGGAGACATTTCTTGCAGCCAATCCAGGAAGCTACTGAAAGTCTTGGCAAGCGAAGGATAACACAGAGAAACCAATATGATCATAGCATAAACATACCAAAATATACATTGTGGTACTGCCAAACAGACCAGCAATGACAGACTGTTTTGGAGAAATTTCCGACTCATATACATATTTGCCACTGCCTGCTTCTACTGTTGAGTGGGAGATTTGGACGAATACTAAAGGAGGTGATAGAGAAGATAACGAACATCAAGAGAAGAATGCTTGCTTCCATGAAAGTGACTGGTGAATGTTGAATGGATCCCATTGCCAGGGGATTCTGATTCCGAATTTGAGAATGTTTACAAACACTAGAATAGCATGCCTAAGATCAAATTGATCCATGGTTGCTATTTGTCTTCTGGAATGTCCGTATATATAGTAGAAGATGTTTTAGCCTTTCCTGGTTTATATAGATCATAGCAGGGGTAATAACAATTATGATAATAGCTAGCTAGGTGGCGGTAGGAATAACAGTGCATATGAGTCAATACTTACAAATCATATGATGCTTATGGACATGTATATGTTGACTTCATGACTACTGACTGCATAATTTGCTACGCAAAATGTTAGTCAAGAGCGGTGGGTCGAGAGCAACTGCAACATTATATTGACTTAGGCAGCATTCTGAACGCTTTTGGGTTGTATAATCTGCTGGATTAGTTCCTCCCTGGTTGACTCCCAAAGCAAATGTTCCTTGCTCTTACTCTCTTTTCGGTGATCTTCATACATAGACTTCGGTTATGTTATTCCGACTTGCCCTACAGTTTAGTCTTCGCCCTCTGCTTTATTTGCTTTACTGAGTGCTTGTGCTCCGAGGAGGATCTAGGAATTGAAGTAAAAGAAATTTGGAAATTAGTTGTTGTAATAATTTGTACAGATTAAGTGAATTTTCCAAGACAAATACAGGTTTGAACCAAAGCTACTGCCTACTGGGTTCGCCGAATTCATTCTGTCAACTCTACATTCGACCCTACTCGAACTGGCACGAAAAAAGTCAATCTTTTAGTTAAAAAGAAGATGCATTCAAGGGTGCGGTGAGGCTGAATGAACTCTAGGGGATCAAATTTCAAATTCCAGCAGAGGGAAAAATCCTTAGGTGATTCTTCCTATCTATTTAAGTTTTGGTGAACAGAATTATCTGATTTCTAGGGTGAAATGTGAATGTAGCAAGTACCTGGTAATTAGTCAAAAGTAAAAAGTTCAGCCAGCTAATTATGAAGCAGTTGGAATGACAGACTAATAAAATGCAGCCATGGGAAACAGTACGTATCGGAGATTGAAAAAGAGCATAAGAAACAGATGCTCCGCAACCAGAAGACCTCCAATCCAAGACACTGTAACTGGTAGCATCCAGTAAAGTGTATCAGAGAATGGTTATTTCCCCTCTGATTCTTTATTTCCAATAGTTACAACTCAAGCAACGTCAGAACACAAGCTAGAAATCACTTCGAATATCAAGGGAGCTCAAAAAGAGTGCCTTTGTGAAAAGAAACTATCCCCAGACACATGACGAAATACAGGTCTGATATTGATACGAGATATCAACACAACCAAATCTATGCATGGGACTCCTCCTTTTTGGATAAACAACATTTATGTAACCAGAGTATACGTTCAAAAGGTGGGGATGTCACAAACCACCTTAAAACTATCTTCCTTCTCAATTTCAAAGCTAAAATGAGTTCTCTGGTAATTTTTCCATTGAAAGTAGAGGTTGGCAAGATACAAGAAATAGGGGGAAATGTAATTAAAACACAATGAAAGATGAAAATGCTAAACAATAGCTTTGAACTAACAAAATATCTAGCCTCAGAACATTACAGTAAAATAGCAAGTCTAAAAGTCCCTCGCCGCAATTTTAGATACTCTTTCTGGCAGGACTAGGTAAAGTTCAACAATGCACAACAGGTTTTCTTTTGCCATCCAACTATAGTAATCTCCCTGCACACCTATTCAGTCAATCTTCACTGATGCAAAAAGATAATGCACAAAGCAAAATGATGTGAGGAAGCCAATAGTGCCAGTTGAAAGCATGATTGCAACCGACATTATCAAAGAGTAGCCAAGGTAAAGTATAGCTGATACTGGACCACTCAAGCTCTGAAGGTCAAAGATCAAGTAGTTGATGGAGTACAGGAACACATATAGAGCAACAGAACCTGATGCATAGAATGCTTTCCACCACCACATCCAATCCTCCACACAAAGATGCATATAAGTGAGCACAACTGAAACTTCAGCACAAACAGTAACCAACAAGAGGAGGACAATAAGCAGAAAACCGAAAACATAGTAAAATCGTCCAAGCCAAATACTAGAGAGGATGAAGAAGAGCTCAATAAAGAGGGTTCCAAATGGCAGAGTTCCAGCACCAAGAACAAGAAGCCAAGAGGGATACTTGCGTGCAGGGATCTCCCTAGGAATCTGGTTAGTCCGCACAGGATATGAAATAGGCTCTGCTCGAGTGCCGAGGTATCCTCCCAAGAGGGTAAGAGGCACTGAAATACAGAACCAAAGCGATATGAGAACGAAATATAATGAGATGGGGAGTGCGCCGGTGCTCTTGCTTCCCCATAGAATGAAATTCAGCACAGTGAGGATGACAAAGACTATCCCAGGAAAGAAGCATGCAGTTGACCATGAAACCGATCTCCAACCCTCAGAAGTACCCTTTATTGTTCTCCAAGCACGCACACTAACGTAACCAGCAGCAATCCCCAGAAAAAGATAAAGCAAAATCATGCCTGTTAGCAGCATGCCTCGTGAAGCTGGTGACATGAAACCAAATGCAGCAAAAACAATAGTGACAACTGCCATTCCAGTAATTTGAACCCCATCTCCAATCATCACACATAGTAACTTCGAGTGATTTGGCTCTCTAAAAACATCACCCACAACAAGCTTCCAACCAGAAAGCTCCTCATTCATCTGTGCCTGAGCCTCTTTATCCAGTTCCTCATACTTGGTCAAATCCCTTCTAACTGTTCTCAAAAAGATAACAAAAACAATGCCAGCCAAGAAAAATATTACCATCAAAGAATTGAGAATTGAGAACCAATGGACTCGGGCACCGTCCATCTTCAGATAAGCATCCCATCGAGATGGCCATCTGATATCACTTTTAACAAATTCAACCTCATAAGTGAAAGACACTCTTTCTTGCTCTCTTATTATTTGAGACTTCTCAAGCTCCAGTGGACAACTTATTGATGAAGTGTTGTCATACATATGGAGTTTTGTCATCTTTTCTGGCTCATACTTGACACTGCAAGGAACCACCTCAAAACCAACAATCTCAAAACCAGATGCTTTACTCTTATCAGTCTCTGAAATGACACCCATACCTTCTTCACCAGTACCGATTATCTGAATTCCACCACCCTCATACTCGTGAATTAAAACCCTGAATTTAAGGTGGTTGATTATGTAATCATTGTTACTGTTTTGTGGTGAGTAGCCAACTGGAAACCCCGTCCACTGAATTTTGAGCCCGTTTTGATTGGCATATCTCAAAGCAGGCAAATTGTCCAGAATCATGTTAACCTGATACAGATCACGGGTCCTCTGCTTCAACAGCTTTACCTCATGCTCATTTAGGGGCGGAGTAGTACACAGGTAAATAGACTCATTGACATTCATCCTAAATCTGTAGGGGGAGTTGTCAATCTGATCTCCCATGAGCAACTCTCCTAGATTCTCAGCACTTTTCTTGACTCCACCAGGAGGCTTGCAGTAAGGAAGACTATAGTAGCTGAATGGAAGTTCAGTTTCAATCGAAGTCAATGAATTCACTTTGACTAAGATTTCTTCACCTGTTGAATATGTATGCATGTAGCTTCCGGGAAGATAAAACCCGCTACTGGCATGAGAAACGAGGACGACATAGATGAAAAAAGACCAATATCTCCTTGTTGAGATCAATGGGGAAGCCATTGCTCAACAAAAACACTGATCGCCTGAAAACTAGTTCGATCTAACCAAAAAATACAAGTTCTCCGTAGATACTCCAGGAACTGAGACAAAAATCAGTGTTAGTGATCTTTCTAGAACTTGATAAATGAAAAATGAAGAATCAAAAAATATTATGCTTCCTCCTAAAGATAAGGGACATTTACACCTCACAATTACATTCCTATCCTATTTTTACTTTATGGAAAAGGAAAGTGTTACCAGCTATGAGAATAGAGATATATCTACCAGCATTAATGACATTCAATGTAATATCAAATTACTTCATCCGTAGACTAAAATGCAGATACATATACCAAGTCAGGCCCTCATGAGCAAGAACCAGATTCATATCACACTGATCATACTAGTGAACATTGTAATTGATTACCGTACATATTGAATGTGCCAGTAAGTTAACTACTCATTACGCAACTAAACACACACAAGATCTAGAAGCTAGAGAAGCAGAAGAAATGAAATCTAGAAGTAAGACAAATCACTCTAACCTAAATCCAACTAATACTAGTAGTACAACGGCATCCAAATGGTTACACTAAGTGGTCGCGGATCCACCTACAGCAAGTGAAAGCGCACCAATGCCCAAATTATTTATGTATAAACCAAGTACACCTCGACCCAAGTATAATTTCTTTTAAATCACGTACTTATAATATGCCCGCACTCATTATCACAAAGAAATAGTTAGCGCGAAAATTATCCAAGCCTACTACATTAAAATACTAAATCCACTTCTATATACTGGATAAACTTTAATGAATAATTAATAGAGCAAAAAAAAACAACTTAATATCACATAGACCGTATTACTAAACAGCTTAACAGCAACTCAAACATATTACTATACATAATGAATTTCATAATTTGGAATTTAAAAAGTAACAACACATTCATTCAAATCTAACTACACATAAGATCTAAAAATGAAATCCAGAAACAACTCAACTAATGAGAAACCAAATCTAATGCTGGCATGAACAGATCCACCTCATTTTCACTCGACTTATATATACATAATTATAATTACGCTATGCCCTCACTCACTGTAACAAAAAGGAACAGTGAGTCCAGTAAGCCTCCGCGGCTATTAAATTAAAATCCTAGATCCGTTTTTTTAATTAATACTAATTAAAGTTTTCCGACTATTAATTAAATACGGCAATAAAAGCAAACAAAGAAACGCAAATCTATAAATAGAATAATAAAGCAATAATTATCAATAAATTGGTTACCGGCGAGTGGATGAGCGATCGGAAAAGTGAAAAAATGACGGTGGAATCGAAGGGGTTGAAGAAAAGGGGAAAAAAGTGTAATCGAGAGGGGAGTGGAGTGATGAAAACCGTTTGCGCGTGTTATATGTGTGGACCTATTATCGCGTGAGTTGCAATCAGGTTTTTAGATCTTGTTTGTACTGATGATGCATTGGAAAATTCGGTAGATCTACGCTCCTTTACATTGGGGACAAAACGGAAAATTTAGTTTTAACTCTGTTACCGTAATCTGTGAAATCTGATGGGCTTTTTGAACTAAAGCCCATGGATTTTCTTTTTTTCCCCATGCATGGCCTCTTCCTTCAATCCTTCATGGACTTCTCATTTTTTCCAAATCAATAACAATTCAGGGGTTGTTTTGTAGAGTGTATAAGAATAATGCTAAATAGAATATATTATTAATGTTAGTATTAGTAATGTTGATATTAGTAATGCTGTTATTAGTTATGCAATTATTATTTTTTATCCACCGTTTGATTTGGTGTATTAAAAATAACATGCATTGCATAATTTCTAAAAATAATTGGTTGTTTAAAATAATTCCCTCCATACTATACTATGTGCGAGACTTCATGTTCAATTGTGTCTTTAACCATGCTTATGCATGCATTAAAATGCATTGCATTGTTAATATCATGATTTGCTAGATATTAGTTATGCATAGGATAATATCAAATAGGGTGTTAGTTATACATAGGATGAAAAAGTGTACCAGATAAGCTATTAGTAATACACAAAGTTAATGCATGCATTATTTTCTTTAATACACTCTACCAAACAATCCCTCAGTGTAATCCTTACCCCTATTTTTGTAGGGGCGGAGAGGTTGTCTCCGAAAGGCCTCGGCTTAGAAGAAAAGAAAGAAAAATATTTAAAAAATGAAAAGAAAAGAAATTGGAAGCAGGGTTGCAAGAAAAATAATATGTGAGAGTAAAATAGCAAGATACAGAACAAATATCTTTTCCAAATCCAAAAGGGTTAAAGATAGGTCATAGGTCCACCAGGGTATGCTGGGTCACCAAATCCTCCTAAGTCCTAAGTCCTAAGAATTTCTCACGGCCCAAGAAGTACTGCTAGCTCATTGAACCAGGCTTGTCCCAATCCTGGAATCTCTTGTGCTCCTCAAAGCCCATCAGTGCCATCTCCTGGTCAGCAAATATTGGTGATTTAAGGCGTTCGAATTCGGATGCGGGTATCAGATACAGGTACAGATTTAAAGGTCGGACTTTTCATTCAATTAATTTAGTATTCTAAAGTATGAACACAAGTGCGGATACGGGTACTGAAATAAATTAATAAAATTAATTTTTACAAACACCTAACATTTTTTATAAACACCCGTGATATACATAGTATACTTGCCATGTATATCATGGGCCTACTTAAGCAAATATGGACTGTTGAACCTGTGATATACATGGTGTCTACATATCGTGTATATCACGGTTTAATGGTCTAGTCTAGGTAAGATTTTGTTCTAGTTAAATTAGAATTGTACACTTACCTTAGTTATGTAATAATTGTACAAATAGAATAAGGTTTTAGGAGCAGAATAGGAATAGCGTTTTCCTATTATGAAAATTGTAAATTGTATATATACTCTTCATTAATGAAAATAATGAAGGGATTATATTCTCTCTTAGTATCAGAAGTCTAGGTCAAATATTTTCTCTCCCAACCTCTCTTCTCTCGTGACATGATTTTCGAGACCTTCCCCTCGGTTTCCGTGCACTTTGTTCCTTTCTCTCTTCCCAAATTTTCTTCCAAATCCCTACGTCACGTCTTGCATTGATTGTGATGGCTAAGAACATGTTTCACCCTGCCCTTATTATTTCTAACATCAAGAACCACATCTCTATCATTCTTGAAATAGAAAACGTCCAATACGCGACGTGGGCTGAACTGTTCAAAGTTCACGCACGCTCGCATCAAGTCCTCCATCACATAATTCCCTCTGCTCCTGCTGATACGGAGGTGCCTAAACCCTAGGATGATTCTAAATTGTGGATAACCCTTGATTCTACCGTTCTTCAGTGGATTTACTTCACTATCTCTACTGACCTGTTGCAAACGATTTTTGAACCAGACGCTACGACAATGGATGCTTGGAATAGAGTGCATGATATATTCCAAGATAATCAAAATTCTCGTGTTGTTACCCTTGAGCGGGAATTCTCCCACGTCAATATGGAAGACTTCCCTAACGTTTCAGCATACTGCAAAAGGTTGAAAGAATTGGCCGACCAACTCCACAACGTTGGTGCGCCCATAACCAACGATTGTCTTGTTCTTCAAATGGTTGCAGGCCTATAGTAGCGTCGGTACACTTCTTCGTCAGAGCAGTCCTCTTCTGAGGATTTATCAGGCCCGTTTCATGCTCACGCTCGAAGAAGCAGGTTTGGCTAAGAAAGCGGCCACTAGGGCCCCTTCTGTCATCATGGTGACCGAGTCTAACTTTTCTCCCTTCGTCTCCAATAATTCTGGCCAAAATCGCAATAACGGTGGCGGAAAAAAGGGTCAGAATTGCAAAAATAATGATAAAAACCGTAGTGGAAACCGAGGTGGCAATAATGGGGGTGTCAATGGGCCTCGGGGTAGTGGGCCGCAAGCCAAATTGCCACAGCACTGGGGCCCATGGCCGTGGAACTGGACTAGTGGGCAGGGGCCCAACAGCTCCTATTACCCGCCGACTGCTTTCCCGAGACATTGGGCCCAAAATCCCAACAACAACAGGCCCAGTTATTCGGGTCAGCAATGATACCCGAGAGACAGTTCTGGGTCAGGGCAGCAAGCGGGTGTGCTAAGGCCTCGGCCTCCGCAGGCCCACTATGCAGTAGGACCCACCCCTACTGACTTTAAAGTCGCGACGCACACATTTTGATTAAATCCCCCAGACACAACTTGGTACATGGACACTAGAGCCACTACTCACATGACGTCCGGCCAAGATACTCTCTCATCTTATTCCAATTTGAGCAACAATCGTGGCATAATTGTTGGTAATGGCAATTCAATTCCAATTCGTGGTTACGGTCATAAAACTTTGTCTCCCCCCCTCCCATCCACCTCTTATCTTGAAAAATGTCCTTCATGCCCCTAACTTAATTAAAAAATTGGTGTATGTCCATAAATTCACCACTGATAATTGGGTTTTCTGTGAAGGATTTCAAGACGGAAATTTCTCTCATGTGATGTGATAGTAGGGAGATATTTATTATATCACGCCCACATCCGGTCTCTCGAGTCAAGCCTTGCCATCTACTTTTGCAGCTCTCGCTTATTCCTTATGGCATGCACGTATGGGTCACCCTGGGTCGTCTATTATTTCTTCCTTACATAAAAACAATTTTATTTCTTGTAAGGGTACGCGTAGTACTCCAATTTGTCAATCGTGTCCTCTAGGAAAACTTGTTAGATTACCGTTTGTAGACTCTAATTCTTGTACTTTAATGTCATTTGATATTATTCATTGCGATTATGGACATCTCATGTTCTCGGTTCTTTGGGCCATCATTATTATGTTCTATTTTTGGATGATTATTCTATTTTTTATGGACTTTTCCGTTAGCGAAAAAATCTCAAGTGTTTTCCACTTTTTAAAAATTTAGAGCATTCATCTGTACCCAGTTCGAACGGAAAATAAAAAATATTCAATGTGATAATGGCAAAGAATATGATAATGGGTTGTTTCGGAATTTTTGTAGTACTAATGGAATAAATTTTTATTTCTCTTGTCCTCATACGTCCTCACAAAATGGGAAAGCCGAAGGCAAAATTCGTACCATTAATAATATTGTCCGAACTTTATTGGTACATGCTTCCGTTCCCCCTTCCTTTTGGCATCATGCTCTACAAATGACTACATATCTTCTTAACATTCTTCTTACCAACGGTTTGACATATTCATCCCATCTTCAAATCTTATACAATAAGACTCCTTCGTATTCACATCTTAGGGTCTTTGGGTGCTTGTGTTATCCAATATTTCCGTCCACCACAATTAACAAATTTCAGGCCCGTTCTACCCCTTGTGTGTTTTGGATTATCCGTCTAATCATCGTGGTTACAAATATTTTGATTTATCACCTAATAAAATTATCATTAGTCGCCAAGTTATTTTTTATGAAACCCAATTTCTGTTTGTTAAGGTGAGTAGTCCCGTGCCTAGTTCGTATAATTTTTTGGACGACGCCGTCTTTCCTTATATTATCCACCATTTTTTGGACTTATCCTGCACCCAAAATCTGTCAGCGGGCCCACTTCCCGATGGACCTCCTACTATTATTTCAGGTCCTTTGCCTAGTTCTACCGTCTTGGGTCCATCAACTAGGCCAAATATTCAGCCCAGTTCTGCCCCTCCTTGTGCTATCAGTCCAGCTTATGTTTCGGCTTCCAGTGTTGCCAGTCCGTCACCCTTCCGTTTTTTTCTCAAAATCCACCAAATTCTCCCCCCAAGTCAAAGACCAATCACTGGTAGTCAACGGGGTATTTTTAAACCAAAGAGACATTTTAATCTACATTCTAATGTTCTTACACCTCCCCTACCCTGTAATCCAGTGTCTACCCGAAATGACCCGAATTGAAAATTAGCCATGAACGACGAATATGATGCTCTTATTGCAAATAAGACATGAGAGTTTGTACCTCATCCCTCTGGTGTTAATATTATTCGGTCTATGTGCATTTTTACTCATAAGGATACTTTTGATGGTTCTTTTGCGAGGCATAAGGCTCGTCTTGTGGGTGATGGTAAGACTCAGCAGGTAAGCGTGGATTGTGGTGAGACATTTAGTCCGGTGGTCAAACCGGCTACCATTCGCATTGTTCTCAGTCTAGCTCTTTCGAAAGCTTGGCATATTCATCAGTTATATGTGAAGAATGATTTCTTACATAGTGATCTTAAGGAGACCATTTACATGCATCAGCCCTTGGGTTTTCGTGACCCCAAATATCCTCATCATGTCTGTTTATTGAAGAAGTCTTTGTATGGGCTTAAGCAGGCCCCACGGGCTTGGTACGCAGTTTGCAGTTTATGTTTCATCTATTGGGTTTTCACACATCAGGTTTGATAATTCATTGTCCATATATCGTCATTGTACTTCATTGGCATATATTCTCTTGTATGTAGATGATATTATTTTGACATCTTCTTCTAATGATTTACGCAAGTCTATTATGACACTACTCAGTTCTGAGTTTGCTATGAAGAACTTGGGGCCCTTGAGTTACTTCTTAGGGATAGTTGTCACTCGTTATACAGGGGGGTTGTTCTTATCGTAAAAGAAGTATGCTGCTGAGATAATTGAGCGAGCTGGTATGTCCTCGTGCAAGTCTACTTCCACTCCAGTCGATACTAAACCCAAGTTGGGTGCTGCGATTGACTCACCTTATGAGGATCCCACACACTATCGCAGTCTGGCAGGGGCACTTCAGTATCTCACCTTCACGCCGGATATCACGTATGATGTGCAACAAATGTATTTGCTTATGCATGATCCTCGGATTGAGCATATGAATGCGCTCAAACGCATTATTCGATATTTACAAGGCATACTTGATTATGGGTTGCATCTTTATCCGTCGTCGGTCTCGACACTTGTCTCTTATACAGATGCTAATTGGGGTGGCAGTCTGGACACCAGACGCTCTACCTCTGGTTATTGTATATTTCTCGGTGATAACTTGGTCTCGTGGTTTGTAAAATGTCAAGCTACCTTATCCCGCTCCAGTGCCGAGGCCGAGTATCGAGGGGTGGCTAATGTGATTTCTAAATCACGTTGGTTACGTAATCTTCTCTTAGAACTTCACTTTCCAATTCAAAAAGCTACCTTGGTTTATTGTAATAATATTAGTGCATTATATCTTTCTGGGAATCCGGTCCAACATCAACGCACTAAACATATTGAGATGGATATTCATTTTGTTCGCAAAAAGATAGCTCGTGGACAAGTACGCATCTTACATGTCCCTTCCAGATATCAAATTGCAGACATCTTTACGAAGGGTCTTCCTTCCATTTTTTTTGAAGATTTTAGGTACAGTCTTAGCGTATGAAGACCGTCTGCTATGACTGCAGGGGTGTGATAAACACCCGTGATATACATGATATACTTGCCATGTATATCACGGGCCGACTTAAGCAAATATGGACTGTTGAACCCGTGATATACACGGTGTATACATACCGTGTATATCACGGTTTAATGGTCTAGTTTAGGTAAGGTTTTGTTGTAGTTAAATTAGAATTGTACACTTACCTTAGTTATGTAATTATTGTACAAATAGAATACGGTTTTAGGAGTACAATAGAAATATAGTTTTCCTATTATGAAAATTGTAAATTATATATATACTCTTTCATTAATGAAAATAATCAAGGGATTATATTTTCTCAATTTAATTCATAAGATCTCTCGTGTAATAGCAAAACCTTCGCATCATTTATAACCATATGTATATATGACAAACTTAGAAATCAAACCAAATATCCTATCAATCTATACTTCTCGACATAGATGTAACTATAGCACCAAAGTAAGTTGACCAAATTCGATGAGATCTCACACCCACATGTACATCACATCAATTTGACACATATGCGACAAGAATTCTGTAAAGTCCGAGCAACCTAGCTGGTGATGACAAAATTCAAATACAACGTGCCGGCAAAAGTAATACTATATTTTAAGAAATAAATCCAACTACACTAGTTACAAATCTCACTCTAGAATCTGGACCATCTCAAGATATATTATTGAAAGTGTATTTATGTCCTAGAGACAATCTGTATTAGGACAAATGTACTTTATACACGTTCATTTTATTATTAATAGAGATTAATAATTTAACATTTGCAATTATTGAATTATTAATTGATTGTTTATAATATTCTATAATATGCATCCATGAAGGTTACGTTGTTATTGATAATGTGAGATATTAATACTATAACGTAACTCTTAAAATAGCCTCGACTAATGATCATCGAGAATGGGATATCGATGATATGTCATAAGTAGACATGTAGTCTGCATCACATCCTTAGAGGATGTAGTATGTCTCACCTGCTACGAGTAATGGCTACTCGTGATGGACATATGGATACTTTAGAAGTATTGGTATACCTTATTGATATACTGTTTGTTAGACTTGTCTAAAGTATGATCAGCGTGTAGAAGATATAAGTCCTTAGACTTGAGGTTAATACACACCTTGTCTACAAAGTAATGTACTTTGATCCTATCCTAAGCTCAAATGCCTTATAGGTTGAGATACGACTTGTATTTGGTACATTACAATGTGGATTAAAGGTGGTAGTTGAGCCAAGATTAGGATGCATTCCTCGAACGTATATTCGAGAGAACACTCGGATTCTCAGTGATATTAGGTTGACTAAGTCGTTGGCCAACGCAATAGACATATTTAGAATATGGTCTAGTAGTCAACTAATATAGATGAGATACAATGATTAAGCCATTTGGATAAACACTTGACAAATCCTAAGCTTGATCTGGTGTGTCGTGAATGAAAGGATTTTATCTTACCACATAGAGGTTAAGTTTACTGAATTCGTGTAAACGTACTTCACATATTGAGTTCGTCTTGCAGCGCCGTCTAGGAGTTTCGCGTAGACCTTAATTTGATTAATGTCAATATGTGAAGGCTTGTAGGGTCACATTATGTCGATTGTCCTTTCGATCTAAGGATGTATTGAGAGAGTATTAAATATTCGATTTAGAATCGAGATATTTAAATGAATAATGATTGTTTTAACTAAGTCAAAATTGGATTTTGGATTTAATTAAGAATGTGCAGAAAATAAATCAAGACAGTGCAGGGCCACGTCAAGCACCGCGGCGCTAATGACCTAATCTGCCTTAATTTTTGGGTCAGGCCCAAGGTCAAATCCTAATCCGATTTGACCTAATTTTCACATATAAATACAGACATTCATTTCATTATTCTATACACTTAATTTCAGATTATTATTCTTAAGTCTTAGAGACTTAGAATCAAAACACTCTCTCGAACCTCTGCCGGATTTCCTAGCTTTCCGAATGAGAAATACATTGAAGCTTGGAGCTTGCAATCATAAGGGCATTCGCGTGCGCACCTATAGTAGATAAATATAACTTGTAAGTGTTCATGCTTTATGATTACAGGTTTTGATTGTCATATAACCATACCATAATTAGTTGTTGGGGTAAGTAAGAACAAAATTTTAAACTTCCGATGTGCCTTACTTATGTGTTTTGGACACAACAAAATCCTACAGTGGTATCAGAGCCCAGGTTGGTTCAATGGTTATATAACAATTGAATAACATAATAATATGGGTTAAACATAAAATTGGATTAAAACAAGGCTTCTTGAAATCCTACATGTATTGACCGAATGTTAACCTTTTGATATCACCCTAAATTATCTCCTACGCTAACTTGAGGAAGTAATTCCGCTCTAACTCGAACTAAGTCAAAAGTACGTTGTCCGGCTCATTGCACAGTGCACGGCAAAGAACGGGCGAAGAACGGATGCTTGTCGATATGGGAGTTATTGATAATGGTGGGTAATGATAAATGATCTATGATTTGATCCCTTAATTGGATTTAGGGCTCGAACTATTTTGAAAAATCAACACAGAAACGTTTGTCAGGACATCGGCGTTGCGGCCCTATGGTAGGGCGCCGCGACGCTTGCCAGGGTTTTCAAGGCGGCGTCGCGACTCCATGGTGGAGCGCCACGGCGCTAATGCTTCATTTCAAAATTTGGACTTACTGGACAGTAGGCGTCGCGGCTTCATGGTGAAGCGTCGCGACGCTAATACATTTGCAGAAATCGAAAGGTTTCTGCCTTTGCAGCGTCGTGGCTCCATGGTGGAGCACCACGACGCTAATGCATTTGCAGAAGTCGTAAGGTTTCTGCCTTTGCAGCGTCGTGGCTCCATAGTGGATCGTCGCGGCGTTAATGCATTTAAAGAAGCCGAAAGGCTTCTGCCTCAGTGGCGCCGTGACCCTAATGATTAGCGTCGCGGCCCCACCTGTCCAGAAATTAAAAAAAATTGAGTGTTCAGAATGTTTAGCCCAAGATTATTATAATACAATATATTATTTGATAAGTATACTATTTATGTGCTAAATGTCAAATCATTTGTCATTTAAATTACTAGAATAACGTCTGCTATAACTTTCTGGGCAGGCGGCGCCCAGTATTTTATTAAATCATCTTATATCATGCATATTGGGTTGACGGTTCCCAACTATATGTGTCATTAGTTTTGCATGATATTAAGATGGCATATTGGATATGACGTAAAAGAGTTGATCTTGGTTAAAGTCCTGAATTAAAATGTTCCCCAAAATTTTAAATACAAGTCTAAATTAAAACGCGTCGTCCATTATAATTGTTAGAGTGCAAAATCCTTTTCGGCGATACGAGTATTTATGCCAAAGCATTTGCTCTAAGTCTACGAGGACTCAGACTCTTTAATAGATGTGTTTTAATATAAAGGTAAACAATAAACTTTTGTGGGTATTTACACCAAAGTGTTTGCTCACAAAGGCCAAATTTACTTAGATTCATAAACGCAGCCGTGTAATGGGGTTGACATACTTAGACAAATTTTGGCGCCAAAGTGTCGGACTAATCTAAGGACGCAAGATTAAATACAATATATGATCAACCAAGATTTGCAAATAAGTTTTGCAATTGATTTAGAACCTACCAAGATGTGTTATTGAAGTTATCAGCCAAAGCAAATACAGAGATAGCATAGGCTTGAATTTTGGCACATTATGACCTCAATTAATATAGGTTTGTATTCTACCATGGGGTCGTAGAAGTATGTTAAAATAGTGGGAGCTAATTAAATAAAAGACCATATTGATTAGCCTAAACGAATGTGTGTAATAGGAAATAAATTTTGAGTTTGATTTCGAGTCTATATAATTCTTCAGATTATCAAAGATGTCGAGCTTATCATTGAAAATGTTGATTGAAATGAACAAACTTACTGGACCTAACTACCTTGACTGGCTAAGAATTTTGTGAATAGTGCTAAGACAAGAGAAAATAGAATACGTGTTGGACACGGTGTTCCCAACAGTCCCTGCGACAAACTCTATTAAATATGCCTCTTTTGATAAGGATGATTACCAAAAACACCTAGATGATGCCACTTCAGCACAGTGCGTGATGTTGTCTTCTATGTCTATGTAACTTCAGAGATAACATGAGAACATGGGTCCCAATGGGATGTCCGAACACTTGAAGAGTCTCTATGACTCACAATCCCAGACTATAGAATATGAGTTACTGATAGAACTCTTTAAGTGTAAGCTCAATGAAGGGGGTCAGGTCTAGCAGCATATGTTGAAGATGATAGGGCTGATAGAGAGACTTGCTTCAATTGGAACGAAGCTGGAAAAAGAATGTCGCTACCACCCTCATCCTGAACTTTCTCCCTCGTTCTTTTGAGAACTTCATAGTGAATTTCAATATGAATGGAATGAAGACGAGTCTGCCAGAGCTGCACAACATGCTCAAAACCTTTTGGTCTTCCACTTGCAAAGGCAAAGTTGTGCTCATGGTGAGCTCTACTAGCCGACCCAAGCCGAAAGGCAAGGAATGGTAGAAGAAGAAGGGCAAAGCAGTCGTTGCGCCCTCAGCTCTGAAGCCTAAGGGAGGTGTGAAGAAGAACAAGGTAAATCCGTCTAAGGATGAATGCCTCAACTACCACAAGAAGGGTCATTGGAAGAAGGACTGCACGACACCAGGAGGAGGAAAAACACCAGGTGCTTCTACTTCTGGTGGACAAGGTATGTACGTCATTGAAATAAATATATCTATAAATAACTCACATTCCTGGGTATTGGATACCGCTTGTAGCTCACACATTTGTACAAATGTGTAGGGGCTAACTAATAGCAGGAAGGTTGGACCAGGAAAGGTAGACCTACGCGTTGAAAATGGAGCACGAGTGGATGTTGAGCGCGTAGGAACTTATATATTAAATTTGCCTTCTGGCTATTGTTTAGTGTTGAATGATTGCTACTATGTACCCTCGTTAACGAGGAATATCATTTCTATCCTAGTTTTGGACACCTCCTAGAACACCACAAATGAATGGTGTTACCGAAAGGAGAAACCGAACCTTATTAGATATGGTTCGATCCATGATGAGCTTCTCAGCTCTACCAACATACCTTTGGGGACATGCTATACAAACCTCAATATATGTTCTGAACAGGGTTCCTTCCAAGTCAGTAGAAAAGATACCCTATGAGATATGGTGTGGCAAGAAGCCATCTCTTAAACATATGAGACCCTAGGAGTGCCCTGCATATGTTAAGAAGATGCTCACTGACAAGTTGGAATCCAAAAGTGAGAAATGTTACTTCGTGGAGTATCCAAAGAAAACTAAAGGATACTACTTCTATCTTGTTGGAGAACATAAGGTCATTGTTTCCAAGAACGCAACTTTCCTTGAAGAAGAACATGTCTACAAGGAACATAGTTGCACGGAGATAGAACTTGATTCAAGAACCACAAGATAACCCAGAAATTAAACCCTTGTCGAATGACCTAAACAAAGATTCAATAGGAGTATCTGGTGAAGATTGGGTACTTAGAGTACGCCCTTCAGCCAGTGGGAGTGTTGTGAGAGATAGTGTAGAAATGCAAGGCTCTCATACACAATCAATGGAAGATGATACAATGGTTGTACATCATTCCATTTAGGAAATACATGAAAATGACATTCCTGAAAGCTCTCAAGGTGATGGATTGTCCAGCACACAAAGACCTTCTCACAATCAGAATGCAATAAACACCGAAACGCAGAATAATCAACTCCGCAGGACTACTAGGACTCATCGTCCACATGAAAGACTTAATCTCCTTGTTAAAACACACATTGAGATGAATATTCCTGATGACGATGAACCTACAACCTAGAGCGAAGCTATGTTAGATATTGATTCGCATAGATGGCAAGAAGCCATGAAATCTGAGATAGACTCGGTGTACATAAATCAAGTTTGGAACTTGGTTGATTTGCCAACAGGGGTTAGACCCATAGGATGCAAATGGGTCTTCAAGAAGAAGATTGATGCATATAGAAAGGTACATGCTTATAAAGCAAGATTGATGGCTAAAGGTTATAATCAACGGCCTGGGGTCGATTATGATGAAACCTTTTCACCTGTTGCTAAAATTAAGTCCATTCGGATTTTGCTTGCAATAACTGCATATTATGACTATGACATTTGGCAGATGGATGTCAAAACTGCTTTCCTCAATGGTAATCTAGTTGAGGGAGTGTATATGAAACAACCTGAGGGTTTTTCACTTGAGTCCAAACCAAATGTTGTATGCAAGCTACAAAATTCCATTTATGGGCTTAAGCAAGCCTCGATGAGTTGGAACATTTGCTTTGACAAGACTATCAAGTCATTTGATTTCGTTAGAAGCAAAGAGGATCCATGTGTTTATAGTAAATGCAAGTATGGGAGTATTGTCTTCATTATCATATATGTAGATGGCATATTGATAATGAGAGACAATAAGACTCTACTGCAGTCAGTCAAGGAGTGGTTGTCCAGTACCTTCATGATGAAGGATTTAGGTGAAGCCTGCTACATTCTGGGGATTAGGATCTATAGAGATAGGCCTAATAGATTGTTGGGCCTGTCATAGTCAGTCTACATAGACAAAGTGCTTAGACGTTTTTCTATGGAAAATTCCAAAAAAGGCGGTCTACCTATGGGACAAGGCATCAAGTTATCTAAGAAATATAGTCCTTCTAATACTATAGAACTTGAACGCATGAAAATGATCCCATATGCTTCGGCTATAGGATCGATCATGTATTCCATGACCTGTACTAGGCCAGATGTGGCCTTTGCACTTAGTATGACTTGCAAATTCCAGCAGAATCCTGGGGAAGAACACTGGAAAGCAGTCAAGAGTATTCTTAAGTATCTTAGACGAACTAAAGATTACTTCTTAGTCTGTGGTGGGGAAGAAAAGCTAGCTGCTACTGGTTACACTGATGCTAGCTTCCAGATGGATCTTGATGACTTCAAATCTCAGTCTGGGTACACGTTCATTTTCAATGGTGGAGCAGTAAGCTGGAAAAGTTTCAAACAAGCTACAACTGTTGATTCGACAACAGAAGCTGAGTACATTGCTGGATCGGAAGCTGGTAAAGAAGCTGTCGCGATTTCTGAGTTCCAGAAGGAACTAGGGGTTGTTCCAAGTGCCACTTGTCCAATAACTATTTATTGTTACAATACTGGTGTGATTGCGCAAGCTAAGGAACCAAGATCAACCAACAGAAACAAACATGTACCAAAAAAGTACCACATACTCAAGGAGATAGTGGAGACTGAAGAGATTAGATTAGACTATGTTCCCACAGACGATAATCTAGCTGACCCATTCACTAAACCATTAAGTTTAGTCAAGCATAATGGTCATTTTGAGAATATTGGCATTAGATATGTTGGAGATTAGCTCTAGGCCAAGTGGGAGATTGAAAGTATATTTATGTCATAGAGACAATCTGTATTAGGACAAATGTACTTTATACACATTCATATTATTATTAATGGAGATTAATATTTTGGCATTTGCATTTATTGAATTATTAATTGATTGTTTATAATATTTTATAATATGCATCCTTGGAGATTACGTTGTTATTGATAATGTGAGATATTAATATTATAACGTAACTCTTAAAATAGTCTCGACTAATGATCATCGAGAATGGGATATCGATGATATATGATAAGTCGACACGTGGTCTGCATCACATCCTTAGAGGATGTAGTATGTCTCACCTGCTACGAGTAATGGCTACTCGTGATGGACACATGGATACTTTAGAAGTATTGGTATACCTTATTGATATACTGTTTGTTAGACTTGTCTAAAGTATGATCAGCGTGTGGAAGATGGAAGTCCTTAGACTTGAGGTCAATACGAACCTTGTCTACAAAGTAATATACTTTGATCCTATCCTAAGCTCAAATACCTTATATGTTGAGATACGACTTGTATTTGGTACATTACTATGTGGATTAAAGGTGGTAGTTGAGCCAAGATTAGGATTCATTCCTCGAATGTATATTCGAGAGAACACTCGGCTTCTCAGTGATATTAGGTTGACTAAGTCGTTGGCCAACGCAATAGACATATTTAGAATATGGTCTAGTTGTCAACTAATATAGATGAGATACAATGATTAAGCCATTTGGATAGACACTTGACAAATCCTAAGCTTGATCGGGTGTGTCGTGAATGAAAGGATTTTATCTTACCACATAGAGGTTAAGTTTACTGGATTCGTGTAAACGTACTTCACATATTGAGTTCGTCTTGCGGCGCCGTCTAGGAGTTCCGCGTAGACCTAATTTGATTAATGTCGATATGTGAAGGCTTGTAGGGTCACACTATGTCGATTGTCCTTTCTATCTAAGGATGTATTGAGATAGTATTAAATATTCGATTTAGAATTGAGATATTTAAATGAATAATGATTGTTTTAATTAAGTCAAAATTGAATTTTGAATTTAATTAAGAATGTGCAGAAAATAAATCGAGACAGTGCAGGGCCACGTCAAGCGCCGCGACGCCCATACCCTAGGGCCGCGACGCTAATGACCTAATCTGGTTTGACCTAATTTTCACCTATAAATACTGACATTCATTTCATTATTCTATACACTTAATTTCATATTATTATTCTAAGTCTTAGAGACTTAGAATCAAAACACTCTCTCGAATCTCTGCCGGATTTCCTAGCTTTCCGAAGGAAAAATACATTGAAGCTTGGAGCTTGCAATCGTAAGGGCATTCGCGTGCGCACCTATAGTAGATAAAGATTTCAGATAAATACAACATGTAAGTATTCATGCTTTATGATTACATGTTTTGATTGTCATATAATCATACCAGAATAAGTTGTTGGGGTAAGTAATAACAAAATTTTAAACTTTCGTTGTGCCTTACTTATGTGTTTTGGACCCAACAAAACCCTACAATTATGTGGACCAGCATCACCAAGTGTTGACTCATTATTTTGTCTCAAGAACACTAGTAAATAAATATGAATAATAAATTTTGAATTTAATAAATAAAATGAGCTTGGATAAAATTTCGAACGTGAATTAGCTGAGATGTTGATGAACACCATTGTAATGAAGAAAGAAGAATTAGCCACATTGAAGTCTATTTTAAGCGCGACAAAAATATGAAGAAATTGCACGGTTTGACCCTCAAATGAGCTGGTATTTAATTTTTTCCCTTCATGAGGATTGGTCTTTTATTTTTGTCCGTCAAAATTAAATTTATACTTTTAAGTGCGCGGAACATAACTGGCGTGATATTATGATGCAAAAATATAAAGTTATATTCTGCGAAAAAATTATTTGTCGGGGGAGAAAAAATTAAACACTAGCCAAAGATAAGGCCAAACGTGTAACTAACCCTAAAAATATATCATGAGATTGAAGTTATCATAGAGTCCAGTTTGGACTCTAGTTATTAATTACAGTAGAAACTCTATTAATTAATATTCGATTATTTAATAAATTTTCTTAGATAATATTTTTAGTCGATCCCGACTCTGGGATAACGTGCTAAATTAATAATTCGCTAAAATTATAAGATAATACATTTTTGATTACTTATATAGACCCCATGTAAAATATAAATTAATAATTCCTTATATACTACTTAATACATGAGTATTTATGAAGACTTCTTGAAAAATGACTCAATTGTCTTTTGTTTTCTGTTGAAATCAATGTCACATTGAATCTCATCTCTAATTTTTCTTATCATTGTATGAACTTCTGGTGTTGTTTTCTCATAGCTCAACAAGAAATTATTCAATGTGATTGCCGCTTTAATAGCCTCGTTTCGCGAAGGGGGCTCTACTGTAGAACTTTCATCATCATATTCATCACATTTATCAGTTCTCATAATGCTCTCAATTATTTCTTCATCAATCAACAACTGTGCAACTACATTTTCTTCTGGGTAGTTCATGACATGCTCGACATCCATTATTTGTGTTAGCATGATTTGATCTTGTGTTTATATAGGAAATATTTTTAATATCCATAAAGTAGTACATTGAACACAAAAAGCATAATAAAGTGGGAGATTGAATGGTGCTTCATTTGATATAGTACATTGAATAATAATGAAGTGGAAGATTGAAGGGTGTTTGTAAATTGGGTATTTCATTATAAATTTATCTATAAATTGATAAACTATTAATTAATATATAAATTAATAATTAATAATTTATCAATTAATTAATATCTCTTTTAATTAATAAATTTTGGTGGTCCCAAGAGCATTAATTTATAGAGTTTCTACTGTACTCCTACTACTTATGAGTACATCTTCTATCGACACAGCCCCTTTGTTTATTACTCCATCCTAATAAAAAAGTGTTTACTTAACCTTTTTTTTTTAGTAAAAAAGAGCGTTCACTTAGTAAATTAAGAAATAATTAATCTTATTTTTCTAAATTTACTCATATTAAGTACTATGTGATCAAATCTCAATACATATTTAATTAGGAGCAATTTAGTCAAATTACTTTTTTTTGTCTAGAAATTTTTATTTTTTTAAAGAGTGTGCAAATAACTAAGTAGACACTCTTTGTAATTCGGATGGAGTATTAAATAGATCATTAATTATACTCCATTCATTTTGAATAAAGAAAACACGTTGTACTTCGTAATGCAACTACTATCTATTAAATTAATTATAGAGCACTTGATAGACCATCTCCTCTGCGCGTCCTATCGGGATAGCTTCTTTCCGGCTTTGTCTATCCTTTATAATAAAAAATTCGGCTAGCGAAATTATATAAAATTTTCACTAATAGAGGAGAGTCAAAATATAAAAATATATAATAAAAAGTCAAAAGAATGTAAAGTATAATTTTCTGACAAAGGCGTGTAAATTGTACAAGTGGCGCGCCACCGGGGGCAGGGGATTGGTGGGATGTTAATTAGAGGAAGAAAGAAGACAATCACCATGAAATGCCACTTATAAAACTTGTTTTTTCCTACTTTTATCATAAAGTTATTTATTTTATTCTTAAAAATTTATTTTTTCTAAAAAACAAATATATTTTAACCAATCAAATACGAAAAACTATCTATTTTAAAAAAAAAGATATTTTCCTTCGTATCAAACACATCCTAAGCATTTTTCTGACCTTTTACAATTTGCTATTCTTATAATAAGTAGGCGTTTGGTCATGAAAAACAATATTTTTTATTTTATTTGGAATTTTGAAGTTGAAGCTGAAGTTGGAATTATGTTTTGTCATGATTTTTATAAAGAAATATTTGGTTTAAAAGTTTTGAAATTAAAAAAAAATGAAAATAATTTTTTGGGTGATTGTGCATTGATCGCCTTTTAAAAAAAAAATTTGAAAAAGGTGAACAATTCCCACCGACAAACGGGTCTATTATAGGGTGGCGATTGGGCGGAACCGACCCCAGAGCCCGCCCCGAGCCCGGCCGGCCAAAAAAAAAAATACTGGGGCGGGACTGAACTCGGGCGGACGATGTCTCGCCCTCGAGACCCGAGCCCGCCCAGACGCATGAGACGAGCCCGCCCGACCTCGACCAGGCCCCGCCTTTGCAAAAATGGTCGTTGCACCAACGGCCATAATCTAAAATGGTCGTTGGCCAACGGCCATTTTAGCCCCCCCCCTCCCCCCACCCCCCACCCCTTAATATTTTTTTTGTAATTTGTAACTTTTGGACAACACCACAAACTTGCAATTTAGAGTTTAGACAATGGTATTTGTATTACAAAAATCATTTGTTTATTAAATAAAGTAAGAGGCAGAAAAACAGCTTTGGGATGTTTTTATTACACTATCTTATTTTGTTTATTGAGTTTTTTTTATACATATGTTATTTTAAAAAAAAAATGAAAACCCGCCGTATCCCGCCCCGAGCCCGACCGACCCGAGCCCGCCGCCCGAGCCGCGGGATCGGGATCGAGGACTTGCTCGCCCCGCCAGAGCCCGCGAGACCCGATCCGCCCCTTCTCCCGTCGCCGACCCGACCCCGCTTGGACCGCCCGCGGACGAGCGACCCACTGGCCACTCCTAGTCTATTATGTAGCACAGATTTGAGACTGGCAAGAGTCTCCCACGCACTCTGTGTCTCTGGTCACATTTAAGTCCACGTCGAGCTCAACGCCTTTCCTCCGCACCGACCACATATGCTTGGGACGTGTTAATTTTACTCGTGTTGTTCGGTTTCATGAAAATATTTGTTTTTCTTTGATAATGTATAGACATAATTATTTTTCATTACGAAGATTTATTTTATCATTTTGATAGTAATAAATTGAAAGTTGAAAAGATTATTTGTAAAATTGTTCTTCGTCATTTCATCGTTTTTTCCTTGGAAGGCTCACACTCTTGTACATGTGGCAAATACTTCTTGAATCTATTCCCAAAGAGGTGAGAATGTAGAGACACACACTATGAAGAGAGAGAGATGTATAGTTGAACAATTAGGGAATAAGGATAGTGTTAGAATAATTAGAATAATTAATTGAGAGTATCATTTTATGTATGGTGGATAGTAAAATGATTATTATAATTATGTTAATTAGGAAGTAGATTGATTTGATTAGGAAGATTAGAGGCATGATTTACTCTTCTCAATTAATTGTATATTGTGTATATATTATTTCCTTAATGGAGGAATACATTTGAGGAAAATATTTTCAAAGTCTTACATGGTATCAAAGCTTAAGGAAAGATCCTAAATATTTTTTCTCCTATTTTCGGTCATCTTCATCACACAAACCCTAGCATTGGCCGAAAATCATCCTTTCAATTTTCTTAATTTTCCATACTTCATTTCAACAAATTATGTCTGAATTCAAATCATCCTTTCACCCTGCCCTTGCTGTCTCAAACATCAAAACACATATTTCCATCAAACTAGAAATAGAAACCCTTCATTATGCAACTTGGGCGAAATTATTCAAAATATGTTGTCGTGCTCACAAAGTTCTTCATCATATAATTCATCTGAAAGATGGAAAGGGGAAGGAAGTAACAACCGACGCAGACAAGAAATTATGGGATATACTTGATGCCACATTCCTTGGTTGGATTTATGCAACAATCTCCACTGACTTGTTGCATACAATAATGGAACCGGATTCAACAGCCATGGCGGCTTGGGAACGCTTGCGAGATATCTTTCAAAATAACCAAAACTCTCGCGCTGTTACATTGGAACAAGAGTTCTCAACCATTGACATGGCAGATTTCCCTAATGTTTCTGCATATTGTCAACGACTCAAAGTGTTGGCAGATCAATTAAGAAACGTTGGTTCACCGGTTACTAATAACCGGTTAGTCTTGCAATTGGTCGTCGGTCTCACTGATGCATATAGTGGCGTGGGAACTGTCACGACCCGACCCGACGGGCCGCGACTAACCGCCCTAATAACATCATTATACTAACCTGTCACATATAATCCAACTAATCACTTAATGAGTCTGAAATCCGGCAGCATAACGCCGCAATAGCAACATATGCCAGGGTAGGCAAGCCGACAAGGCTGCCTTTACCCCCGAATATACCTGTCTCCTGAGGAGTCACAACTAGCCAACACAATATAACAGACAAGCCGACAAGGCTGCCAACAGATAACATAACTGGCAAGCCGACAAGGCTGCCAACAGATGCTAACGTATATACATGGAAACACTGACCCGAATACAATGATATGGTGACCAAAACAGAGTTATAACCTTTACATAAGTACACCCCACCACTGTCTCTGAGACCTCTATAAGAAGAATAACGACATATGGCGGGGCCGGGGCCCGTCGTGCCCTAAATACAAACAAGTCTAAAGGAGGTTCGGTACCAAAATGACAAAGCCCTGGATCAAAGGAGCTTTCCAACTCGAGTAGGAACCTAGGCACGAGGTTCACTGGCGAGAGCATGTACTGCGGGCATGAAACGCAGACCCGAGGAAAGGGGGTCGATCTGAAATAATGTCTTGAGTATGTAAAACAAGAAGGCGTAAAGAGATCATAATTAGCCAATGTAAGCAGAAGATCAGTATAAAAATCAGGATCCAAATCCAACAGTGCCATAAACCATAAAAGTCAGATGTGCCTTATAAAAATGAGAGTCAAGGCAAGAAAACATGAATGCCTGTCCATATACATATATATACTCAGAACGTAACCTTGACCCACTAGTGCGGGACTCGGTGGAATCATATCATAACCCGGCCCATGGGACTCGGTAAAATCATCTCTCATCTATGGATCCATCTCACGTAACCCTACCCTCTAGTGAGGGTCTCGGTGAACAATGCAAGGTTGTGCACGAGTCGTAACCGACCAGGGACTCGGTGAGGTGAAGTAGTAACACTTAGCATGAGTAGATATCGTGAGTAACCATATGCAAGTAAAAATTATCATCTGACTCTCAATAAAATCATTATAATAATGTCATAATAAACTCTTTGCTGAAAAATCATAGGCACTTCTCATAACAATCCTCATTCGGAATTAAATTGTATAAGAATTAAGTACGTCCGCCGTACTTTCATTAAATCATGCCAAAAAGAAAGAAGTAAGAGTTTCACATACCTCTTAGACGAACTAATCAACTCTATATTAGAGTACATCTCGATTTAGAACTTCAACCTATAATAATGGTAATACGTTCGTCAATTCTATGATCGCTAGCATACTTTATATCGAATAACGACTTCTTATTTTATAAAAATTCGGGCAGCACTTCCCCTGTTTATACATGTTTCCACAACTTCCAAACGAGGCTAATAACATCAATAAACAAGCACCAATTAAGGGCACAACCAAGACAACAATAAAGGGAATTTACACACCCACTTCTCATGTAAATTTAGCCTCTTAATCCACCTTAAAACAGCCCACAAAACAGCCCATGTTCCAACAACAACGAGGGTAGAATGTGAAGCCTTTCTATGCCTTTCCACACCCTTATTCCTTTAGGACTTACCTTAGAAATTACCACACTTAAACATGCATAATGGTGACTAAATTTTCAGAATTATAACACCACAAAACAGCCCCTAAAACAGTCCATATACATCACAACATGTCCAACAATTTCATGCAAGTTCTTGGCCACAACATGTCATAATTCCATAACTCTTATCTTAATTCCTATAATCCAATTTTGGATTTTAATACTTCCATATAACTAATTCCAACTAAATCTCCATGTTTCCTTTCAATTTCATCATGCAATTAGTGATAATAATAACAACAATCACCAACGAATCCAACAACACCAAAATATGTCCCAAATTGGCAACTAGCCCAAAATGGTTACATGCAATGCTTAAATTCCAATTCTTCCTTAACACAAATTCATTACCTTAATTATAACAACATGCATTCCAATTATATCATAGAAAGAAGAATTTTTATACCTCAAATTCGTCAAAACAGTCCGCAATTTTCTGCCACTGTTTTTTTTCGGAAATCCCCACTGTTTTGTAATTTTCTCCTCCTTTTTGTTCACTTCTTCAACCCCAATTGACATGCAAGTGTTCTACAATGTTAAGCCATCATCCCTACACGTTTTTCTTCCAAAATTTCATCCCAAAAATCCCAATTTTCTGGGCAGTTTTCGGCCCAAGCAGTGGCTGTTTTGCCACTGTTTTCGCCACGATTTTTGGTGTTGTTTTGCTTCTAATTTTTGGTGAAGAATGTAGTCTAGGAAGAGAAGATAACAACCTTAATTTTGATTATGGGTGGAGGGTGATTTTCGGATTAGTGTAGAGGAGAGAATGAGAGGAGAGTTATTTTTTTTTTGTTAAGAGTAGAAGAAGATGAAGAGGTAATGTAAGTTTATAAGGAAAAAAATCTGATTTTTCCTTTACACTTTGGCCCCTAAGTTCTTCAATTAGTAAATCTCAAACCCACTTCTTTTAATTCCCGAGAATTTCATAAGCCTCGTATCCTCAATGTCATAATTTTATAATACAATACTATTCCATTACGGGAATATACAATTATTGCTATAAGTATCCAACGTCACCCTTATTGTGACCAATATCTTTCCGGAATCACATCCTCTTGTATACTAATTTCCGGATTAGCATATATAAATATACTCTATATCCAAGATTCGAATCTTACCTCCTTAACTATGTCCTCTAATTATAGTCTTAAAATTACGAGGTGTAACATTCTTCCTCTTAGAAACATTCGTCCTCGAATGTTCATACTATTGGGCACATCTTATACAAATTGATTCAAGGATTCACAAGCACATAGAAATTTGCATATTAGGTCATCTTAGACTCTATGATACACGTTTCTGCCAACAAATATCCGACTTACAAACAACTCAACTCTTGCCATTATCTAACAAAAGGACTCAAATAAACAAGGAAACAACCTACGTCCTAGCTTATTCGTAATTTTCTAAAAGTGAAGTATACTAAAACTAAGGCTAAGTAGAGTCATTATTCCCGCAGTACCACATTATGTACATATATACTTGAACTTTAAGCATAATCTATACCTTAATCTTAAACTTGAGAACAGATATCATCTTCACAACCAATGACTAATCCCCATTTTATATATTCAGATTCCTGGTCCTATTTTAACCAGTAGTTAAGTACTTAAATGAATGTTTTAACTCAAAATCAGCAGTTTCAACTAAGCACATAAGGATCAGGGAAAACATAACTTCAAAATGGTGTAATAGCAGAGACTAAAATATATATATATTTTTTTTCCGAGTTCCCAAAAGCCTAATATCCTCTACTGGATCAAGATGCAAGCGTTCTATATAATAGAATCCAAATATACATAATAGAGGCGTTGTTTGATCATACAGGGTACCAAGGAAAAACACACAAGCTACCCTAATGATGATATACATATGAACATGCCCAAGACACCAACATGGCATAGACACTAGTTACCTAGTCTGAACCATAAACAAGGGATCACAAGGCAGGTGTAAATAAGTGACATATGCATACAGACTACCTTAGATCGTCCCAACCACACATATATATTTAGGAACACAAGAGATGCTAAATGAATATCCAATCCATCATTACCATGCCTATGATCAGGTTCTAAGGCTAAACAAGTCTTAAAGTTTATATTAGACCTACACCAAGCCTAAATCAGAACAAGTGAACACATAATAGACATATAATGAGCTAAGTTTTCCTGTCCAAATATTAATCACTATCTCTCTAATAATTCAAATAGCAAGTGTTATCCATATCGTGTTATTTGAGCCTAACATATACTTAATACCCATATTAAGAATAATTTTAAACAATGAGCTTAAATTGGAAGCTTAAGTTAATCAAATCAGGTTACTCAATGACTCATTTTTAACAATGATTAGCAAGACTTTATCTATTACAAGTCGACACCGTATTGAACTTACTAATCCAAAACTTACAGATATATCCAAATCATATTAACATTAATTAGGCATGCTTAGTCATATCTTCTAACATACCCCTAAATCAAGAAAGCGGGCTCGGAATTTAGGTAATATTCATAATTCACAATCATCACATAGGCTACCCTTTATCAATTCCCATCATAAATAACATCATATAACCTCAACCATATCAACCCACTTAACTCATTCTCTTCTAGTTTTAAATTATCATATCAGACGATATAAGACAAGTTTTGTTAAATAGGACAACTAATCTTGTTCTTAATTAGTGGCGCTTGTTTTAGGTAGATAATATGACCAAACGACTTCTGAGATAGCCAAACGAGTTTCCAAAATAATATATTGGTCATCACATTAATTTAAATAACCCATACATGCAAAACCCAACTTCAATCCAACACGCCAATCCATTAAATCAAATCTAGGCGTTTCATATATCATTAATATCTTTAAATTAGCAATATTAAGCATTAAATTAACTAGGTAGCCCTTTCACTACTACACAAAGCTAAAATTAACATGTATCGTTCTATTTCAATTGTACTGATTATTCTAAATCAAAGCATGGAACATTTACACTCTTTTGTTGATATCTACTACTACTTTCAATTTGGTAACAATGCCCTTCTTCTTCCTATATAAAGTCGATGGTGACCAAGTACAATCCCAACGTCTTAAAGGGACACAACAAGAATCTCTCTGCTTACTGTTTCTAAGTTTGGTATTACCTAAAGCTACAATCTTGTAGGTACCATCAAGAAGTGGATTGGGAAACATAAAATTCAAGGTACCCCCCCCCCTTTATTTTTTATTTTTGAATTTCACATCTTGGAAAATGGACAATGTCAATCAAAACTTAAAGGAATCTATAACTATACCAAACTAGATATTCAATCCCGAGTGGTAACAAGGTAAACCAATTATCCGGACATGTGTAGGCATAACCAAGTATATATAGACAGACCAAACATATGTGGATTGCCTATCCATGCCATGCTAACCTCATCACTACTCACTTAATAACTTAACCAAATCTGCAGAAGCAAGGGAATGCACATAGTTGAGGAACTACTCAGATATTCATTTCATTTTTTTTTACATGTGATTTAGATACCTATCAAAACTCAAATGATCTTATATTATCTACCAATTTACATAAAAGGAGAATGGGGTAGACATACTGCAGTAGCAGACATAGAAATAGGTGGACTTAACACTTTGATTTAATCAACACATAGATACAAAACATGGGCATATACAATCAAACCAAACTGGATGCAGAGTTATGCACATGAGGAAGAGACAATGTTATTTTAAATAGTTATGTTCAGATGAGTATTAGACCACCTAAGACTATTGGGACATGCCAAGGATAGATATGACCCTTTAACAAGCAAAACATACACCAAATAGGCTCCTAAACTATCCTTCAGATCACGACAAAGACTTAAACAAGACACACATCCATTTCAAAGTCATTAGGTGATCCTATCATAATTATAACAACATTCTTATGCTAAATCTTAGTTCCCTTATTATAGGCAGATAAATAAATAAATAAAAACATTAAGCCCTTCAATCATTTCCATACCAGATGTGACCTTTACAACCAACATAGTCATTATGTAAGCATAATTTTTAACTTCAACAATTGGTGTTTAATTAACATAACCTGTGTAGTGAGTCATGGATTAATCGAACATAGTGTCCAAGAGGTTTAATATACTTCTCAAGCCACTATAGCAACATACCGAAATAATTTGTTCAGTTAACCAGGGGAACAAACCTCATGTTCATGTATTAAGTATATTGAATTAGTACATGTGCTAATGATGGTTTGACCTAACATACTATGGACACCACAAGACTTAAACAATCCAAGAGGGGTTACAATGGACTAAAACTAGTATACCAATTTCTTCAAAGTCATTTAAACAGATCATACAAGGTCAAATAACCCTTAAACTTAACAAGACAACCACTTAACACACAAATAATCGTCACACAATACTCTAACAGTGTTTTCATCAACTGAACATGCTAGACATTAATAGAGTAGTCATAAATAGCCATAATATTCACATAAATTACATAATTCCTGGCATAATATATTCACGGTTTAATAGTTAACTAAATAAGTAAACCGTTTATTACAACAACAAGTCATTTCTGGAATTATGTAAATACTCAATTTTCCACTCCCTTAAGCAACTACTGACAATATGTTTAGCATACAAATCTATTCCCTATTTAAGAGATAAAACGCAGGCTTGGGTTATTAGAACATTTTGCATTCTACATTATGATACGTAAAGACAATTACGGGGGAAATTTTAATCAAACATAAAAGATATCTAGGCAAGTCTAATTAACTGTTTAGAGGTAGTCCCACTGAGCAAAATTGGCAAAGATAGGTCCTAACACAAGTAATTTATACTCAACCCACATACTGTACAAGGACATTAACAGACCACCCTGTTCCAAAAGAAGTATGACCAAGACAGAATACATTTATACATAACATGGATAGCATAACTCATAAGAAAAGGTGGAACACATCAACTTAAACAGGGTAATATTACAACATGTAGAGGACCATCTACTCCTAAGCCCCATCCACAAGTAGGACAACCCGTTAACGACTATCAACTATTTGCTGAACTAATCTCAAGGACTTATCCAGACAACTTGCTCCAGAGACAACAAACCTTATATGTACAACAGTAGCAATTCCAGTTTTTGGCATATCTCATATCCCTTTTCATATAACATAAGCATACCAAGGAGACATCACAACTAATAGACTTCACATATACCATGTACTTTAACCCAGATCAAACATAAAATATTTTACTCAAGAAGGCCTTGTATCTCTAAGGTCTCAACGATTATCTAATATTCTAAGAGTCAAAAATATTCCATGTCCCAAACTTACCTTATTTCTTCCCGTATACGAGTAAGATAGGTTCTCATAACCTCAAATCCGTATTGCCCTTCTGGCGGCTGTCGCTTTCTTTGGAGGCATAGCTGTAACACATTAATACGTCAGAGAAGGAATAACCTAATAACATAGCTCTATCGCACGATCTTAGAGTAAGAAGAATAGAAACCAATCCTAAATGTCCGGCAGCCTCCTGCGTATAAGTATGGTGCACAACATACCCATACGCAAGACTCTACTAGACACGGTCTGTAGACATTCCGAGGACTAACTGCTCTGATACCACTTTTGTCACGACCCGACCCGACGGGCCGCGACTAACCGCCCTAATAACATCATTATACTAACCTGTCACATATAATCCAACTAATCACTTAATGAGTCTGAAATCCGGCAGCATAACGCCGCAATAGCAACATATGCCAGGGCAGGCAAGCCGACAAGGCTGCCTTTACCCCCGAATATACCTGTCTCCTGAGGAGTCACAACTAGCCAACACAATATAATGCAGACAAGCTACAAGGTCGCCAACAGATAACATAATCGGCAAGCCGAGCAAAGCCGCCAACAGATGCTAACGTGATATACATGGAAACACCCCAACCTGAATACAATGATATGGCTGACCAAAACAGAGTTATAACGCTTTACATAAGTACACCCCACCACTTTGTCTCATGCACCTCTATAAGAAGAATAACGACATATGGCGGGACAGGCCCCGTCGTGCCCCTAAATACAAGCGAAGTCTAAAGGAGGTTCATTACCAAAATGACAAAGCCCTGGATCAAAGGAGCTTTCCAACCTTTGAGTAGGAACCTAGGCCTGAGGTTCACCAAAGCGAGAGCATGTACTGCGGGCATGAAACACCTCGAGGAAAGGGGGTCGATGCGAAAATAATGTACTGAGTATGTAAAACAAGAAGCTGTAAAAGAGATCATAATTAGCCAACAGAAACAGAAGATCAGTATAAAAATCAGGATCCAAATCCAACTGTGCCATAAACCATAAAAGTCAGATGTGCCTTATAAAAATGAGAGTCAAGGCAAGAAAACATGAATGCCTGTCCATATACATATATATACCTGTAACGTAACCCGGCCCACTAGTGCGGGACTCGGTGGAATCATATCATAACCCGGCCCATGCTGGGACTCGGTAAAATCATCTCTCATCTATGGATCCATCCTACGTAACCCGGCCCTCTAGTGAGGGTCTCGGTGAACAATGCAAGGTTGTGCACGAGTCGTAACCCGGCCCGGGACTCGGTGAGGTGAAGTAGTAACACTTAGCATGAGTAGATATCGTGAGTAACCATATGCAAGTAAAAATTATCATCTGACTCTCAATAAAATCATTATAATAATGTTATAATAAACTCTTTGTTGAAAAATCATAGGCACTTCTCATAACAATCCTCATTAGGAATTAAATTGTATAAGAATTAAGTACGTCCGCCGTACTTTCATTAAATCATGCCAAAAAGAAAGAAGTAAGAGTTTCACATACCTCTTAGACGAACTAATCAACTCTATATTAGAGTACATCTCGATTTAGAACTTCAACCTATAATAATGGTAATACGTTCGTCAATTCTATGATCGCTAGCATACTTTATATCGAATAACGACTTCTTATTTTATAAAAATTCGGCAAAGACTTCCTGTTTATACATGTTTCCACAACTTCCAAACGAGGCTAATAACATCAATAAACAAGCACCAATTAAGGGCACAACCAAGACAACAATAAAGGGAATTTACACACCCACTTCTCATGTAAATTTAGCCTCTTAATCCACCTTAAAACAGCCCACAAAACAGCCCATGTTCCAACAACAACGAGGGTAGAATGTGAAGCCTTTCTATGCCTTTCCACACCCTTATTCCTTTAGGACTTACCTTAGAAATTACCACACTTAAACATGCATAATGGTGACTAAATTTTCAGAATTATAACACCACAAAACAGCCCCTAAAACAGTCCATATACATCACAACATGTCCAACAATTTCATGCAAGTTCTTGGCCACAACATGTCATAATTCCATAACTCTTATCTTAATTCCTATAATCCAATTTCGGATTTTAATACTTCCATATAACTAATTCCAACTAAATCTCCATGTTTCCTTTCAATTTCATCATGAAATTAGTGATAATAATAACAACAATCACCAACGAATCCAACAACACCAAAATATGTCCCAAATTGGCAACTAGCCCAAAATGGTTACATGCAATGCTTAAATTCCAATTCTTCCTTAACACAAATTCATTACCTTAATTATAACAACATGCATTCCAATTATATCATAGAAAGAAGAATTTTTATACCTCAAATTCGTCAAAACAGTCCGCAATTTTCTGCCACTGTTTTTTTTCGGAAATCCCCACTGTTTTGTAATTTTCTCCTCCTTTTTGTTCACTTCTTCAACCCCAATTGACATGCAAGTGTTCTACAATGTTAAGCCATCATCCCTACACGTTTTTCTTCCAAAATTTCATCCCAAAAATCCCAATTTTCTGGGCAGTTTTCGGCCCAAGCAGTGGCTGTTTTGCCACTGTTTTCGCCACGATTTTTGGTGTTGTTTTGCTTCTAATTTTTGGTGAAGAATGTAGTCTAGGAAGAGAAGATAACAACCTTAATTTTGATTATGGGTGGAGGGTGATTTTCGGATTAGTGTAGAGGAGAGAATGAGAGGAGAGTTATTTTTTTTTTTGTTAAGAGTAGAAGAAGATGAAGAGGTAATGTAAGTTTATAAGGAAAAAAATCTGATTTTTCCTTTACACTTTGGCCCCTAAGTTCTTCAATTAGTAAATCTCAAACCCACTTCTTTTAATTCCCGAGAATTTCATAAGCCTCGTATCCTCAATGTCATAATTTTATAATACAATACTATTCCATTACGGGAATATACAATTATTGCTATAAGTATCCAACGTCACCCTTATTGTGACCAATATCTTTCCGGAATCACATCCTCTTGTATACTAATTTCCGGATTAGCATATATAAATATACTCTATATCCAAGATTCAAATCTTACCTCCTTAATTACGTCCTCTAATTATAGTCTTAAAATTACGAGGTGTAACAGGAACTCTAATCCGTCAAAGTAATCTTTTACCAAAATTTTATCAAGCAAGGTTCATGCTTGCGCTTGAAGAGTCGGGCTTGGTGAAAAAGGCCTCAACTACTTCAAATTTCGCCATGATTGCCACTTCTTCAAATTATGGTAATTTTTTTTACCATTCTCAACAAAACAAGGGACAAAAAGGACGTAATGATAATAAAAATAAGGGTGGAAATCGAGAAAATAACAAAGGTGGAGGCCACCAGAATTTTGGTGGCGACGGAAATGGTGGCAACACTAACTCTGGTGGCGGGCAGTGGCAGCAGCACGGCGGCAGAGGTGGTGGACAGTGGCAGCAGGCCAGCGGCTGGCAGTGGCCTTGGGCTATACCACCCAGCCCAACCCTAACAGGCAATTGGGCCAGGCAGCCCCAACTACCCACTGGCCAACCTAGACCACCCCATATTCTCCAAACAATTGGCAACAACGGCGACATGCCCAGCAGGCACATTTTGCTAGGTCTGTTAACGCAGACAGTGGCAGTGGGCCTCAGCCGACCCAGTGGCATGAGGCCCATTCAACAGGAGCCCACCCCACGGATATTAAGTCCACCATGCACACCCTTGGACTTAACCCACCAGATTCAAATTGGTATATGGACTCCGGAGCGATATGACATCCTCCCAAGGTAATCTCTCATCCTATTTTAATTTGAGCAATGATAATGGAATAATTATCGGAAATGGCAATTCAATTCCAATAAAAGGATATGGATCTAGCAAATTGTCACCACCAAACCCACCACTAATTTTAAAGAATGTCCTTTATGCTCCCAAATTAATCAAAAACTTGGTTTCTGTTAGAAAGTTTACAACTGATAATTGGGTATCTGTTCGTTTTGACCCCTTTAGATTTTATGTGCATGATTTTCAGACGGAGAAGCTTCTCATGAAATGTGATAGCAAGGGGGAGCTCTATCCAATAAATCCGTCAACACAACAATCCATGTTTCAATCTATTTTTGCAGCCTTGTCACCATCTTTATGGCACCAACGTTTGGGACATCCGGGAGATGCTGTTTTGGCCTCTCTTAAACAAAATAATTTTATTCCTTGTACCCAAACACGGACTCTAAATAAGTGTCATTCTTGCACAATTGGTAAACATGTTAAATTGCTATTTATTTCTTATACTTCAGGCACCCTTTTGCCATTTGATATTTTACATTGTGATATTTGGACATCACCCGTTTTGAGTTCTTCTGGTCATAGATATTATTTGCTCATACTCGATGACTACTCTAATTATTTGTGGACATTCCCTTTGTTTAAAAAAATCACAAATATTTTCCATTTTTCTCACATTTAGAGCATTTATCCGAACTCAATTTGAATGTGATATAAAAAATATTCAATGTGACAATGGGAGGGAGTTTGACAATAAACAGTTTTGGGATTTTTTCAAAACAAATGGTGTTAATTTTCGTCTGTCTTTTCCTCATACTTCATCACAAAATGAGAAGGCGGAACACAAAATTAGAACCATAAACAATATTATTAGAACATCTCTTTCCCATGCTTCACTTCCCCCTATATTTTGGCATCATGCACTCCAAATGGCCACTTACCTGTTGAATATCCTTCCTCATAAAAATATGTCTTACCAAGCTCCTCTAAAAATATTTTATTTATGAGAGCCCTCATATCATCACTTAAGAGTGATTGGTTGTCTTTGCTACCTCATCTTTCCATCCACCATAATCACAAAACCCAAGCCCGATCTACTCCATGTGTTTTCTTGGGATATCCTACTAATCATCGCGGTTACCAATGTTATGACATTTCTTCCAAAAGAATAATTATAAGTCGTCACGTAATTTTTTATGAAACAATTTTTTCATTTGCTAAGATACATGAAACCGAGACTTATACCTATGACTTTTTGGATGATGATAAGCTTTCGTATCTAACACATTTTTTCCACAACTCGGTACCCACAGGGAATGCCGAAAATTCGAGTTTGGGCCCACTGGACCAAAGAACACAGGCCCAGCCGCGTGAAAATTCATCACAGCAGACAAGGCCTTCGGTTCTAAGGCCCAATCATATTTTCCCCACACAACCACAACCAACTGAATAATTGGGCCAGTTCTCGGCTCCAAGCCCACTCCGGAACACACAACCCACTGTCGCGCCCGATTTTCGACCCGCTCGGGTCAAAGCGGAGCATAGACGTGTTCGTGATTCCTGGGTAAAGAATTGAGGGTTGAGGAGTCGCCACCTAATTATTTTTACGGTGAATTAGGACACCTAAATATTAACTAAATGCTGCAATGTAACTCCAATTTTAAGGTCTGCGAAACTAATGAGATTCTAGGTAAGGGTTCTTTATTATCCTAAAGGGAAGGGGTTAGGCATCCTTTAAGATCCGCTAACTTGCGGTTATCCGGTCAAACTCAGGTTAATATTACACTAAGAAAAATGCATGTTTAAAGTATGAAGTTAAAAAGATGTTTGCAAATAATTAATGAAAGAGATGCATGTATGCATTTGTGACAATAATAAGGAGAAAAGCAATTCATTTGTAATGCCAAAGGAGTAATTTTTGAAAATCATTTTTTAGTTGTGCAATTAATAAAATAAATAGAAGATGATCAAAATTTATTTTGAAAATTTTAAATATGTATGACGAGCCTAAAAATAAATAAACTAGCGGAGGGTTTCTAAGTTTGAATTAACCGAGCCTACAAGTAAATAAGCTAGCGACGGGTTTCAAATCTTAAACTACCCTATGAATTAATCCTAAGTTTGCCTATTCTAAGCATTTCAATAGTTACATAAGTGCGATAAATAATATTACAATACAAAGCGGGATAAAAGCTGAATTAAAGAAAGAAATAAAATAAATAAACTCCGAGGAATAATTCGCCGTTATTTACTTTAATCACATAATTTGTCAAGAACAAGCGGTTAGAAACAGTTAAATACAAATAACTCCATATCCGCATTCAAAGCGTTGAATGTTTTGATCACGGAGGGCTCGGACTTAAATTTTGAAAAGCACGTTTCAACCTCGTCGTGACTGCAAACATATGACTAATGTGGTTATTTTGATTGTCTCGCCTACTAAACGTGTTGGTCTCTCGGGTGAAATAGAAAAGATCACTATAATCACGTCGTGGCTGCGAATATATAACTTGTTGGTTATTTTAGTCACCTCGCCTACTAAACATGTTGATCTTGGAAAAAGGTTTAAGCCTCATCATTGCCCAGAAGTTATATTTACTGTCTTTGCAACTATGGAGGCCTCAAAATCGACGGATATTTTTCATCGGCGGTGTAGTATCGTGTTCAAATCAGCAAAATTAAATTGGAAACTTGATGGCAGCGGTAGTAAGCGTAAAGCGAGGCGATGCGCGATGGCGAGAAAAGAAGCGAGGCAATTTCGAAAAAGACGCGATGTTTAGTTTAAAAGCGATGAAACGATAAAAGCAGTAAATATCCGTTGCATGGATGTTTAAAGCAAAGAACTGAAAGCAGAGAAACGAAAATAAAGTGCGGCCTCGAATTCAATTTCATCGGCGATGTAGTATTTGTTCAAATCGGTAAAATAATAAAGCGAGAGAAACAAAAGCGCGGCCTCGAATTCAATTTCATCGGCCTAAGTGTAGTATTTGTTCAAATCAGTAAAATAATACCAAGACAGTAAAAAAACCGAAATATTGCGGTTGTCCAGCGATTTTAAACCATTGTTTTCAAGCGAGAAAAGCAGCTGACAATTGGGTTAAAAATAACGCAGCTGATGGGCTTGAAACACATAAGCGATGGACTTGAAAAGCAGTAGTGGCCAAAATGCAGCGATAAATGACCACAAAGTTGCCTAAAATGCCGCAATCATTTCGACCTCAAATCTGCTCAAGAGATGGCACTTTTCACCAAGGAAATGCGGCAACCATTCTTGCAAAGATACACCATCCAAAGTGCAGCAGTTGTTTTCATTTTCAAAGTGCACAACTAATTATTTCAAAATGCAACGAAATGCTCCAAAATTTAGCATCAATTCAGCTCTAAAATACAGCTGACCCGTGGCCTCAAAATACTTCAAAAAATGGCCACAAAAATATACATCGGCCCGGCCTTCTCGGAAGGAAATAAGCATTCCTTGTCAAGTGTAACATCTCAAAATGTAGCTTGATTGAAGTGTAACAACCGAATAAATGTAGTAGCTTCCTTTCGAGTATAACATTTCGAACCAAGACCAAATGTGACAAGAAATAACCAAGAATGATGCATCAACTCATAACCCCAAAATACAATAGCATAATGGCCAAAAGAAGACATCAATGAATTGGTAAAAATACTGGCGATTGCTTATATCCTCATAAGGCTCCAAATTTCGTATAATGCATAATAGGATGGGTTCAAAATCCATCTAGCGAGCGACAAGCAACCATAGATGACAACAACAAGATAACATTAAGGTACAAAACAGCCTTGTAAAGGCAACAACAATGAGCCCAAAATGCAGCAAAATAATTCATCAGGACTAGACTTCACTTTTTTAAAAGACAAGGAAGTAAAGGGGCTACCACCATCCATTTCCAATGCCGCAACAAGATCAAAAGGTTTCTAGAACCATAGGCATGGCAGGCTATCGAAGAAGGCTAAGCCACATCCGAAGCTTGTCTTGGCTTTCAACCAAAGATATTAAGATAAGTATAAAACTCACATATATACATTACGAAAGTCTCAAACAAAGACAGAAAAACAAGACATGAGATGGAAGGATTTGTGAACACAGACTTATCATTCAAACTTGTAGAAACGTGGGTGATTTTAAACATAGAGGATTCATATAACATGAAATACAAACTCTTCGATCAGGATACATACTCAGCCATGTAGAAGCGTTGATATTCATGGAATATTCAAAGTATACATGATATGCTTGGGAATATACAAGGATATACAACCTAGATATTCATCCTGTGTATGCTGAAATTTATATACTTTGTATACATTGAAACATGCCACTACATGATCATGATTGAGTTGAACATAAGAGGCGAATAAGCAATATCATAAATGAAACCAGCTAGTTCGGACAGTGCGAAACACTAGCATAGGCCTTGTTTACCAATTGAACATACATGGCATGTGCAAGATAGCTTAGGAGAACTTTACGTGCTAATGTGGAGGAATTTTGACATTTAAGCAAACAAGGCAAGTATATAGCCCATTTGATAAACATGCGGACCTAGAAATAAAAAAGGTAACTAAACATGCATGGCATTTGATAAGTAGAATCACATAAAATTTGGACTAAGCATTTATAGTCACATTCATGCTATGCATTAGGCATGATAACCCTTAAATAAGCAAGATAGACACATAAACACACTCGTAGGCATACAACCACAGAATTGGCTAATCCAAAGATGACATTTTTGTAGGCACATCACTTTGTCTAAGCTAGACTAAACATGCATGTCTTTTTAGGTAAGCAACATACACTAACCACTTGGTTCCAAAATGATTTTTATGCTAGCACAAAAACAAACTTAAACTAAGATAAGCAAAGATATATGCACAACCAACTTAGGATAAACATGAGAGGCAAACAGAAGAGACTTTCATGGTCATAAAAAAATTTTTAACAACTTAAGTGTGCAAGGCCACAGGCACAAGGGTTGGCTAAACAGAGTCTTAAAGGGTCAAACATGCTTCTCAAACCAACATCATATGAGCCAAACAATCAAGAAATGGTTAAAAATAAACTGTAGTTAACACACTAATAATTGATTAATGAACACAAGCATTAACCATTATAACCAGGACATGCTTAATATGCTTAATAGATAACCTAATGATCCTAAGCGTTAGCTAATTTAACAAAACATACATAATAATTAACTACCAATCTCAAACAATAATTGAACATGCTTAATCAACACGCAAACACATAATGTAAATTACACTAAGCTAATCACATAGAAAATCAAAGGGGTTTGTGTTTACTACCCTTCTAGGATAGCGAACCGAGGTGTTGTTTTGAATCGTCGAATCAGCCGAAAATGTTTAGAATTCAGATTTTGGATTTTTGATCACCCAATTCTGAATTGGTAATTACGAAAAGGATCTTGTTTTACGATGTTCGACCCAACCCTAAGTGACCCGACCCGGCATGACCAAAGAACCAAAAAACAGTTGGAAAGAGCAAAAAATTCAAGATTTTTTAACACCACAAACCAATAATTTCGACCTATATTTTGAACCTTTAAATTGAAGAACATATGCAAGAACAAACACTCTTAAGTAGATTTCGGATTTTTGAAATCCGAAATCTTCCCAATAGTGAAGAACACAAACAAATTACAAAGCAAAACCTTTAAGAAAATTTCGGACTCATAAACATAAATTTTCGGACTTAAAATCGACCCCAAAAACTCTAAAAAATCGACCTCAAAAACAGATTTTCGGACCCCTCCAAAAATGAAGAACAAGGGGGATATTTATAGGTGGATTTTCCCCCCCAAGAACGAGTTTGAAATTTGAATTAAAGGCAAAAAAAATCTGAATTTTGGAAGCGGATTTTGGGGGAATAGGGTATGGTGAAGTGATGGGAGGGGTGTGGTGGTGTCAGGGTTTGGTGGTGAGGTGACGGGAGAGGCAGGGTGTGGGTGTGGCGGCCGGTCGATTGAGAGAAGGGTAGGGTTCGTTTTGGTTTTTCTCTTCTTTTTGTTTAGGTCGTTTGTTTGGTTTAAAGGGTAAGGGGAATGGGTCGGGTAAGGAGTTGGGCCGACGGGTTGGTCGAGTGGGGTGGGTTGGGAATTGTTTAGGGACTTTGGGCTTGTGGGAATTGTTTTTGGGTTTTGTTGGCGGTTGGGCTTGGGAATTGGGGAAATAATGGGGAAGGGAATAAGGGAATTTGGTTTGGGCTTGGGAGTTTATTTTGTGGGTTTGGGTATAAGGGAAGTTAATTGGGGAGTTTGGGGTTGTTTGTTTGGGTAGAATTTGGATTGGGTTGGGAAAATGAAATGGGTTTTAGTTTGGGTAGAAATTGTTTTGGGTTGGAAAATGAAATGGGTTAGGAATTTAAAAATATAAAAAGGGGTTTAATATTAAAAGATATTATATATATATATATATATATTTGTAAAAGATGTGAATTATTTAAAATAACATAACGACGTGATAATAATAAAATATAATATTTGCGAAATGTTTAATGCTTAAAAAAAAAAGGAAAATGCGATGCAATTTTGCGAGAATAAAATAACATAGAATTTTCGGATAACTTATGATTATTATAAAATGCAAAATGATATAAAATATGCGAATAATAATAATAATACGAGGATATACACATATATGCCTATATTTTAAAATTATTTTTAAAAAGTGTCAAAATATTAAAAATTACGAATAAAATCATAATAAGATTTGACAAAATTGGGTGTCAACAGATGCCCCTCTTTGGACGGAGACGATGAAAGAGTTTTACGCCAAAAAGTTAATGAGTAGCCAATTTTGTTACGATCATCGGGATTTGCGGTAAGAAATAGAATCCCGAGGGGTATAGAAGTTGCAAAAAGATAGTGCACATTCAAGAAACAATGCCCCAGTGTCGACTTAGGATGACACTGGTCGCAGATGCGAGAAACTAATGGGAAAAGCGGATCGACATTCGAAGTAGGTCGTTGACCAATTTGCCTCGGTTCGCCGTAAGAGATAGTTCCACGTTGTGATGAAGTTCCTGCAAATTAAAAACTCCTGCAAACTAAAGCTTAAGATATAATTAGTGTATAACTGCTGAGAAAAATTGTAGAGAAAATAACTTGGAAATACCCGCATTAGGAGGTGGGCTTTGATGAAATTAAAATACCCTCATTATAAGGTGGGCGCTGATTGAAATTAAGATACCCGCATTATGAGATGGGCGCTTTGGTGAAATTAAAATACCCGCATTATGAGGTGGGCGCTGTTGAAATTAAAATACTCGCATTATGAGGTGGGCGCTGAAATGGCGTTATTGTAATCTTTGTTTCTTTGTAAAAGATAAAGTTGTGCTGAAGCCGTCGTTGTAATCCTGTTGACGTCATTGTAATGTTGTAAAAATAAATATTGTGTTGAAGGCGTCGTTGTAATCTTTGTTAGCGCCATTGTAATCTTTGTAAAAATAAATGTTGTCTTTGAAGGCGTCGTTGTAATCTTTGTTGGCGTCATTGTAATCTTTGTAAAAATAAATGTTGTGCGAAGACGCCGTTGCATAGGCGTGTTGTTGATGACGCCGTTGTATGGCGCGCGTTCGATGACATCATTGTAATGCCGTTGATGTCGTTGTAAGAATGTAAAAGATAATTGTTTTGCGAAGCGCCATTGCGTAGGCGTGTTGTTCATAGCGCCGTTGTATGGCGCGTTATTCGTGACTGCCGTTGTATGGGCGTGTTCTGATGACATCATTGTAATGTTGTTGATATCGTTGTAATCTTTGTAAAAATAAATGTTGTCGCGAGAAGGCGCCGTTGCGTAGGCGTGTTGTTGATGACGCCAGTTGTATGGCGCGTTCGCGATGACATCATTGTAATGCCGTTGATGTCGTTGTAAGAATGTAAAAGATAGTTGTTTTGCAGAAGGCGCCATTGCGTGGCGTGTTGTTCATGACGCCGCGTTGTATGGCGCGCGTTGTTCATGTAGCGCCGTTGTATGGCGTGTTCTTGATGACATCATTGTAATGTTGTTGATGTCGTTGTAATCTTGTAAGAAATAATTGTTGTGATGAAGAGCGTCATTGCGTAGAGCGTGTTGTTGATAGCGCCCGTTGTATGGGCGCGTTGTTGATGGCGCCGTTGTATGGGCGTGTTCGCGATGACATCATTGTAATGTTGTTGATGTCGTTGTAATGATATGGCCCGATGTCGTCGTTGTATCGGCGTGTTGTGTTGAAGACGTCATTGTGATAGCGTTGTTGCAGAAATGTAACGCTAAGGTCGTCGTTGTATCGGCGTGTTGTGTTGAAAGACGTCATTGTGATGGCGTTGTTGCAGAATGTAATCGCGATGGCGTTGTTGTAAGAATGTAATGTTGAAAGCGTCATTGTGATAGCGTTGTTGCAAGAATGTATGAAGGTCGTCGTTGTATCGGCGTGTTGTGTTGAAAGCGGCATTGTGATGGCGTTGTTGCAAGAATGTAATCGCGATGGCGTTGTTGTAAGAATGTAATGTTGTTTGCTATAAGAGATAGTTGTTCTTATTTGAAGGCGTCGTTGTAATGCTATTGACGTCGTTGTGATAATAATGCTGATGACATCGTTGTAATGTTGTCGATGCCATTGTAAATGTTGTAAAAGATAGCTGCTGCGCTGATGACGTCATTGTAATGCTGTCGACGTCGTTGAGATGCGGTAAAAGATAGTTGTTGCGTTGCCGTAAAAGATAGTTGATGCGTTGTCGTAAAAGATAGCTATTGCGTTGAATACGTCATTGTAATGCTGTTGACGTCGTTGAGATGCGGTAAAAGATAGTTGTTGCGTTGAAGACGTCATTGTAATGCTGTTGACGTCGTTGTAAAGCTGTAAAAATTATTGTCGTGCTGCCATAACGTCGATGACGTTATTGAAATATTGTCCTGTTGTAAGAGATGTAAGTGACGTCCTTGCCGTCAGTTTGCTGTAATAGGGTTCCACGTTGTGCTGAATCTTCTGCGGATCCAAACTCATGTGAATTGAAATGTCGTCCTGGCACGGGCGAAAATATGATGCGAGGTCTTTGCCGTCGGGTTTGCCGTGTTGTCGTTCCCTGTGATTCGAAATAACATTTTTGTGCAGACATAATAGTCGGGACCCTGTAGGTCAAGATGATGTCTTTGTACAAATGCAAAACAGGGGGCGTGATCCTTGTAGTGAGCCATAATGCAGAAATTCTCTGTGAATTTGATCATAAGTGATGTGGTTTCCCTGCTTTTTCAACCTGAAGAACCTGTACTCAAAGAAAATTTGTGAGTTCGGGTGAGGGGCGGTTGATTCGCGTTGACTTTGTAGCTTTGGCTTTTGATAGCTGCATGTCCTGCTGATTCGGACATGTAGCCCCTGTCTGGTTCCCAGTCCTGGCTAACCGTTAATGAAAACATTTGTTGAAATTAATTTATTTATAAGAAAGTATGCTTATCATTAAAAAGTTCTTGTCGAACTCTAATGAGAATATTTGTTGAAAATAATTTGCTTATAAGAAAGTATGCATATTAAAAAAATCTTGTCAAACTCTAATGAAAATATTTGTTAAAAATAAATTGCTTATAAGAAAGTATGTATATATGTAAATGTCTGTCGAGTAGTGACATGCGGTGAAACAAAGCAAACGTCTTATCCAAAATTACTATGGCTGAAGGCTTGTTGTGCCGATGCTTTTCCATGTTTATCGGCGTCCTCTGGCAGTGATCCCTTAAAAATGCCCCAGTTTTTGATATGTGAGTATGATGAACTTTCGAACGGACAATCGAGTCTTGTAGGTTGCTTGCCTGTCCTATCAGGATGATCAGATGGGTGTACTTTGTCCTATGTGAGATAAAGGAGAAAATATTTTCTAATGGTGGGACCGAAGCGATTTAGGTGCCTCGTATCCCCATGAGGGAATCAGGTCATGGCGTAGTTCATTACAAGCAAGAGAGGGTTGTAAGGTTTTTCTAAAGATGGGACCGAAGCCGATGTGGCGCCCTCGTATCCCGCCGAGGAATCAGGTCATAACGTAGTTGAGTCCACGGAAAAATCCTAAATGTAGTATCTTTTCACCGCATCTGCGTTGATAGCTTTGGCCAAACTTTGTCGTCCATTTCAGTTAGGATTAGTGTTCTTCGGTCAAGATTTGGTGAACCGTGTAAGGCCCTTGCCAATTCAAACTTTTCTTTGGCTTCATCCTGGTGTAGGGATATGCGTTTTGACACCAATTGCCGGTTAAAAATCTTTGGCCATTCTATTCGATAAAGTTGCCGGACAAAGCGTGTTCATCGACCTTTCCGTACATGATTTTGTATCCACTTGGCTGCGGAAGATATAGCATTGCCCGGTAGAAGTCCTGATTGTAGTCACGGTAGCCCAAGAGTACAAAGGGAAATGACATGAGCCAATGCTTGTATTTATCAATCATATTGATGTTTTGATCCATATCCGACTTTGGTTTATTCTGAAAAATGCCCCAATTCTTCCATTTGTGAATCTTCCTTATATTCTTCGAAGTCTTGCTCGTTGTTTAAGACTTTGTTTGCTTGTTTCATTATATGTCACATATTGCCGTCAAATTAGTTTGCATGATGAAAAAAGAAAGGAAAATTATTAAACAAAGCAGATTTTAAAATAGCAAAAGCAATGCAGATTTGTCATTTTAAGCTTTCAAAGGTGGAGGCAAAATACATTAAACTGCATAAAATGCGGTTCATGCCTCAATTTAAATCGCATTTTTTCATTAAGTACTAATACAATTTGGGTAGACATGATTGGGAAATAAAGATGGGGTGCTCACTTGATTTTAGTCAACACGAATCAACCTTTGGGGAAATAAATAAGGCAAAATGAAACTCCTGAAAAATGAAGAAAACAAAATTAGTATAAGGTGAGTAATTATTGATTTAAATAATATACACAGAGTGGAAAGCAGTAGAAAATAGCAAACAAATTGTATATGCGCGTCCTAATATACAAGGGGCCTCTCTTATGCCAGAGGTGGGCCTAACGCCCGGATATCTTGGGATTCTGACAGATTTGATCCAAAATTTGCTAAACTGCAATGCTTTGTCGGAAATGAGACAAAATGAATGTACATTTTCCAATTTCAGCATGTCATGATTAGTCTTGGATTAGTCTATCATTATCACGCTACACATAATATGATGATTGGTCGTTGGGTTGTGAGACCCGTAGACATCTTTGGCGGATTTCTTAATTATGGAGTCGACACCAAGGATCGACCCACCTAAGGTGTATGCATGCATGACTTTAAAATAAAGGGTGGTATAGCTCTATCTTAAATTTTCTAAGATTTGGCTGACTAGACACAAGGTTCCCAAGCGGACTACTCGAGTGAGAAGGCTACGCGGCCACCGGATATTCCGGTCACTCCGCGCATACGCCAACTCTCCTAAAATTTGGTAGATTGAAAGAAATTTGCTTGGTGCGCAAAACACACCTCGCGTGTAGTGTGTGATAGTGTCAATTTTCAGAGTGGAAGAAATATGAGCGAAATGCTAATTTAAAGAAAGCGATTAAACCATATAGCAATTAAAGCAGTTATGCAAAAAATTTCACAAAGGAAACAAATCAAAGCATTATATCAAACAAAGAGTGAAAGTAAAGCACAATTATAATTAACCTGAATTTTTGCTATGGTTAAGAACCTGAAAATCCCCAGCGGAGTCGCCATGCTGTCGCACCCGTTTTTCGACCTTGCTCGGGTCAAAGCGGAGCGCGGACGTGTCCGGGTGATTCCTAGGAAAAGAATTGAGGGTTGAGGAGTCGCCACCTAATTATTTTTACGGTGAATTAGGACACCTAAATATTAACTAAATGCTGCAATGTAACTCCAATTTTAAGGTCTGCGAAACTAATGAGATTCTAGGTAAGGGTTCTTTATTATCCTAAAGGGAAGGGGTTAGGCATCCTTTAAGATCCGCTAACTTGCGGTTATCCGGTCAAACTCAGGTTAATATTACACTAAAAAAAAGCATGTTTAAAGTATGAAGTTAAAAAGATGTTTGCGAATAATTAATGAAAGAGATGCATGTATGCATTTGTGACAAAAATAAGGAGAAAAGCAATTCATTTGTAATGCCAAAGGAGTAATTTTTGAAAATCATTTTTTAGTTGTGCAATTAATAAAATAAATAGAAGATGATCAAAATTTGTTTTGAAAATTTTAAATATGTATGACGAGCCTAAAAATAAATAAACTAGCGGAGGGTTTCTAAGTTTGAATTAACCGAGCCTACAAGTAAATAAGCTAGCGACGGGTTTCAAATCTTAAACTACCCTATGAATTAATCCTAAGTTTGCCTATTCTAAGCATTTCAATAGTTACATAAGTGCGATAAATAATATTACAATACAAAGCGGGATAAAAGCTGAATTAAAGAAAGAAATAAAATAAATAAACTCCAAGGAATAATTCGCCGTTATTTACTTTAATCACATAAATTTGTCAAGAACAAGCGGTTAGAAACAGTTAAATACAAATAACTCCATATCCGCATTCAAAGCATTGAATGTTTTGATCACGGAGGGCTCAGACTTAAATTTTGAAAAAGAACATTTCAATCACGTCGTATTTGCAAACATATGACTAATGTGGTTATTTTGATTGTCTCGCCTACTAAACGTGTTGGTCTCTCGGGTGAAATAGAAAGATCACTATAATCACGTCGTGGCTGCGAATATATAACTTGTTGGTTATTTTAGTCACCTCGCCTACTAAACATGTTGATCTTGGAAAAAGGTTTAAGCCTCATCATTGCCCGGAAGTTATATTTACTGTCTTTGCAAGCTGTGGAGGCCTCAAAATCGACGGATATTTTTCATCGGCGGTGTAGTATCGTGTTCAAATCAGCAAAATTAAATTGGAAACTTGATGGCAGCGGTAGTAAGCGAGAAAGCGAGCGATGGCGATGGCGAGAAAAAAGAAGCGAGGCAATTTCGAAAAGACGCGATGTTTAGTTTAAAAGCGATGAAGATAAAGCAGTAAATATCCGTTGCATGGATGTTTAAAGCGAAAGCGAAAGCAGAGAAACGAAAATAAAGTGCGGCCTCAATTCAATTTCATCGGCGGTGTAGTATTTGTTCAAATCGGTAAAATAATAAAACAGAGAAACAAAAAAAGCGCGGCCTCAATTCAATTTCATCGGCCTAAGTGTAGTATTTGTTCAAATCGGTAAAATAATACCAAGACAGTAAAAACCGAAATATTGCGGTTGTCCAAAGCGGTTTTAAACCGGTGTTTTCAAGCCGAGAAAAACAGCAGCAAATTGGGTTAAAAATAACGCAAAGATGGGCTTGAAACACATAAGCGATGGACTTGAAAAGCAATGATGGCCAAAATGCAGCGATAAATGACCACAAAGTTGCCTAAAATGCGCAATCATTTCAACCTCAAATCTGCTCAAGAGATGGCACTTTTCAGCCAAGGAAATGCAAAGAACCATTCTTGCAAAGATACACCATCCAAAGTGCGGCCGGTTGTTTTCATTTTCAAAGTGCACAACTAATTATTTCAAAATGCAACGAAATGCTCCAAAATTTAGCATCAATTGACTCTAAAATACAGCTGACCGTGGCCTCAAAATACTTCAAAAAATGGCCACAAAATATACATCGACCAGCCTTCTCGAGAAGGAAATAAGCATTCCTTGTCAAGTGTAACATCTCAAAATGTAGCAGTTGAAGTGTAGCAACTGAATGAATGTAGTAGCTTCCTTTCGGAGTATAACATTTCGAACCAGCAGCCAGATGTGGCAATAAATAACCAAGAATAATGCAGCAACTCATAACCCCAAAATACAATAGCATAATGGCCAAAAGAAGACATCAATGAATTGGTAAAAATACAGCAGTTGCTTATATCCACATAAGGCTCCAAATTTCGTATAATGCATAATAGGATGGGTTCAAAATCCATCTAGCGAGCAGCAAGCAACCATAGATGACAACAACAAGATAACATTAAGGTACAAAACAGCCTTGTAAAGGCAACAACAATGAGCCCAAAATGCAGCAAAATAATTCATCAGACTAGACTTCACTTTTTTAAAAGACAAGGAAGTAAAGGGGGCTACCACCATCCATTTCCAATGCCGCAACAAGATCAAAAGGTTTCTAGAACCATAGGCATGGCAGGCTATCGAAGAAGGCTAAGCCACATCCGAAGCTTGTCTTGGCTTTCAACCAGCATATTAAGATAAGTATAAAACTCACATATATACATTCTGAAAGTCTCAAACAAAGACAGAAAACAAGACATGAGATGGAAGGACTGTGAACACAGACTTATCATTCAAACTTGTAGAACAGTGGGTGATTTTAAACATAGAGGATTCATATAACATGAAATACAAACTCTTCCAGTCAGATACATACTCCGCCATGTAGAGGCGTTGATATTCATGGAATATTCAAAGTATACATGATATGCTTGGGAATATACAAGGATATACAACCTAGATATTCATCCTGTGTATGCTGAAATTTATATACTTTGTATACATTGAAACATGCCACTACATGATCATGATTGAGTTGAACATAAGAGGCGAATAAGCAATATCATAAATGAAACCAGCTAGTTCGGACGGGTACGAAACACTAGCATAGGCCTTGTTTAACAATTGAACATACATGGCATGTGCAAGATAGCTTAGGAGAACTTTACGTGCTAATGTGGAGGAATTTTGACATTTAAGCAAACAAGGCAAGTATATAGCCCATTTGATAAACATGCGGACCTAGAAATAAAAAAGGTAACTAAACATGCATGTCATTTGATAAGTAGAATCACATAAGCTGGACTAAGCATTTATAGTCACATTCATGCTATGCATTAGGCATGATAACCCTTAAATAAGCAAGATAGACACATAAACACACTCGTAGGCATACAACCAGAGAATTGGCTAATCCAAAGATGACATTTTTTGTAGGCACATCACTGTCTAAGCTAGACTAAACATGCATGTCTTTTTAGGTAAGCAACATACACTAACCACTTGGTTCCAAAATGATTTTTATGCTAGCATAAAAACAAACTTAAACTAAGATAAGCAAAGATATATGCACAACCAACTTAGGATAAACATGAGAGGCAAACAGAAGAGACTTTCATGGTCATAAAAAAAAATTAACAACTTAAGTGTGCAAGGCCACAGGCACAAGGGTTGGCTAAACAGAGTCTTAAAGGGGTCAAACATGCTTCTCAAACCAACATCATATGAGCCAAACAATCAAGAAATGGTTAAAAATAAACTGTAGTTAACACACTAATAATTGATTAATGAACACAAGCGATAACCATTATAACCGGACATGCTTAATATGCTTAATAGATAACCTAATGATCCTAGGCAGTAGCTAATTTAACAAAACATACATAATAATTAACTAGCAGTCTCAAACAATAATTGAACATGCTTAATCAACACGCAAACACATAATGTAAATTACACTAAGCTAATCACATAGAAAATCAAAGGGGTTTGTGTTTACTAACCTTCTCAGGATAAGCGAACCGAGGTGTTGTTTTGAATCGTCGAATCGGCCGAAAATGTTTAGAATTCAGATTTTGGATTTTTGATCACCCAATCAATTGGTAATTCTGAAAAGGATCTTGTTTTTCGATGTTCGACGAGGCAGGAAGTGACCCGACGTGATGACAGCAGAGAACCAAAAAGCAGTTGGAAAGAGCAAAAATTCAAGATTTTTAACACCACAAACCAATAATTTCGACCTATATTTTGAACCTTTAAATTGAAGAACATATGCAAGAACAAACACTCTTAAGTAGATTTGGATTTTTGAAATCCGAAATCTTCCCAATAGTGAAGAACACAAACAAATTACAAAGCAAAACCTTTAAGAAAATTTCGGACTCATAAACTTAAATTTTCGCACTTAAAATCGACCCCAAAAACTCTAAAAATCGACCTCAAAAACAGATTTTGGACCCTCCAAAAATGAAGAACAAGGGGGATATTTATAGGTGGATTTTCCCCCCCAAGAACGAGTTTGAAATTTGAATTAAAGGCAAAAAAAATCTGAATTTTGGAAGCGGATTTTGGGGGAATAGGGTATGGTGAAGTGATGGGAGGGGTGTGGTGGTGTCAGGGTTTGGTGGTGAGGTGACGGGAGAGGCAGGGTGTGGGTGTGGCGGCCGGTCGATTGAGAGAAGGGTAGGGTTCGTTTTGGTTTTTTTTCTCTTCTTTTTTGTTTAGGTCGTTTGTTTGGTTTAAAGGGGTAAGGGGAATGGGTCGGGTAAGGAGTTGGGCCGACGGGTTGGTCGAGTGGGCTGCGGGTTGGGGGGAATTGTTTAGGGACTTTGGGCTTGTGGGAATTGTTTTTTGGGTTTTGTTGGCCGGTTGGGCTTGGGAATTGGGGGAAATAATGGGGAAGGGAATAAGGGGAATTTGGTTTGGGCTTGGGAGTTTATTTTGTGGGTTTGGGTATAAGGGAATTTAATTGGGGAGTTTGGGCTTGTTTGTTTGGGTAGAATTTGTATTGGGTTGGGAAAATGAAATGGGTTTTAGTTTGGGTAGAAATTGTTTTGGGTTGGAAAATGAAATGGATTAGGAATTTAAAAATATAAAAAGGGGTTTAATATTAAAAGATATTATATATATGTATATATATATATATTTGTAAAAGATGTGAATTATTTAAAATAACATAACGACGTGATAATAATAAAATATAATATTTGCGAAATGTTTAATGCTTAAAAAAAAGGAAAATGCGATGCAATTTTGCGAGAATAAAATAACATAGAATTTTCGGATAACTTATGATTATTATAAAATGCAAATGATATAAAATATGCGAATAATAATAATAATACGAGGATATACACATATATGCCTATATTTTAAAATTATTTTTAAAAAGTGTCAAAATATTAAAAATTACGAATAAAATCATAATAAGATGGGACAAAATTGGGTTTCAACACCCACTGCCATTCTCGACCAAAATCCATTGGACAGTGGCGTCCAACCCACTTCCTCAATCTCGGCCAGTGGCATCCAGTCCACTGGCCATGACACTCGTCCAGTCACCCGTAGTCAACATGAAATTGTCAAACCCAATGCCAAATATAACTTACACACTCAGGTCTCGAAATCACATTTGCCTCGTAACCCAGTGTCTGTTCTAAAAGACCCGAATTGGAAAATGGCCATGGATGATGAATATCATGCTCTAATTAAAAATAGGACGTAGGATTTAGTACCTCGTCTATCTAATGCTAATATAATTCGGTCTATGTAGATTTTCAGTCATAAAGAAAATTCTGATGGAACTTTTGAACGGCATAAGGCTCGTCTTGTAAGTGATGGGAAGACACATCAGGTTGATGTAAATTGTGGGGAAACGTTCAGTTTAGTGGTCAAACCGACAACTATCCGAACAGTTCTTAGCCTGCCTCTCAAAATGATGGCCCTTTCATCAATTGGATGTCAAAAATGCCTTCCTCCATGGGCACCCTAATGAAACTGTCTACATGCACCAACTGTTGGGATACAGAGATTCTAAATATCTCAATCATAACTGTTTGCTCAACAAATCATTATATGGACTGAAGAAGGCCCCCAGTGCATGGTATAAGCGATTTGTAGATTTCGTGTCACTAATTAGTTTTTCTCACAGTCGTTCTGATAATTCTCTATTTATTTATTGTCAGGACAATAATATTGCTTATCTTTTTTTATATGTGGACGATATTATCCTAACAACATCATCAGACTCTCTTCGCAGGAGTATTATGTCACAGCTCAGTTCCGAATTTGCTATGAAAGATCTTGGTCCACTCCACTACTTTTTAGGAATTGATGTGACACGCCATGCAGGTGGATTATTCCTCTCCCGGAAGAAGTATGCATCTGAGATTGTTGAACGAGCTGGAATGTCATCATGCAAACCTTCGGCAACTCCGATAGACACTAAGTCTAAATTGAGTGCCATCTCAAGCAAACCATTTCCCGATCCCACACTATACCGCAGCCTAGCATGAGCTTTGCAGTATCTCACATTCACCAGGCCAGATATTACTTATGCAGTGCAACAAGTGTGCTTATTTATGCATAATCCGATGGAGGAACATATGCATGCTCTAAAATGGATTGTGCGATATATTCAGGGCACTTTGGAGTATGGACTACATCTCTACTCATCCTCCGTTTCTAAACTTGTCACTTACACGGATGCCGACTAGGCAGGTTGCCCAGACACCCGACGCTCTACTTCAGGTTATTGTGTCTTCCTCGGTGACAATTTGATCTCATGGTCATCAAAAAGACAAGCCACAGTATCATGTTCAAGTGCTGAAGCAGAATACCGTGCTATTGCCAATGTTGTGTCCGAATCATGTTGGATTAGGAATCTGCTACTTGAACTTCATTGCCCAATTCCAACAGCCACACTTGTATACTATGATAACATTAGTGCAATCTATCTATCAGGAAATTCAATCAATCATCAACGCACTAAACATATTGAGTTAGATATCCATTTTGTTCGTGAGAAGGTGGCTCACGAACAAGTACGAGTGTTACATGTCCCGACACGTCATCAAATCGTAGATATTTTCATAAAAGAGCTTCCGCTGATATTATTTGAGGATTTTTGGGACAGTCTCAGCATTTGCCGCCCTCCAGCTTCGACTGCGAGGGAATGTTAGAATATAATAATAATTAGAATAATTATTATAATTAATGAGAGTATCATTTTATGTATGGTAGGTAGTAAAATGATTATTAAGATTATGTTAATTAGGAAGTAGATTGATTTGATTAGGAAGATTAGAGGCATGATTTACTCTTTTCAATTAATTGTATATTGTGTATATATTCTTACAGATAGTTATCCATCACTTTGATGCCCTTTTTTTTTTGTTGCATGGAGAAGTGTTGCAATCTTGAATGAGGCAATTTAATGCCCCCAACTACCCAACTCTAGTCCATTATTCACTAGTAGTAGTAGTGACTAGTGGCTACCTATGTCCCCCTCACTTTCTCCATTAGCATAAAATCATTTGTAATTAGAAAAAACAAAAAACAGGAGATATATAACAATAAATTCATATTACAATGAAAAGTGCTAATATGGCTGGAAGTAGTCCACTACAACAAAGAGAGTTGGATGATGAAAATGAAAGTAGTAGTAGCAGCATGCGAACGGCTGAAACTATACTGCGTTTGCTGCCGATGGGGCTTTGTGTTGTGGCTCTTGTTATCATGCTCAATGACTCACAAACTAATGAGTATGGCTCCCTTTCCTACTCTGACCTTGGAACCTTCAGGTAATTAAATAATTTGGTCTCCCTTCATAGATTAGGATGGTATTCGATCGTCTTAGTCTCTTAGAGCCGCAATTGATCTTGCACTTGGCAGCCTGGAAAATCTCTATTGTGATATTGGTCTTGCATGCGGCCTAGTGGCCTAGTGTCGTCGGGCATCGGCCGTGCCTTTGACATGTCATTTAGACGCTCCGACTGCAACCTGAGGTTATGTAAGCGGCCCTTGACATGTCATTTAGGCGCTCTGACCGCAGCCCGAGGTCTAGGAAAGATTAGCGAAACTGTTACTATTTCATTGAGCAAGAAAAAGATTACAAGTACTTTATGTATACACTTGTCAACTGACTAACCAAAACGCACTCCAATGGATGGTCCTTACCTAGACGAGTCCGAATATATACTCAAAATCAAATCTTGAAAATTAGGTACACAAGAGAACCTTTTTTCAGAACAAATTTGGGACTAAGAACAACATCATCAATCAGTATCCATTGAGTTTAAGCATATTAATTAGCAGAGAAAAAGAAACTTACAAGGAAACCCCAGTAACGGCAAGCGAATCGATACCGACCCAATCTTGGAATCAGCCCCTTGGTCTGAATTGTAGTATGGAGAAGTATCCTCAGTGGCAAAACTACTGATAGTCTAAAACTCTTTTACACAATTAGTGCAGTTAAACTTGTTATGACAAATTAGTTTCCATTTTTGTCATGTTGTGAATTACATCATAAAGATTTACTTGTAATTCTTGGTAAGTGATCTGATTATGTAAATGTTTTTAACCCGTCAGAAATGGATAGAGCTTAAATTCTTTTGTTTTATCCTTGGAATATTGTGGGAAGTTTTAGTTGCCAAAGAAAGGTGTGAATTTTGGCGAAAACTAACCAGGTGGTTGATTTCGTTCCATCTTGAAAGGAAATTGTAGTCATGGCTGATGAGGATCAAAATCTTGAATGTGCTGCAGGTACTTAGTACATGCAAATGGAATTTGTGCTGGCTATTCTCTTCTATCAGCAATAGTAGCAGCCGTACCTCGTCCTATAACCATGTCTAGAGCCTGGACTTTCTTCCTCCTTGATCAGGTTCCTTACTATGCTATTGATCTTACATTTTAAATTATTTTTGCATGTATATATAGTTCGAGGCAAAAGGAATAGGTTCAATTGAACTTACAGAACCTGTTCTGCTTTAGGTACTAACATGCGTAATACTGGCTGCTGGAGCTGTGTCGACGGAGGTGGTGTATCTGGCATATAAAGGGGACACAGCAGTTACATGGAGTGAATCATGTGGTTCATTTGGAGGTTTTTGCCACAAAGCCTCAGCATCTGTGTCCATCACCTTCATAGTAAGCCTTTGCTATGCAGGGCTTTCGTTGCTCTCGTCTTATCGACTTTTCAGCAAATATGATGTACCAGTTGGGTTCTATAACAACAAGGGGGGAATTGAGATTGCTAACTATTGAGATTTTGAGACTGATACATGAGCAAGACATCTGCATATTCCTCTTTGTTTTTAGCTCAGTAACGTACTAGTTTTAGGTTCCACTATCTCATGTACACGGGTGATACTAATAAAAGAGGCGATTAGGTACAATGAATGATGTCGCTTCACTTCTTTTTTTCATGAAAATGATGTTTCTCTTGAATATCATATCTGGTAAATTTGTGACCTTCAAATCATTTTTCGGTCCCAGAAGTTCACTTATGAATTTGTTCATATTCTTGCGATTGTGACTGCTTGTAGGTATTCCCTTGATGAAGGGTAAATAAAGAAAACAACGAAATCTCACAAAAAGTTCCTATTAAGTTGTAAATTAGCAAAACTCAATGCGTGTCAAATGCAAATGGTGGTGTCCGAGTTAACTTTCGGCCATCTAGACTATTCCACCGATTCAGAATACCTATTACTTCCCACCAGCACATGTGCTAAGGAACTCTATGCACTAAGGTTTTTGCAAATGAAAAAAAATCCCTTGTTATAATATTTTTCGTCTCTAATACGACTGTATCCTGATCTCCGGTTTGCACCTGCTTCATTGCATGTTAGGCCACACCCATGGTCCTAGAACATTGCAAATATGGTTGGTTCGTTTCCTACTTTAGGAGTGTACAATATTAGGAATACCTCAACATTAGACCTAGTGTGTTAATTGCATCCAAGACCCCTAATGCTAATTTTGAACGAAGAAATTACTTATGTGGGTAACCTGCACCTGTGTCCATTCCTGGACAAATCACTATATGTAGTTGACAATAGAATCCACAACCCAAGCACTTCAAAAGCAAAATGGCCTACTTCGGCGCAAATGGCAGCAAAAACTACAAAAGATGCAAAATAAAGTTTCTCCAAGAAGGAATACAAATCAAGATTCTAATATAACGAGTACGCGACAAGACTCACGAGGCAAGCCTAACACTAAACATTCCATAATCACAAGATGCAGTATGCACACAAAGAATGGTCATGCTGAAGAGAAACATCACTCATTACGAAAGAAATAATTCATTGATTATTTTCATTAATGAATGAGTATATATAAAAGTTATAATCTCCAAATATGAAAAATCTTATTCATACTATACTTCTAATATTCTAATTCTACTTGTACAAAAATTTTATAATTATGATAATTATACAACATTACTTTAATAATCTAATTAACCGTGATATACACGGTCTATCACACCCCCCGCAGTCATAGCGGTCGGTTGTCGTACGCTGAGACTGTCCCTAAAATCTTCAAATAGAAATGCGGGAAGACCCTTCGTAAATATGTCAGCAATTTGGTATCTGGAGGGCACATGTAAAACGCGTACTTGTCCACAAGCTATCTTTTCGCAAACAAAGTGAATATCTATCTCGATATGTTTAGTGCGCTGATGTTGGACCGGATTGTTAGAAAGATAGATTGCACTAACATTATCACAATAGACAAAGGTAGCTTTCTGAATAAGAAAGTGTAATTCTAATAGAAGATTACGCAGCCAACATGATTCAGATACCACATTAGACACGCCTCGATACTCAGCCTCTGCACTGGATCGCGATAATGTAGCATGGCGCTTCGCAGATCACGAGACCAAGTTATTCTCAAGAAACATACAATAATTAGATGTCGAGCGTCTGATATCAGGACAGCCACCCCAATCAGCATTTGTATATGACACAAGAGTAGAGACGGAAGAAGGATATAAATGCAATTCATAATCAAGTGTGCCCTGGATGTACCGTATAATGCGTTTGAGCGCATGCATGTGCTCAATCCGTGGATCATCCATGAATAAACACACCAGCTGAACTACATAAGTAATATCAGGTCTCGTGAAAGTAATATACTGAAGTGCCCCTGCAAGACTGCGATAGTGGGTGGGATCCTCGTATGGTGTGCCTGACGTAGTACTCAGCTTCGGTTTGGTATCAACAGGAGTGGAAGTAGACTTACAAGATGACATACCAAGTCTCTCAATAATCTCCGCATCATACTTCCTTTGAGATAAAAATAGACCACCTGAATGACGCGTGACAGCAATTCCCAAGAAAAAACTTAAAGGTCCTAAGTCTTTCATTGCAAATTCAAAACTGAGACGTGACATGATAGACTGGCGCAGATTATCAGATGAAGCAGTCAATATAATATCATCTACGTACAATAAAATGTATGCCAGAGAAGTACCACGACGATATATAAATAGATAATGATCAGACCGGCTGTGAGAAAACCCAATAGTAGATACATAATCTGCAAACCTCTTATACCAAACCCGCGGGGCCTGCTTACGCCCATACAATGACTTCTTCAGCAAACAGACATGATGAGGATGATTGGGATCTCGAAAACCCAAGGGCTAATGCATATAGATTGTCTCATTAAGATCACCGTGTAAGAAAGCATTTTTTACATCCAACTGATGAATATCCCATGCTTTTGAGAGAGTCAAACTAAGAACAATGCGAATGATAGCCGGTTTTACCACCGGACTAAACGTCTCACCACAATCCACGCCAACCTATTGAGTTTTACCATCCACTACAAGACGAGCCTTATGCCTCTCAAAAGAACCGTCAGAATTTTCTTTATGAGTAAAAATCCACATAGACCGAATAATATTAACACCAGATGGACGGGGTACTAATTCCCAGGTCTTATTTTTAATAAGAGCATTATATTCGTCAGTCATAACCAATTTTCAATTTGGGTCATGTAGTGCAGACACAGGGTTACATAGTAGTGGGGATTTAGAGACATTAGAATTGAGATTAAAATGTCATTTTGGTTTTAAAATGCCCTTTTGACTACGAGTAATGAGTCTTTGACTCGAGGTAGAATTGGGTGGATTTTGGGCAGTGCGCGGACTGGGGACGGACTGGCCAGCAGACAATGGGCCTGTTGGCTCAACATGTGAAACAGGAACTAAAACTGTACCACGAGTGGGCTGGATCGACGGAACAGTACCAAGATCGGTACTGGGCCGCGATACTGGCCCACTGGGCAAACTTGTAGGACCAGCGGGTACGATAATTTGTGGGTCAGCAGGCAATGGGCCTGCTAGCGGAGTTTGGTCATGGGACAAGTCAGATAAATGGTGTATAATATATGGTGAGACCCCGTCTTCCAAAAAATTATACGAACTAGGCACGGAACTACGCAGTTTAGCAAATGGAAATTGAGTTTCATCAAAAATCACACAGCGACTAATTATGACTTTATTAGAGGATAAATCAAAACACTTGTAACCACGATGATTAGATGGGTAACTCAAAAACACACAAGGGGTAGAACGGACTTGAAGTTTATTAATTATAGTAGATGAAAAAAGAGGATATCATAAACACTCAAACACCCTAATATGAGAATACAAAGGATCTTTATTGTAAAGAAGTTTAAGTGGGGAATTATATGTTAGGTTTTTGTTAGGAAGTACGTTAGGGAGGTAAGTAGTCATTTGTAGGGCATGATGCCAAAAAGAAGGGGTACGGAAGCATGGACTAATAAAGTTCGGACAATATTATCAATGGTACGAATTTTTTGTTCGGCTTTTCCATTTTGTGAGGACTTATGAGGACAAGAAAAATGAAAGACTATGCCATTAGCATCACAAAATTCCCGAAACAACCCATTGTTATATTCTTTGCAATTATCATATTGAATATTTTTAATTTTCCGTTCGAATTATGTACGGATGAATGCTCTAAATTTTAAGAATGTGGAAAAAGCTTGAGATTTTTTCGCTAAAGAAAAAGGTCCACAAAAAATTAGAATGATCATCCAAAAATAGAACATAATAACGATGGCCCAAAGAACTTAGAATGGGAGATGTCCATAGATCACTATGAATAATGTCAAAAGGCATCAAAGTACGAGATGTAGAGACTATAAATGGTAATATAACATATTTCCCTAACGGACAAGAAGGACAAAGTGGAGTACTACGCGTACCCTGACAAGAAATAAAATTATTTTTATGTAAAGAAGAAATAACAGACGACCCCAGATAACCCAAACACGCATGCCACAAGGAAGGAGCAAGGGAGGCAAATGTAGACAGTATGGCTTGACTCGTGAAAGTGGTGGTGGTTGTGAGTGGATAAAGCTTTCCCCTACTATTGCATCGCATTACAGGTATCCTCGTCTTGAAGTCATTCACAGAAAACCCAAAGGAATCAAAATTAACAGAAACCCAATTATCAATGGTGAATTTTCGGACAGACACCAAATTTTTAATTAGGTTAGGGGCATGAAGAGTATTTTTCAAAACTAGAGGTGGATGTGGGGGGAGACAGTAGTATGTCCATAACCTCGAATTGGAATTGTGTTGCCATTACCAACAATAATACCATAATTGTTGCTTAAATTAAAATAAGATGACAGAGTACCTTGATCGGACGTCATATGAGAAGTGGATTCGGTGTTCATGTACCAATTCTCGTCCGGAGGAGTTAATCCAAGTGTATGCATTGTTGTCTCAATGTTTATAGGTGTCAGGATTTGATTTGGGCCCGCAGCATGAAAAGCCTGTTGAGGCCGAGGCCCAAGTAGGCCTGCCTGCGGTCCCGACCCAGAAGAGTACTTGCCGCCACTGTTTGGACCCGAGAAGCTGGGCATGGCCTGCTGTTGAAATTGGGCCTAGTTACCCGGATATGGTCTGGGCGTAAAATAGGGGTTGTTGGGCCAATGACCACTGGCCCAGCTCCACGGCCAGGGAGCCCACGGCTGGGACCAGTTGTCCTGCGGCCCACTGCCCCGAGGCCATTGTTGATGCTGCCACTATATCGTCCGCCGTCGTTACCACCGCGATTGCCACCGCAGTTTTTGCCATTATTTTTACGATTTTGACCCTTTCTGCTGCCACCGTTGAGGCAGTTTCGGCTTGAATTTTTAGAGAACGAGAGAGGGTCATATGATGTTGTCATCATCACGACGGAATTTGCTCCGGTAACCGCCTTTTTATCCAAGCCGACCTCTTCTAACGTGAGCATGGAACGGGCTTGATAAAATGGTGGTAGAGGTTTACTTTGACGAAGTAGTGTGTCAACCCCATTATATGCCTCAGATAGGCCGACAACCATCTGGAGAACAAGACGATCATTGGTAACAGGCGCACCAACGTTGCGGAGTTAGTCCGCCAATTCCTTGAGTCGTTTACAATAGGCTGAAATGTTAGGAAAATCTTCCATGTTGACATGTGAAAATTCCTGCTCAAGAGTGACAGCTCGGAAATTTTTGTTATACTGGAATATATCACACCCCCTATTCCAGGTAGTCATTGCCATAGCGTCAAGTTCAATTATCGTCTGTAAGAGGTCTGAAGAGATAGTGGATTAAATCCACTGGAGAACGGTAGCATCAAAGGTTATCCATAACGTAGGATTTTCCTCGGGCGTAGGCACCTTCTCCACGCCAGGTGCCGAGGGGATTATGTGATAGAGGACTTGATATGAGCGTGCGTGAACTTTGAATAATTTCGCCCACGTCGCGTATTGGACGTTTTCCATTTCAAGAACAATAAGGATGTGGTTCTTGATGTTGGAAACTGTAAGGGCATGATGAAACATGTTCTTTGACGTAGACATAACGAAAGAACAATAGGTGAATTAAGGATTTGGAAGAAAATTTGGGAATATGGGAGGAGAAAAAAATCCACGGAATCTGAGAGTAGGTCATGGAAACCGAAAAAAGAAGGGGGCAGCGGAAGTGTTTGGGAGAAGGTATTTTAGCCCTAGACTTCTGATACCATGAAAGAAATAATCTCTTGATTATTTTCATTAATGAATGGGTATATATACAAGTTACAATCTCCAAATATGAAAAATTGTATTCCTATTATACTTATAATATTCTAATTCTACTCGTACAAAAGTTCTACAATTATGATAATTATAAAACATTACTTTAATAATTTAATTAACCGTGATATATACGGTCTATCACATTAGCCAGTAAGAAAAGATTTGTACAGACAGTTAAAGGCATAATCCCCGCTATTACATGCCTAACATCTACTAGCGCGGCTGATGCTGTTCCAAAATCAATTCATATGGACAATACTCGGAAGACGTGAAGTATCAGGATCAGCGAGCTTCAAACTGCATAACTGCAACAAAATCATATAGCCTTGAGGATACAGTCCATATCACGGAAGAATTACGATTGAGATAAGATAAACAGCACAAAATATTCAGGGCAGGCTTAGACCAACTGGCGAGAAATAGATGATTATATTATTTTGATTAGTCTTGTAAATCAGTCAAGCGTAATCTTATCGGCAAAAGCTTGTACTGTGTAGTGTTTTACTTTACTAACTAGCATCAGTTCTTTTATCTTCAAAATGACTGGAAATATTATTTAAGGAACATCAAAGGAAAGAAATTATGGTAACTCTTTTGCAATGTTTGCCTAATCTCTTCCAGACTCAGTAATGTCTCGTGAAGCATCTTGCACTTAAAATGACTTATTAATCAAATGATGCCAAACAAATTTTTCTTCTCCCTCCCTCTCTCTTAATCGGATTTGAACATTGAAACACGATAAATCCATCGTTAGTAACCCCGTTAGGGCCAAGAAAGAGCAAAAAAGAATGACCCCTGAAATATTTTTGGTAATAACTGTGAATATTACCATTAACAAACAAACTTTACAACCTAAAGAGCACCTAGGACTACAGCCACCTTCTAGGAAGGGTGTTGTAGTTATCTAGGCCTCAACAAAACAAAAAACAGCAACTAATTACAAAATCTATGTATCAGCTCTCCTTGAACTATGTAGTATAACCAGTCTATTTCTCATCTCTTTCTTGATCTGACTAATGACAAAACTGCTATTTACACTGATATCTTTGAAAATTTTCCAGTTTCTAAGCCTGCCATGTATGGTAGATCAGAGCCCCAAACACTGCAGCTAACAATTCCTTCTTCAGTTTGCTCCAATGCCTGCTTTTCAACCACCTTAAAGTCTGGTGCACATCCAACTTCCTGAATTGGAAACCTGCCAAACTTGCCAGCCCCTGCCTCACCTCTGTTACCCATGGACAGTCAACAAAGAGATGTGTTTATGTCTCCCTTTGATCCCTATCACAAAGACAACAAACAGTACATTGTACTGGAATATTCAGCCTCTGTAATCTATCCTTTGTTAGTAGCCTTTGTTGACTTGTCACCCAAAGAATAAATCTATGTTTTGGCTGCAGTAGCCTCGACCAAATCAACTCAGTTATATTATATGAATATCCAATCTTCTCTGTATCCCTAATGCAGCATTATAGCTCTGTGTTACAGAATAAGCACCTAATTGTGCCAACATATACCTACCATTTTGATACCAGTCTCATATCCTCCTTCAAAGCATTCAGTTTCTTCCAATACCAACTACAATCAGTTGGTGGAATATGCTACCATATGTTATTCTCCTGTTTCATATAAAGCTCATACCCGCGAGATGTCTTGCTTTTCAGACAGCTGCCATAACAATTTCCCCACAGACGCCTCATAACAATGACCCCTGAAATTTACTATAGGATTTATCAAGATAATCTAAATTTTTCATATTATGTTCTAACTTTTGCTTTGAGCCCAGCCATTAAGGAGCATCCCAATAGTGTCCCACGTCTAGCCCTGTGCACTAATAACTTAATAGTAATAGACAAGCCCTTTCTATTGTTCTAGGCGAACGCAGTGCAGGTGAAAGACTTAAAGCCCAATAAATCCTATCTTTATATCTATCTCTGAGATGAGATCATACTAAAAACGAATTGATTTGTTTCTTAAGGCCAGTGGTCATCTGTCTGGAGTTTGGGTTTAATACCATATTTTAGCACCGCCAGTCAAAATTCAAACAAGCCACGTTTTACCGGAAAGGATTGAACCATGGGAACGAAGGAGGCCGATAACAAATAGTACATCTTTCTCTATATTCAACAACAACATACTCGGTATATTACTATAAGTAGGATCTGGGGAGGTGGGGTGTACGCAAACCTTATATACCTACTTTTCTGGGGTACAAAGGCTATTTCCGATATATCCTCGACTCAACAAAATACTTTTCAATTTTTCCTTAGATTGTAAAAGTATTTATAAAGCGTTGTAGTTAATGAAATTGAGGCTCGTTCATTTAAACTGTAAAGGACTTTGACCCTTATTATGGACTAAATCCCTAAAGAAAAGCAACCTAAACAATTTAGTCCAAAGCTCACAAAGTATATTCTACAATTTGTAGTATGCCTGGTAAGCTTCTAATTTGTTTATTTTAAAAAGTCTTTTATCATAAGTGATTTTTAAAAAAGTACTTTTGGAGAGTAGTAATTTGTGTTTTGCTAATGAATTTTAAAAGCTAGGCGACACACCTTAATTTTCTAAAATAAACACGTTTGACTTTTCATGACCAAACAGGCTATTAATCCAGAAGAACAGACTAAACTACCGGTTACTATTTCATTCTTTAAAAAATTCCAAATCCACAACTACAAATTTAAACTGACAAACTATTTCTTACCTTCTAAAAGTGAGTGAAGCATCAAGTATCTATAAACATGTTGAATTTCTCCTTAAAACATATTGAAATTGAAAGAAATAATTTCTTCATTATTTTCATTAATGAAGAGTCTATATATACAATATACAATCTCTAAATATACACAAATATACACAAATATACACACGGTTTCTATCACACCCCCGCAGTCATAGCGGGTGGTTGTCGTACGCTGAGATTGTCCCTAAAATCTTCAAACAGAACCAAAGGAAGACCTTTAGTAAAGATGTCAACAATTTAGTACCTTGAAAGGACATGTAAGACACGTACTTGTCCACGAGCTACCTTTTTGCGAACAAAGTGAATATCTATCTCGATATGTGTTAGTGCGCTGATGTTGGATCGGATTCCCAGAGAGATAGACGGCACTAACATTATCACAGTAAACCAAAGTAGCTTTCTGAATAGGAAAGTGAAGCTCTAATAAAAGATTACGCAACCAACATGACTCAGACACCACATTGGCTACTCCTCGATACTCGGCCTTCGCATTGGATCGCGATAAGTAGCCTGGCGTTTTGTCGACCAAGAGACCAAGTTATCACCAAGAAACATATAATAACCAGAGGTTGAACGTCTGGTATCCAGACATCCGCCCCAATCAACATCTGTATATGGCACGAGATTAGAGACTGAGGATGGATATAAATGCAACCCATAATCAAGTGCGCCATGTATGTATCGTATAATGCGTTTGATCGCATGCATGTGCTCAATCCGCGGATCATGCATAAACAAATACACCTGCTGAACTGCATAAATAATATCTGGTATCGTGAATGTAAGATACTGAAGAGCCCCTGCAAGACTACGATAGTGGGTTGGATCCTCATATGGTGTGCTAGACGTAGCACTCAACTTCGGTTTGGTATCAACCGGAGTAGAAGAGGACTTACAAGATGACATGTCAGCTCTCTCAATAATCTCAACTGCATACTTCCTCTGTGATAAAAATAGACCACATACATGACGAGTGACAGATATTCCCAGAAAATAACTCAAGGGCTCAAAGTCTTTCATAGCAAATTCTGAACTAAAAAGGGTCATGATAGACTTGCGCAAACTATCAGAGGAGGCAATCAAAATAGTATCATCCACATACAACAGAATGTATGCTAGAGAAGTACCACGACGATAGATGAACAGAGAATGATCAGACCTGCTGTGAGAAAACCCAGTAGTGGACACATAATTTGCAAACCTCTTATACCAAGCTAGTGAGGCCTGCTTAAGCCCATATAAGAACTTCTTCAGCAAACAAACATGGTGAGGATAATTGGGGTCCTTAAAACCCAAGGGTTGATGCATGTATACTGTCTCCTTAAGATCACCGTGTAAGAAAGCATTTTTCACATCCAGCTGATGAATGGGTCATGCTTTCGAGAGAGTCAGACTAAGCACAGTGCAAATTATACAATTTAGAAAACGGAAATTGGGTTTCATCAAAAATGACATGGCGACTAATTATGATTTTATTAGCAGATAAATAAAAACATTTGTAACCACGATGATTAGACGGATAACCCAAAAACACATAAGCGGTAGAACGGGCTTGTGGTTTGTTAATTGTAGTAGACGGAAAAAGCGGATAGCACAGACACCCAAAATCCTAAGATGAGAATACGATGGATCCTTATTATAAAGAATTTTTAGGGGTGATTGATATGTTAAACCTTTGCTAGGGTGTATGTTAAGGAGGTAAGTAGTCATTTGTAACGCATGATGTCAAAAGGACGAATGAAGCATGGGCTAGTAAAGTTCAGACAATATTATTAATGGTACGGATTTTTCTTTCGGCCTTCCCATTTTGTGAGGACGTATGAGGATAAGAAAATCGAAAAGATATGCCATGAGTGTCACAAAATTTCCGAAATGGCCCATTATCATATTCCCTACCATTATTACATTGAATGTTTTTAATTTCTCGTTCAAATTGGGTACGGATGAAAGCTCTAAATTTTAAGAATGTGAAAAAAACTTGAGATTTTTTAGACAAAGGAAAAGTCCACAAAAATTTAGAATAATCACCCAAAAATAAAATATAATAACGATGGCCCAAAGAACTCAAAACAGGAGATGTCCATAAATCACTATGAATAATGTCAAAAGGCATCAATGTACTAGAAGTAGAGGCTACAAACGGTAATCTAACATGTTTCCCTAGAGGACAAGAAGGACAAATATGAGTAGTACGCGTACTCTTACAATCAATAAAATTATTATTTTTAAGAGAAGAAAGAATAGACGACCCTGGATGACCCAAACGTGCATGCCACAAAGAAGGAGCAAAAGCAGCAAATGTAGAAGGTGTGGCTTGATTTGTGGAAATGGTGATGGTGGTGATTGAATAAAGCTCTCCCCGACTATTACACCTCATTAGAGGTATCCCGTCGTGAAATCCTTCACAGAAAAAACAAAAGGGTCAAAGTTAACAGAAACTCAATTATCAATCAGTAATCGCAGAGAATCAAGTCGAACGGACACTATTAAAAGTAAGAACTGAAGATTTAAAGAGAAAGAGAAGGAAATACTTCTGCGGGTTCGCTTCTAGTAGAGAATACCAGCCACATAAATTGCACTGTATCACATTACTGGGATTTAGGAGATTCTCCTGCCCACAATAGGCAACAACTCAATCACTTATCCATCAATCCTCATACACAAAACACATGCACACGATATCTACTCCCTTCGTCCCAAAAAAAATTATTTTATTTTTCTTACTCCATTAGTTCGTCCCAAAAAGATTGTGGATTAACATATTTTCATATTTAGAAACAATTTAATTTTATAAGATGATTTACAATAATACAAATATCTAAGATTTGTTTTGGACGTACAAATATCTAAGATTTGTTTTGGACGGCACATTCCAAAAGTCTTTTTATTTTTTAAATTTCGTGTCAAGTCAAACTGAGGGAATATATAACATGCTACAAAGAGAGTTGTGCGTAAGTTCACAGAAGTTCAGGGTGCTTATATAAGGTGGGAAGCGCGCGCACAGCCGTTCTTATTAGTATAGTAACTATACTACTTATATGATACTTGTAGCTTATACAAACTTGGTCTGATCTTCAAGTACAGTATATAACTGCCATCTGAATGTAGATTATTATAGTTCTATTTAGCTTTTAAAATATGTTAAATTTACCTCGGCGAAATTACCAAATCAATTGGAAGAAAGGAAGTACGTATTTCTTATTATTTATTTTCTAAAGGTGAGACCAAAACGATTTGATACTTACAAAATCTTCAGCAGAGAAAAGGAAAGTAAAACACAGACTAGCAACATAAATACATTTTAAACTACTGCCAAGAGACGAGACTTTAGCAAGAAGTTGGGAGGAAAAGAAAGGGAAGGAATCAAGATTTACGATTCAGCAATACAAAATGATCTTTTTTCTTCGAAATTTAAAACATTACAAAAGAATAAAATTGACCACAAACAATATTTATCTCCAAGAATTTCATTATTAAAAAGAATCCTTCGCCAAAATTCATTCAATATTTGTTTGAGGCAGGAAAATAAAACAGTGCAAAGAGCTTTTTTGATTAGTTCTAAGATGGGGGCAGAGAAATCCAACACCGAAGAACTGATCCTCAGGCAAAGATTTGAAATCAATCAAGAAACTTGTAAAATCCTTAGAATCAAGGACCATGCTATACAACTGCATCTCAGAAAAACACTACTAACAGAATCATCAGGATAGCACATCTAAATTCATTAAGTATAGAAACAAATCAAGTTTTAAGGAGAGTCTAACCTGGCCAAATGCTTTATATAAATAGAGCTCGAGGCATTTATAAGTTTACAGAATAACTCGCTCAACTTCATTGTCTCAAATTTCAGGATATCTGAAAACCCTACTTAATAATTAAAAAGAAAAGCATCCTCAACTAACTCAGCCTCTTCCTAAGGCATTATTAAAGGTTCGAACTAAGAAAAGCAACGAGTAAGGGAATCCACGAAAATCCAGAATATAGCTAGAATATCCTTCACAATTCCACATATATAACAGCTATAACAGAATTTCAACTTCAGCAAGACAATCACCCTCATGAAAGAAAAGTTCTCTTCCAGACAGTATTGATTGACCAAACACTGCAAAGCTGACCATTGGGGTACTTCAACATTTCTGGACCGGGCCCTGATCAAAGGCTAAAATAGTCAAATATAGTACAAATAACATGAAGCAACGACCTTCCAAAGCACTATATAATTGTTATACAGATTGGCATATCAGTCATAAAATCACCTAACTTCCTCTAGCAACAGAAAATAGATAGTCTTGACTCATGAGTCATGTATACTAAAATAATTGATTTCTCTCTTTAGACCAATGAACTTTAGAGGATTCTATAGGCTAAGATGGGCAGGCTCAGTGTTAGAATCTACCATCAGGCTACCAGCTTGAACTCAGTTATAGCAACATGTTATGCCTTCGAGCCAATCAATAGGGGGCTGTTACTGGTGGTAGTGATTATTGTTGTAAGCATTATGGTGTGGTAAAACAGTAAAAGATCGTCAATATGTCATAAGAAGAGCGCAAGCAACATAAAATACCAGATTGTAAGTCTCAGGCCTAGTTTCACATTCAGTTATGCCCATGATGTTTGCTAAAAGAGTGGTGCGCCAAGAGTTTCCTGCCTGGTGTACGATGATCATCCTGCGAAAAATTGTATCAGATAATTGGCCTCAGAAATCAAGAATTGATTGAAAGGCAATTGGCCAAACAGAAATGAACTCCACCGAGCTATTAATTGAAGGGTGGTTATTCAAACAGACAACAAATGCCATGGTCTGAGAGGACTATGGGAAGAGATTTCATCACATCCTTTCAAGGAAACATACAAGAGATTTTAATCTACATACAGATAAGAAGAAATAGAGATTTGAGTTCTTGCGAAAATGATTTCCAGAGAACTTATTATTTGTGAAAGCAATCACTTGGCAGTGGAAAGCTTCAGGGAACAGCACATGATACTGCAAAACATGTTATTTCCTTTTTTCATCTGTTAACAATCAAGCTCATATATCATGTTAAAATATCTAGCAAATTAACAACACAAAAATTATAAAGCCACGTCATATTAGAAACAACAAAAGAAAATTGTCTCTCCTTCAGAAAGCCTACAAATGTCATTGCTGGGAATATCATGTGCAAAATCAACTACCTTGTACAGAGATGCAGCTGATTCAGATTCAACAGTTTGGACTGGAACATGTCCAAGTGACTGGAAAGAATCCAAAGCATCTAATGTCAGCTGCCAACCACAGAGAGCAATAGCACCAGTGTTGGAAGAGGAACTGCCACTACTACTGCAGCCAGCAGCAGCAACATTTCCATTTACCCAAGGACAGAAAAAATTGTGATGCTTAATTGGATCAAATTCAACAGCTTCTTCATAGTTGCTTTCTACAATAGGAGGCCCTGAATAACATTCATTTTCATCATTTCAGTAAGTAAGCTATGAATAACCAAATCAGTAAAACCTGAATAAAAGAAGTAAAACCTGATGCTAACTGTGATTGTATAAAAACAATGATGTCTAAAATGGAAAAAAAAAGTGAAGTCTCAATCGAGGAGTATCAAGAAAGGACACAGAACAATGCCCAATTCAATGTAAAGTTCCATCCAGGATGTGCTGAATCCAATCACAGTTAGCATCAGTATGAAACAATAGCAGTAGTCTACCTGAATATCAGTTTACCTGTTCCAAGCTGAATGAAGTCTATTTTGTGATGTTAGCATCAAATGAGAGATGAGATGCTATTTACTAGAATATAGAAACTTCCAAACTTAGCTGCCTCGTTTTTATCAATACAAGGTGTTTTTGCACGCATATTCAAACAAGTCTCAGAGAAAGAAAGGAGGTAGTAAAAAACAGTAGACATTGATAACCTGAAACTCAAGCAGGAAGGCTACCTGTCCCGTTTGCAAGCATATAGCCTGACTCGATGAATCCACAATCATCCGTTGCTGGTGCATTATTTTGGTTAACTTCATCTTTGGATGCCTCATGGGCAGAACATACAACTGCGTTGCAAGAAAGAGAAGGGTGTGGACTATTTGGGAGCATAGGTTGCATGTTACATGTCTTTTCACCACTTTCAATGGATTCTGCTTTGGCTGATCCAACAATTTTTGAGCCACTATCAGCCCTTCCCACTGAACGAGATGTCAGATCTTGACTGTCACCATTAGGATCTCCACGGTCCACTTCTTCAGGAACATAGTCACCCATTAGCCCGGGATCTGGAGCAAATTCACCTGTTTGCCCCTGATTTTCAGTAATTTCAGCAACTGCTTCTACCTCACCAGCAACGCTATCTGCTCTGTGCACAGAAGCACATGTCCCGTGGATTTCAGCTTCATGACTAGCACCCATTCCAATACTTCCTCCACTGATCCCGAAGCTAGGGCCATCCCTCACATTGGCAGTGGCAGTATCAGCATTCACGACTTCTTCATCGTTTGTGCTACTAACACCCATTTCACCAGCACTTCTGATCACAGCTGGACAAGTACTCTGTTGTGCTTGATTACTGTAGTTCAATTCTGAAGTTTCCACTGGGTCTGCACTTCTTAACATAGATGTAGAAGGGAAATGAACATCATCAAAGTCTCCAGGGAGATTCTCAACACTTTCCATTGAATCATCTGTACTCTGAACAGTGTCCATAGCAATAACAGATGAAACATGTGTTGAGTCTCGAGTAGAGGGCATACCAAATTGCTGTTCGTGTCTTCGGCCAAAGGTATCATCTTTGGAAGCTCCTGTACCAATCTCAAAACCAAGTGACAGGCTAGGACCAGCACCTGATGAATCCTTTCCATATGATGTATGGTGGGTCCCGAAGGCATCAGACTGGCATGGGCGCTTTGATGGGCCAGCCGAGTACTGACTACCATCATTTACTTCATCTCCGTCACGGTCTATTACAGTGCCTTCAACACTATCCGCCGGTTGGACTGGCAATTGTGGCCTGTCAACCGTGCTTCCACCTTCCTCTAAGTTTCGTTTGCGAGAACTAGGGCCTCGGGATTCATATGAAGCTGCTTGACCACCAAGCTCACTGCTCGAAGGTTGCCCAGTAACTGGATATCTTCGTTTATGGACATCTTGGAATTGTTCACGCCTCGAATCCATGTTCACCTGAAGAGAGGATAATCCACCAGCCATTGTGAGATTCAGGTCTACTCCTACATTTGACAAAGACCTTCCCTCTTCATTTGTTGCAGCTTCATCAAGGTCTTCTGTCTGTTCCTTTTCCACACCATCAGCAGCAACCCATCCACTGATTCCACTAGCAGCACTTACTCCACGTGTCAATGCCATCTTCTTGCTTGTTTCAGGGATATCATTGCTATTTGGAGCAAAGCAAGCAGGACGGACAACAGTGAGGAAGTCCCAGATTCTCACGGTGGCCCCACACAAACTACAATCCAATAAAGGCGACCTAGATTCACCTTTAGACCTGTGACCCACAGTTTCTTTCTTACTATAATTCTTTTTCTTTGAAGAAGGCAATACATTTTCTCCATGGCCAAAATCTTGCAGAGAGGTGTGGTATTTTGTTGGACCAATGGAGTACCCACTCCTAGCTGATTGAGCAGAATGTTCTTCACAATCTTGAATATTTGGAAGCCATCTTGGCTCCCATCCACACAGGCTTATCAACTTATTGGCCTAAATTGCAAAAAAAATCTATTTATTCAGAACTCAATAACAGAGTGATAATATGTAGCAATTTAAATGAAATGAGACTCTTACACGAGAGTATACAAGGAAGACATCTTCTAAATTGATCTCAGTTCCTGACATGATCTCTAACCTAAAGATGGGTTCCATGCCACCAAAGGCCTGTGACTGAGCTAGAAGGCGATCAATTTCTGAACTTCGAGAGACCCTGATGTGCTCAATTGCAGATGCAGCCGCAATGGGAAGTGAAGGAAACTGAAGTAATCCATCACATCGATCCTTGTAACCACCAATTAAGGCCGATGGTGGTGTAGGAGGGAATTGGACCAAACTTTCTGCACAGCTGTTTCCTCTCCAGGGACAAGTGACCTTGTGCCCTTCGTCAAGTTTCTTTGCAAATTCTTCCCCCGCAATATCAGCTATCAAAAAAAACTAACAGATGAGAAAACTTTCCTCAATGTGTGAAGCAACAATTTTACTACACGCTGATTAATACAAAAGACAGTTTTTCATAGAAACCAAACACATTAAAAGGAAGTATCATAGTCATATATGACACAAGTATCACACAAAACCAGGTTCTTCTCTTCCAAGATGGTTTATCTTTGCAAAAAGGTGAGAATACAGTTCGTATGGTCCTGCTCTTCCAACATAATAGACAAAAAAAATGGTTAGTATAAATTCCAACAACAACAAAAGCCGCTACAGCTGCTTCTGTTTATACATACTTGGGGTGGGGGCCAGCAGAAAACTATATCCACTGGATCCAATTCATTGCATAGGAACTGGGAAGAAATGTAAGAGCAACAGCAGCAAAACTTTATCCCCCACTAACAGAAATTATGGAGAGCTGAACAGATTACACTGGAAAGGGAAAAAAGTATGAACAAAATGATTTTTTTCCAAAGGAAAAGGTGGATAAAAGCCGTAACCAACAATCAAATAATAAAGAAGGGAGTAATCTGCACTTGTCCATACGCTATTGTGGGACAGTTGAGCCATGTAGCTTCCTAAAATAAACTTACCAACTTGCATTATTTAAATTCCCATTAATTCAACAGTGAACTCAAAGAATAAGGACAGGGTAAGTATGACAGTACTGAAGGATATAGAAGCATGCATCAAATACAAAATGTATTTTACTTTTTGAACCAAGTGATGCCCTTATGATGAATGTTTCTTGCACTAAAATCCTAGTTAGAGCTGAAAGCAAATTACATCATTATGATCATTCATGTTTTATGATCCACCTAAGAGTTCTTCCAACTAAAGTCTTTTCTCAATGAAAAAAGCTTTAGCAATTCCTCCTTCCTATAACAGAATGGTTGAATTTAACATATCCAATATGAAAAGGATATAATATCGCAAAATATTTCCAACCAAACAAAACAGAGAGTTCACCAGATATTTACACAACAGAGTTCCAATGAAGTAGCACCATGAATAACTCAGAAAAGTACACAGAAAGATCCTTGGGGTTCAATGCAACTGAAATAGAATCTTTCAATTTAAGATTAACTTAGGGAAATAACTTCTTCTACAGCTGGACTTTATATGCATCAAAGTAGGGACTGAATGAGCAAATATGGGACAGATACTTTGTTGAGACACGAATTGTTTAGAGCTGTTCTGAGGCTGGAGAAGTTATGAGAGCAGAAAAAACAGAGACAGACAGAATTTAAGAGCACTTAGGAAGAAAGAGAATAAATAGAAGTGAAGATAAAAGTAGGAGAAGAGAGAAAGGAGGAAAATCTTCTAGCAAGATTCCACAACATTTTCTATATACAATTATCTCCCTCTCCCTCCCTCAAAAACACACCCGCGCACACACACATGCTGACATAGTAAAATTCTGAAGAGAAGACACGGAGAAATCATATCTCATTGACATATTTTAGAGGATGTTAGTCAAGATTTGTTCTCTTCTGTTTTTTAGATTTCTTGCTGACCAATATACCATCTTCTAATGACCAAGACTTGACTGAATGTAAAATTTCGAAGATTTCTTGTTGTCCAGTTTACTGCCTCTGCTGACTATTGAGAAATGAGAATAAGCTAAGCTTCAAATTGTAGAACTCTCCTAAACAATATTAACATTATGTGAGATTCCTCGGCACTGGTCATACTCCTTAAGATAATTTTTACCACAATATCTGCATCAGCAATTTAATAATTTTGAGAAGTATCTTGGTGAAGCAAAAATTTAACTAAAATACCTACCAACAAAGCCTTATAGTCAATGAAAAACTAATTCACCTTCATCAGGGGTCCACATTGCAGAAGAAACGAATCTCAGATTAGCATCACAAGCTTCGCACTCAATTGTATCAGCATCCACATTCACCCAGCCTCTTCTAGCACAGGCCAGTGAACTTGAAGCCTGCGTCAACAAATGCATTAAAACAGTTGTGCAAAGTATGTACTTTACCATGATAGAAGAATTATGAATTGATCGAAATACCAAAGCAAAGAAGCAATAAGAGCTGCCATTGTCATGTTTAATCCACGGGAAAACAAAAGTGGGCGGATAAAAAACGCTGAACACGGGAATCAAACATGTGCACTCGACCTCACTTTGAACACCCTTGGCCGCTGGGCTGCCTCCCTCAGTTGTGTCAAGGGTGTTCAAATGTAATATATATATTTATATAAAGTGGTATTTGACCTATATACACGGAATAGTTTCCGACAAAGGGTGTTTGCTTAACCACCCTTGAGATACTGTATCTCTGCCACTGCATACTAGTTAACAACCTTAAGCATTTTTTGGGTTGCATCGATTTAGTTGGGTCATGATAAGAAATGTGAAAGAAGCAGTCGAAAGCTGCCGCAGATGAAAAGTTGGTAAAGCCATCAGAAAAGTCTGGAAGATGATACGAACAAACATTTTTTGGGTGGTATGGATAGTAAGGAATCCCATATGTTTTTATGGCATATAAACTCCTAATCATTCCCTAAAAGCCAAATGTTTTTTACATTTATTTAGTTGGTATAACCGAATCACCATAAATTCTTCAGTTCAGTTTTTAGATTTTGTTAGCTCCTTGAGCATAGCCTAGCTGATTTGTATTGGAGCTAACTGTACCTTTTTGTAATACTTTGTGGTTCTTGCTGCCTTTAATGAAACTTCTTACTTCATCAAAAAAAAATCTTAAAACATAATTATTCAAATTCTATCACGTAAGCATCCTTGTGCTCATGCACCACATCCTAATCCTGGAACAAACCAACACAAAATGTGTCTCTTATCTATGTCATGCAATTTCTGCAACAAGCTCCCAATAAACATAAAAGTAAAACAGGCCAGGAAATGGAGGTAACTTGTTTTTGTGTGTGTGTGTGTGTGTGGTTTTTTTTTGGGGGGGGGGGGGGGGAGGGGGGGTTCTTTCGGAAAAGCAGGGTTTGACAGATCATGCAAATGTCTTAAGAGATGATGCAAAAGGAATCTTTCAGTCAGACCTTAGGCTTCCCAAACCAGTTTGTGGGTTGGAAAGTGGACAGACGCCTCAATAGATCACCCCTTTCCCATGGTCTACATGAAGGTTGGGATGATCCTAAAGCAGAACCACCAGCACTATTGCTCACTGAAGTCCACATGGGCTGTGAACCAATACGGGAAAGTGAAGCTGCTTTTGAACCTTGTGCTTGTGCAAACCAATCTGTGCCCCCAGCATTTGTTTGAACAGCAGGAGATGATGCTCCTACAGAACTGCATCGAAAAGTTAAATTATTAATTCACTTCTTACCTAACAGATTGAAAATGTTGGAGGACAAGTATCAACTTTGACCAGTGCCCTATAACCTACACCATTTCTTTTTCTTTGTGACAAAGGCCTTCAATTTCTACACATCTCGTGCAGAAATAAGATAAATATGTCAAGTAACTGCCCCTCAACCGCAAACTAATTGGTCTGTACTATATTAAACCATTGTCTATCTACATCCATGAGGCGGATACAGGAATTAAATTTAATGGGTTCAACTTTTAAAATTTTCAGCATTGAACTCATTGTACTGTTAAAAATATGGGTATAGATCTAATACTTGTTACGATTTTAATAGGTTATTAAATATATATCTATACTCTGAGCTGGAAGTTATGGGTTCATATAAACCCATAGGAAAAAAAGCCTACATCCGCCTTTTTATACATCCCAGTCTATTCAAGTCCGTTTGATCACACTGAAATCAGACTAACACAAACAAATAGTACACTGCCCTAAATTGTAGAATTCACCATTATTCTAGCAAAACAAAGAAATGTCACCAGACCACGTGAATAGAGTATTAATAATCAAGCCAGTAATGGTAAATAGTAAATACAACAGATAGACAACCAGAGCTCTTAATGACTTCTGCACGTATCAATTTCATTTATTTCTAAAATTACTTCCTTTCTCAGTGGCATGTAGACATAAACAACAAACAAAATAAGTAAAAAATCTTCGTTTACCAGAACAAATTAATGAACAAGCGTAAACTTCACATAGAAATTTCATGAGGGGCAAGTAGACTTAGAAACGGGTAAACCTATGAGTATTTGTTCTCATAATTAACCATACGTATTACAATTTCCAACAGCATTGCTCGAATTTTTAACCCTAGAAACGAATTAAATCAACAAATTAAGTAATACAGAAAACAATAAGCTCAAAGCACAAACGCAAGTAATAATTGGGGAAAATTATTGAAAAGCTAGGGTTTATTGATTTACCTAGCTGCAGGTGTAGGTGTAGGTATAGGTGGAGGAGAAGATGATTTGGGGAGCAATTGAGGATCATGGGAAGAGCTTATAGCTTCTTCCTTCATTATTTTTCACCTTCTACTGTGTGCGAGTGCGTCTCTCTCTCTCTCTCTCTCTCTGATGTTTGCTGAAGACTAATTTCTGTATTTTCATTTTCGAGTTTCCAGTCACGTTTATGTTACGTTTGGAGTTGTGTATTGTGTGTGATTGGGTGTATTGTGCCTAAGCCTGGGCCTCAGGCCAAGTGGAACTACCTCACCACCTGCATTTAGACTGGCCATACAAGATAAAAATAATTTTAATATGTCTCCACTTTACTTGTCATTCGGTTCAAAATAATTATCATTTTAGAAAAATTGAGATATAATTAATCATTAATTTCTATCTTTCCTTACTTAATAATTTGGGTAGAGATTAATATAGTAAAAAAGAGAATAGTATTTAATTGAGATCAGATAATAAATAAGGATAATTTAGTCAAATTACCCTTATAGTTAATGTTTTCTTAAGAAAAATATAAAAAATAAATATGACAATTAAAATGGACCGGAGAAAATATAAATATAGAAATATTTGAAATTAAAAATATCTTTAGGAATCGTTTGGTACAATGGTGGGATATCTCATGAGAATAGCACTCTCATCTACTATTTGAGATTGCTAATCACACTATTTTAGTGTAAAAATTACCTCAAAATAAACTAATATCCCAAATATTAAATAACATTAATCTTAATTTCTATCTCGAAATTATTATTCTTATCCTATTTACCATTCAACTCCTTAGAGTAGGTAATTCCTACACAAAATTTAAATATGCCAAAATAAATAAACAGCCGGCGTTTTGAATAATAACTTTCACTTAAATATCTCAATTGAAACTTGTAATAATGTGCATATTGATTCCCTAAAAATCAACCAAGAAAAAAATATAGTGTATGCCCTTCAAATGCTGCTGAAATGACTGCAAGCAATAAAAATAAGACATACAGCAGCCTTGATAAAAGGCAAAGAAAAAAGTTCTTTTTATCCAATCTTTTCCTATTTTTTCTGGAATCGACTAAGGCCTCATTTATTTGCACATAATAAACTGTTCAAATTTTAGATCATTAAATACATTTATTTATATTAAGATTTAAATATTTATTGGGCTAGAAAATTCTCTCACTGTCCTCATCATTTTGCCACACATCATCAACTTTAATTCAGATTTGAATGATTCATCGAAAAAATATTGTTTAGCTATCGTCTATAATGCTTCCCTAATAGTTGAAGGATTTTGACTCACTTTTCAACTATCACCTCTACTACTGCTTTCTCAATTGAAGGATTTGTTGAAAATTTGTCTTTGGCGGGGAGGTGCGTCCACCCATATTTAATGAATTAAACACTAGTGTTTCGTATGTTGGAGACTTTGTCTCTTCACACATGCATAATCTACTAAGTGAGTAGATGACCGTAGGGCCAAGAATCGTCGAATTTCGTTGAGAAATGAAAGAGATATTGGTCCACGAAGTAAGGTGTTTGAGACATGAAAATATAGTGTGAGACAAATCTACCACATCGGTGGAAAAAGGAAGAATTGCTCTCTTTATAAGTCTCTAAATTAGTTAAGGGTTTGGGACCCTAAGGGATATCCCATGTGTTTAAAGGAGGGAGGACCTAGATGTGCTTGGGTTCAACGCTAAGCCCACACACGCGCCGCCGCCCGTCCGGTCTTGGGTCTTTCTGATATTATCTATTTGAACCCCCAAATTGCTTAATATTTACAGTTTGGTCTCTGGAGTTTCTGAAAAGGTGAATTTGGCAACAACGGAAGACAGAAAGTTTATGCCTACCGTTTGGACTGTTTTTTGGAGCATTAACCATCTATTACTTGGCTGTTAACTCCTCCATAAACAACCCTCTTTTATTGGCCATTAACAGCCCTCACTAATGGCTCTTAAACAACCATGTCTTGGGCAGTTGAGCAGCCTCTCTTGTGCTATATATTGCTGCCTTTTGGCTTATTTGACAGTGACGAAAAACACACAAAAACATAATAGAAAGACACAGAAACGAGACAACATTTATATATACAGAGACAAACAGAAGAGACACTGAAATTCAGTCCAAAACGTTGGGACTAAAACAAAAACTCTTCCTTCCTTTTTCATTTCTTCAGCAAGGTGTTTCGTGTTTGTTTTCTTCATCAGACTCAACCTATTTGCTTTGTAGTGTTGAGATTAAAGTGTTGTTTTATCTTGGGAGACTATTGTCCGCTAACGTAAAAGCATATATACATGGCAATCTTGTCTTAAGGACAGAGTGCAATCACTTGACTCAGCACACAGTTATAACCATCCAGATTTAGTGTTTCTTGATTTCAGGTTATCAAGATTCAAAACTCAACAACTTTGCGGCAGTTCTGAAGATTGGCTATTTGTTTATCCTTTCGAACACTTGTAATATTTATTTACTTCCCGTACTGTTTTGTAACAGTAGCCAACAGGATTTACGTCCGCTACTTTATTTTTCGATGATGAAACTAGGGCAAAGATATTGGAGATTACAGATTTCAGCTTGGGTGAATTCCCTATGAGATACTTGGGATTGCCACTATCACCCAAGAAATGGAATAAGCGGGATTGTCACCAGCTTATGGTGAAGATTACTGAAAGAATCTCAATTATTTTTCCCAGGCATCTGTCATATGCAAGGAAGCTTCAGGTGATTAACTTAGTTATGTTCTCTTTATATAATTTATGGAGAGCAGTGTTTATACTATCTCATAGTATATTGAAAGCGATGGATAAGATGGGTAGAGAATGTTGATTACAACGGTTGCAGAAAACGGGATATAAGTAACTGTTAAGTATTACAACAAAATGAAATTACAACAACTGAAATTTCAATAAACTGAAAACAAGAAACTGAGATTACAAGCACTTTGCTTTGCTGGGTCGAGTGATGACACTCTGTCTTTAATACAAGATTGCCCCGTATATATCCTTTCTACGTTATGGACAATAGTCTCCCAAGATAAAACAACAACTCAACAAATGAGCAAAGGAAACTCAAGTGTTACTTTGAAGAACTTAGTGTAATGAAATGATGCTGAAAAGTAGTAGGAAGAATTATGTTTTTTTGTTTGTGTGTAGTCTCAACAATTGAGCCAAAGGCTTCAATATATAGTGCATGGAGGGGACTTGTCAACTACCCAACTAATTGATGTTAATGGCCATGTAATGATAATTAGTGAGGAGTAATTCAGCCAAGTAAATGATTGAATTAATGTGCAACGGATTAGAGCTTTAGTGAGAGTTATTCAGCCAAGTAATGACTGAATTGATGTGCAACAGCAAAAGCACAAGTTCTCTGTCCAATTTTATCTTACTTGAAATTTCAGGGACCAAACTATAAATATAAAACAATTTGGGTCCAAAAAGATAATATCAGAAGAAACCCAAAGTCCGTGACCCGAGACCAGACCGGATGGACGGCGCACGTGTGGGCTTAGCCTCGAACCAAAGCACATCTAGGTCCTCCCTCTTTCAAACACATGAGTTACCCCTTGGGGTCTCAAACCCTTAGCCAATTTTGAGACTTATACACTAAACAAATCTTCCTTCCCCCACCGATGAGGTAGGATTGGTCTATACCACATTTTCATACTTCAAATACCTCACTTCGTGGACCAATAGCTCTTTCATTTCTCAACGAAATTTGACGATCCTTGGCCCTACGGTCATCTACTCACTCAGCAGATTATGCACGTGTGAAGAATCAAAGTCTCCAACATGCGGAATCCTAGTGTTTAAGTCATTAAAGATGGGTGGACGCAACTCCCACTAAAGGCAAATTTCCAACCGAGAATACTTATGGAGTAATTCTAAAAACCAAATAAAGGTGGCTCTTGTTGCTTGGGAGAAAGTTTGCAATGCAACAAGATATGATGGACTGAATATAAAAAAACTCTAAATTATGAAATGTTGCATATGTGGGCAAACTGATCTGGTTTCTAAACGAAAAGAAGGAAGTGTTATGGGTAATATGAATACACGGTGTGTATATGAAGCATAATTTGAATTTTTGAGCTCATATACCCTAGTTGATACTTGATAGTAGTTGGTATTGGAGGAGATTGAGTAAGCTGAAGCTAGGCATGATCAATTGGTATTCACATGGACAACTTACTCTTAATGCTAATGGTAAGTATTCAATGACTGCTGATTATATACGAATGTTGGAATTGAATTAGAAATTGGACATTGCTAGCCTCATCTGGAGTTCAGTTTTGCTGCACAAACATATGTTTATTACTTGGCTGGCAGTACAGGGAAAAGTACTTACTAATGAGAGGATGAGCGGAATGGGTATCCATTATGATAGTGCTATTTTTTTTTGATATTCAGCTTCTCGGCTTACGCCAGACTATTCTTGGAGATAGTAGTCCTGTCCCTCAGCACTACTAACGGTGACTGATATCACCTTCCTACACAGAAAATAGCAAATTGCTACCACCAGGTTCGAACCCAAGCTGCATGCCTTCAGCTATTTTTTGTTTATGTGAGGGGATGTGATAGAAAACTCTAATCATTTTTTTTTATATAATGCTAAGGAATATAGCAAGGACCAAAATGATCCAATTTCATACATTAAGGACCATTTTAGTTATTTTCTCGATAAAATTACATAAAATTGAAAATCAAGAAATAACATGCCAAGAAATAAATGAAAATACGCGTGAGAGAGCAACTCATTTGTTCTCCAATTCTTTTTCCAAAATATCTCTAGTCTCTACTACTGAGCATATATATATTTTCGAAAAATATGTAAAATCTGTTATCCCGTCCTTGATATCGATATTGCGTGGATAAAATACAGTGCGCGATATATATAGAGAAAATATAATTTGAGGGAGAAAACCTTATCAATAAACACACATTCATTCATTCCCTTCGCTTTGATTTCAATTCCCTCTCAGCCACTCGCTCCTTTTCCCCCCCACTCCTATCCCTCTCTCTTCCACACTGTACACACAAACTAACACCAGCTAACTGTGTATTGCTCTTCCAATTATTATGCAAGAACAAGGTCACTACCTCATAAAGGTAACATTTTTTCAGCTCCCATGTTAATAAATACATGAAATTCCGTCTGGGGTTCTTTTCTTGATTTCAAAAAGATTAACTTTTTATCATTTGTTTGCTTTAGTTCTCATAATTCTTGTTATTGAATTGAATTTCATTGTATATCCAGGTTCTTGAATTTTGAAATTTGGTGAAGAATTTTGGGAATTGAGCTTTTTAGTTGCTGCATTGTTAGGTATTCCATGGTATTAGCTCATAAAGGTAATAGCTTTTTCAGCTCCCCGCTAATAAATACAAGAAATTCCATCTGGGGTTCTTTTCTTAATTTCAAAAAGATTAAATTTTTACCATTTATTTGCTTTAGTTATCATAATTCTTGTTATTGAATTGAATTTCATTGTATACCCAGGTTCTTGATTTTTTGGTGAAGAATTTTGGGAATTGAGCTTTTTAGTTGCTGCATTGTTAGGTAGTCCATGGTTAGAGAGAAATGAGTAGTATGGCTTCCCTAGTGAGTTTGGGGAGTGTTAGTGGATGTTCTTCTGGTCAGTTTGAAGGGTCATTTTCATTAGTGAGGAGGATTTCTTTTTCCAACAACTTTAGAAGCTTAAATAGAATTTTGGTTGGGAAAAGATGGCGTTATGTTTCTGTTTGTAGATATTCGGTCACCACGGACTTCATTGCTGATCAGGGGACTTCAATTTCCAGTAGTAATAAGGACGAGGATGCTGATACCTTACTTAAGCCGGCCCCGAGACCACAGTTAAAACCTGGACCTAAACCTGGCCCGGCTTTAGGGAATGGACCGGTACTTAGGTCTGATTCTGATGATGAAAAAAGAAATAATCCTAATGAAGAAGAGAGAAGCAAGGTCATTGAGTCACTTGGAGAGGCATTAGAGAAAGTGGAGAAGCTAGAAACTAACAGAAAAACAAATGTGTCGTGGGTTAACAAGTCGTCTGCCAATGCACAGTACAAAAGAAATAGCAAGCCAGTTGATTCTGATGATTCTTCCAAGAAGTCAAAAACTTTGAAGAGTGTTTGGAAAAAAGGGAATCCAGTTGCTGCTGTACAAGAAGTTGTAAAACCACCCCCTAAACAGGAACCGATAAGACAGAGTGAATCTCAAACTGTTGCTCCTCTAAAAACCCCTCAGCCACCCCAGAAGGTTCAACCACAGTTACAGGCAAGACCGTCTGTAGCTCCTCCTCTTCCTCCTCCTCCTCCTGCTGTAAAGAAACAGGTGATATTGAAGGATGTCGGTGCTGCGGTGAGGGCCCCACCCGCATCCCCACCTGCTGATGCAATTGAATCAGCTGGAAAGACCAAAGAACGCAAGACAATATTGGTCGACAAATTTGCGTCCAAGAAAGCAGCTGTTGATCCTATGATTGCTCAAGCTGTTTTAGCCCCTCCAAAACCCGGAAAGGGCCCTGGGCCTCCTGGTAGATTCAGGGAGGATTTCCGTAGAAAGGGTGGTGCACCTGGAGGACAACGAAGGCGTAAGGTTGATGATGGGATTCAAGACGAGGAAGCATCGGAGTTTGATATTCCTGGTTCAGCAAGGAAGGGAAGAAAGTGGACCAAGGCAAGTCGCAAGGCAGCCCGACTTAAGGCTGCTAAAGAGTCTGCACCTGTCAAAGTAGAAATTCTAGAGGTTGGTGAAGAAGGCATGCCGACTGAGGAGTTGGCTTACAACTTAGCTACTAGCGAAGGTGAAATCCTTGGTCTTCTATACTCAAAAGGAATCAAGCCTGATGGTGTGCAAACTCTCAGCAGTGACATGGTAAAGATGGTTTGTAAAGAATATGAAGTGGAAGTTATTGATGCTGCCTCTATTAAAGTGGAAGAGATGGCAAGAAAGAAGGAAGTTTTTGATGAAGAAGACTTAGACAAACTAGAAGATAGACCTCCTGTCATAACTATAATGGGTCATGTTGATCATGGAAAGGTAACCAATCAAACTTCATAGTCTATACTTGTTATGCACAAATTTACCATTATATGTTGCATACTAAGCTCTAGCTGATATGTGTTTCTGGGTTGTTTGTTGACAGACTACTCTCTTGGACCATATACGCAAGACCAAGGTAGACTGAAAGCTCCTTTTTACTATTGTCTTATACAGTGGCGGGAACCAAGATTTTCACTAAGGGGATTCAAATAAACACAATAGAAAGCCAAGAAGATTCAACATCTACTATATATACGTAAAAAAATAATTTGACCTTATATATACATTGTAATTTTTCGACGAACCCCCTTGCGGTACCCTAGCTCCGCCCATCTTACACTGAAGTTTGTAATTTGCTTATGGTATGGTTATTGTCTGAGATCACTGTAACTTTAGTTGGAAACTGAATCCTAACTAGTAGATATGTGTAGGTGGCGGCATCTGAAGCTGGTGGAATTACTCAAGGAATTGGGGCATATAAGGTGCAAGTGCCTATTGACTCCAAGCCCCAGATATGTGTTTTTCTTGATACACCTGGACACGAGGTACTCAATACAGTTTAAATGCTTACCTTTACCAGAAGTCAACTACATCTGATCTCTATCATCTGATGATAAAAGCTACTCTATAATGTTAAGCAGCAAAATTTTTAAATTTTAACTCAGCTAGATGGTTTACTAATTTTTTCCACAGGCTTTTGGGGCAATGAGAGCTCGTGGAGCAAGAGTAACAGACATTGCTATCATTGTAGTAGCTGCTGATGACGGAATTCGGCCTCAGACAAATGAGGCTATAGCACATGCCAAGGCAGCTGGAGTTCCAATTGTGATTGCAATAAATAAGGTCTTATTCACATAGATGTGCTTAGTCTCACTTTTTCTCTTACTCTTTGTTTTAAAATCTTATCAATTGATTCCTTGTCTCCACCTGATTTTAGGTTGATAAGGATGGAGCAAATCCTGATCGAGTCATGCAAGAACTTTCCACCATTGGTTTGATGCCGGAAGATTGGGGTGGTGACGTTCCAATGGTTAAGGTAGTCAAACTGCAAACTATGCGGAAGCACCTTTCTGCATACATCAGCATTCATCAATTTCTTTTTGATTGAACAGATCAGTGCTCTTAAAGGAGAGAATATAGATGATTTGCTGGAAACGGTCATGCTTGTTGCTGAGGTAAGATGATTTTGTGACTGTCTGTTTTCGTTGATGCTTTACCAGATTGTTTTTACCCGTACTCTTCGAAAATCCTATCTTATAATGTCTCGACTGCCTGATGGTGTCATGACATGTTGACACAAATACCATTTTAGGAGGTGTAATATCTTTGTTTTTTCCAGGAGATTCTTTTGCTTGTTTTTGTGCTTGCACATTCTACCCGTTCATTTTATGTGTCTTAGTTTGACTGAGTACGCAGTTTAGTAATGTAAACAAGACTTTTGAATTTAAGGTGTTTAACATACCAAAAATACCTTTAAAATATTGTGGTCTTAAACGTGTCATGTCATTCCTATGGAAGTATCATTAAGGGTAAAATGGTTAAAAACTTACTGCATATAAAAAGGTGTCCATTTCGAAACAGACTAGAAAAGAAGGTTTTAAAATTAAACTAGTGTTCTGAAAATTGTCCATTTTGTGATCTCTCTTCCATAATTTTGTTTAAAACCTTATTATCAGAAGAGAAAAGAATAAGAACATTATATGCAAGAGTTATAGGTCTTATCTAATGTCATTTTTTCTCTGCTGTAGTTGCAAGAGTTGAAGGCTAATCCTCAAAGAAATGCTAAGGGGACTGTGATTGAGGCAGGTCTTGATAAATCTAAAGGACCTATAGCAACGTTCATTGTGCAGAAGGGTACACTAAAAGGAGGAGATGTGGTAGTTTGTGGTGAAGCTTATGGAAAGGTTAGCAAATAAACACTAAAAAAGAATTTGGAAAGTGCTTTTATTTAATTCGCTGTCCAGTTTTCCTTCTATGGTTGATTCTAAGAGTTAAAAAGTTGTTTTTTGGCTTGTAAGAAATTCATAGTCTAGTCTTACCTATGTATTCAACAGTGAGTATGTTGCTTAATTTGGTCACTTTCTAGAATTTTCCCCATTCAAAGTAATACGTGTTTTACATATTTCAAGGTGCGGGCTCTGTTTGATGATAAGGGAAAACATGTTGATGAAGCTGGACCCTCCATACCTGTGCAGGTATTCTTCTTTTTATTGTCTCCTCTTTTCTTCCCATTTACTCATAGCCATTTGTTTGTCTTATATACATAGTAAAATTCTTGACTGCACACATCTCTGACTAGCTTTTAATGGTTACTCCATCTGTGTTTCCCCAACATTAATAAAATTATTTACCTTATAAGGAACAAAAAAGAGCACTTGCTCTGTCTTTTTATGTGTATATTTTATAGGGAAAAGGTGCAAATATACCCCTCAACTCTGCGATTTAGAGCAGATATACCCCTCGTTAAAAAATTGGTGGATATATACCCCTACCATTACAAAATGGTGAAATATACCCTTTTTGCCGACGAAATTTTTGTAAAAATCATTTAGCTTATTTTTTAATTAAAAATAATGTCACGGGGGTTTAAAAAAAAGTCTACCCATTTTTTTAGTAGACATATTTTTCTAAAGGCACATGATAAATTTTTTTTCTTAGTGAAACTGGTCTGGTTCGTTTAAAAAAATGGGTAGACTTATTTTTTTAAAGCCACAGAGATAATCTTTTTAAAAAATTATCATGTAAAAAAATGGGTAGACTTTTTTTAAAGCGACGAGACACTTTTTTTAATTAAAAAAATAAGATAAACGATTTTTTAGAAAAATTCCGTTAGCGAAAAGGGTATATTTGTGTCATTTTTGTAACGTCGGGGGGTATATTTGCACCATTTTATAACGGCAGAGATATATATCCACCACTTTTTTAACGAGGGGTATATCTGCTCTAAATCATAAAGTTGAGGGGTATATTTGCACCTTTGCCTTTTTATATATGTGTGTGTATAAATTCTCAACATGATTAGTCAATACACAGGTGATTGGACTGAATAATGTTCCATTTGCTGGTGACGAGTTTGAGGTTGTTGAGTCCCTTGATGTTGCTCGTGAAAAGGCCGAAGAACGAGCCGAGTCCTTGCGGAATGAGCGTTTATCAGCAAAGGCCGGAGATGGGAAAATTACTCTCTCTTCTTTTGCTTCTGCTGTTTCAGGAGGAACTGGTCTAGACTTGCATCAACTGAATATTATTCTAAAAGTTGATCTTCAGGTATGTACATATTTGTTTCTCTGAAAAGGCTGTAAAGCTTTATCAAGAAATCTATTTGCTACTCTAGAGAGATATGCTGTAGATAAGGTTGCACGTATGGTTCTGGGTATTTCAAGAATTTACGTGAATGAATACTATTATGAAATTCTCAGCTTAATTAACTTTCTGGAGGCCTTCAATTAATAAGTTATATCGTGAATAAGAATCTAATTGCTGAGGTGCTCCAAATTTCATCTCTGTATTTTTGCGTTGCTGTAAGACCTGAAAAGACAATACTGGAATTGTACTTCTCTTGCTGTGAGATACATTTTTATTTTGTATGGTCTTTAGCAGTTTAAATGCATATGTTTAGCTTCCGGTGGTGCATTTTAGCTGGTAGAATTTTTTGATTGGTAGACAGCTTTACTGTCTAATCTTTAGCAGTTAACTTTTTGTTGCGTTTTTATCATGAATAAGACCTCAGCTTATTGAAGAAAATCTAAACTATATCTTTCCCTTTTTTGTTTCCACAAACAGCAATTAACAGTTTAGTGAATTATTTTTTGGCCTGCTATACCTGTATCCTGCCAATCACAAATGTGTAATACGTTTGATGATCATTCATTAAGATGAGGTCGCCTTGCTACCTACTAACTACAATCCCTAAATCCTGTATAGGGATCCATTGAGGCGGTCAGACAAGCTCTTCAGGTTCTTCCACAGGATAATGTCACTTTGAAGTTCCTACTGCAAGCTACTGGTGATATTAGCGCCAGTGATGTTGATCTTGCTGTAGCAAGTAAAGCTATTATTTTTGGCTTTAATGTTAGAACTCCGGGTTCTGTCAAGAGCTATGCAGACAATAAATGTGTTGAGATCCGACTGTACAAAGTTATATATGATCTTATTGATGATGTGCGAAAAGCAATGGAGGGACTTCTGGAATCCGTTGAGGTAAACATTCATAATATGTCCGTCATGTGTCTTTTCAGTAATTCCCGGTAAGGAATGTGACATTTTGTGAGTGCATTGGGAGGGTCAGATTTTTGTAGATCAGTCACTTTCATAGTCAGAGTTTAATATCATGACTTTTATTGAATTTTGATGACATTTGGATAAATATTTGGTTTCTATTGGAAAAAAAGCTCGGGTACCTATTATTGTGATATCTTTATCACATGTTTAATTTGCTTTCTGTTTCTTCAGAAATTTCCTGAGGTTGAGGGGAAGGGGTGAATTGTAGATGGCAGTAACTTGTAGAGCTTCAAGGGTTTAATCTCATGACTTCACTTGAGTTTAAAATGTTTTAATAAGTGGAGTTTTGATGGAAAAGGAACATAGCTACCAAGCCTGTTCGTGGCAAAATGTCATTCTTTTTCTTCTTTTTCGTGGCAAAATGTTATCATGTTTTAAACAATGAAAAAATGTTTTCACATTTTCTGTTGGATCCTACATACTTGAAAATCACGGGACTCCCTTTGTATATTTTGCCAGGAACAAGTGCCAATTGGTTCAGCAGAAGTACGTGCTGTGTTCAGCAGTGGTAGTGGTCGTGTTGCTGGATGCATGGTAACAGAGGGAAAAGTAGTGGAAGACTGTGGTATTCGTGTCCTTAGAAAAGGCAAAGAAGTTCATGTTGGTGTGCTCGAATCTTTAAGACGGGTGAAGGAAGCTGTGAAAGAGGTATACAAACAAACACTTTCCTTCTTTAGATAATGTAGGAAAAAAGAATACTATACCTTCAGTTTTTCAATATCAAGAAAGAGAGAAATTAAAAAGAAGTAAAAGAAAAAGGGAAAAATGTTGTGTGCTAAAAAATTTAAGCAACTTATTTTGAGTTAATTAAGACAATGATGAATGGTAAACATGCTAACACTTTCTGCTGACTTTAAGGGTTACCTGGGATGGGACTGGTAGACAATTGGATCTTGTGGACTTTTAGCATTTATTTGAGTCCTGATATTTTGTACTCCTTCCGTCCCATTTTAACTGTCGTTTTATCTCAAAAAATTTGTGCCAAAATAATTGTCAGAATTCAAGACTAAAGTTGACAATTGTTTCCAACTATACCCTTAACATTAAAGAAATATGCACAATATTTAAGAGGAAAACCAGTCTACCTTTATTAAATACGGATAACTTAGTAAATTATACCTTGCTTTTATGATTTTCTTAATGGGCGTGAAAAGAGTTAAAACGACAGTTATAATGGGACGGAGGGAGTATTTAGTTGTTTTGCACTAAGATGCTCCAGCAGTAATATTACTGAATACAAAAGCATTTCCCCATCTTTCAGCTAAAATATTCACCTCGAATATGAAAAAGATCTTGCGGCATTTTGTATGCTTCCAAGTTCCAATTGAATCATAGAAACCTCTGCAACAGGACAGCTCTTTTTCTGGTCCTCTTCTTTCCTCCTTTCACTTTGTTGGCTTTCCATTTCCATCCTTCTGCAACCTCCTTTCATGGTGCAGATAGCAACTGCAGTTTATAGAATTTGTTTTTTGGTTGACGTTTACTTGAAGCTGAGAAGAATCCTGTAGTGACAATTTGATATTCTGAATGTTATAAAGTGTAGTTAGGCCATCGTTTCTTGTCTTTGACTAAAAATAGATAAGTTACTGGTGGAAGTGGCACTGAGTCTCGCTCTAACTGCTTTATTCATGATTAACTTTCGTGTTAGCTGCTTAATCAACTTGGAGTTCATTTGATTATGCATTAGACATAAAGGATTCTGTATCTGGAGTTACTTCCCTTTGTGTACGATGCAGTTATTCCAGGAAAATAGGTCTTTCTCCCTTGAGATTAGGTATACTTTTTGAAAATAATAAGCAGTGTATATAAAATCTGGCCTAGATACAAAGATGTTGTCAACATATTGAGGAGAGGTCCTGTGTTGGATTTATGCAGGATGTATTATTCCAATTCTTGGTTAAGAAGGATCAATAAAATTGAAATCTTGAAACCAGAATCCTAAGCTTCTATTTTGTCTAAATTCCATAGTGTCATTGAAATTCAGGCTGCACATATATTTTTTAACAAGTAGCCAAAGGACAAAAGATTATTTGGTCGGTTGTCATGATATATTACCATTTGCATTTTTGGCAGGTTAATGCCGGACTGGAGTGTGGAATTGGGGTTGAGGATTTTGATGACTTTGAGGAGGGTGATATTCTGGAAGCTTTTAACTCAGTTCAGAAAAGACGAACACTTGAGGAGGCCTCAGCCTCGATGTCAGCAGCACTTGATGAAGTGGGGAGAGACCTACAAGGAAACCAGAGGTGAATAGCGTAATAACTTTTTTGCGTGTCAGTTGTACCGGCCCCCTCTCCTCATACATCGGTTTAATCAATTGCTAGAGGAGTGACGATGATCAGCACATCGTATGGGTAAAAACTTGTCAAAAATACTTGATGCTGAAGAAGGTGAGCTGCAGAGAATTGGCCATTGTTGTGTGCTGTTGCAATGTATATAGTGATATACATATCATTTGAGTTCCTCTTTTGTAAAGGGCAACAAGTCCATCATTTATTTGAATTGCTCAAGATGAATGATGATAACGCATGTAGTTAAAGTAGCATGGAGAAAAGAAGTTCCAAAATTAAAAATCTTAGGATGCTCTAGGTTAGATGCGTCATCTTGTAAACTCAATATCATTCAATTCGAAATGAAATTCAGGAAGCAAGCGAACAAATAGTTCTACTGTTTCTGTTACATGATATGTGCCTTGCAGTTCAACAATGTAATTCGTTCACTATTTACTGGTTGTCAAAGGGTGTAAGTGGCAAATCGAAAAAAAAAATCAAGTAGAGAACTGTTTGAGAGATCTCAATGGATGTCTTCTGAATTCAGAGGTTTCACCAAGTTTAATTCCCTCCATCTCGTTGATTATCAATTTTTATTGTTGTCTAACTTTTACAATTTCTGCAATTGGTGGAAAGCTTTTGTTGTGTAAAGAGGACAATCTAGGGGTCAAATTCTGGCACCCTTTTAAACCTATGCAGGCTTTGTTATGGGGAGGCAGTTGAGCAGTGATGGGTGTGCGACGAATAGAATTTGACGTTAACCAGGTAATGTTCTTTGTACATGTGAGATTAGCCTAATAACAACGAAAACAATGTGTTAGTTTAGCCTGTTTGAAGCTTAGGAAGATAGTAGCTTAGCCCTTTGCCTATTGTATTCGACTGTATTCTATTCTGCTGTTAGTATATTTTCACATTTTACTTATTGCACACTGTTTTAAGTAGGTTATCTTTATCGATATTTTTTCTTCTTTTTCTTCAGGTTAAGTTAAGTAGGTTATGTATCACAATGCAAAAAAAATGAAGGTTCTTTTCCCCCCTTCCCATTTTACCACTTTCTAGTGGCAATTAGCAAATACTAACTGTTATATACTAAAGTTAATAGGAATAAGAGTGTTATTGCAGATTAGCTTCACTTCTTCTGTTTTAAGTTACAAATCATGTTCCCTGAAATATAAAGTTGCTCGGGTTTTACTGTTCCTGGACATTTGTCAATATCTGCTTGGTTCAATTTTTTACCCTCCTGCTTACAGAACAGAACATAAAGTTTTTCCTTTTATTTATCATTACATAACAAAAATTAAAGTTCTTGTTACATAGAAGCTGATCAGCTCATTCACCCCAGTTGAAAATTTTGTACTGAAGGTGGTGGGGTGGGGGCTCAAGCTTCTTAAAAACTGAACTCATCACTGCCAATAAAATATAGGCTGTGAATGGTAGAGCTCATAACAAGGGAAAATGGAAAAGGAAAAAAAAGAAGGAACGTCTTGCTACTTTAGCATGAAAACAGCTCCTAGTTTAATATCCCACTTGAGAATTCTCCGCGTTGAGTGTGCACTTTATTGAGGTTCCACAATTGGCACTTCTTGGTATCGTATTTGAACCTTATGATATGCAATTGAAACAGGTTCTTGCTAATAGTAAAATTTTGTGGTTGAACATGGGATCTGTTCTTATTTTACTGGAGGGGCCGGTACTGAATTAGCTCCTCCCATTTCTTCGAGACGCTTATTATAGGCAGTGACAACAAGGCCATAGACATTATGTAGAGAGACAACTTTTGTGGTATCTCTCTTGTTCCATCTTTCTGTCTACAGAAGATGAAACGGTCCATACATAATCTTCTTCCTCATTAATGGTGTCCAAACATTTTTTTGATGGATACTTCACCACAAGGATAAACTTTGGTGGAGCAACTTCTGTTGTGAACCTCATTTTAGGAGCCTTAGCCATTGTTGTGTTAGAGATTCTTGTCCAAAACCAAAGAGAAAGAGGAGAAATAAATAAGTAGAAATCTTGATAGGTGAATTGCTTGCATAAGATTAAGAAAAAAAATCCCAAGTGGTGAATTTATAGGCATGCTGTCATTGAACCGTGTTAAATACGTTGTTACTTTTAATCCAAGTCATCAACTTGTATAGCCGCCCCTTTGTGTATTAATTGTAGAAACATGTCTACTTCAGTATGGGAATAGACAAGATAATGAAGACCTTTTAATGGGCGTACGTGCCTCATAAATGTCCATTTCGGAAGGGGTCAAGATTTTCTCTTTCACGTTTAAGAGGTTACGTTTGAGCTTAACTTAATCTCGAAAGCTGATTAATAGGTGGATAGTAGCGCATTCGCTCAACTAAATACGAGATACTTAACACTATTTGTGAGTTGGGCTGAACATCTGAAGTGTGGACTATATAATACGGGATTGATCATTGAGTGAACCAAGAATAGAGATGAGTATGACTCTGATACCATATTAAAAAATCGACCTTTGGGACTAAACTCCAATAGTTAACTCATGACGTGAGAATTGTTCAAGACTATACAAGGAGATAACTATACATTTCCTCAGCCAACATGGGGCACTTAACGCACATCCCTCCACGGAAGAATTATATGATCTATTCTTTTGCCATATAATTAATTAATTAAGGACATGCTTGCGCGTGCTTCCATCTGAAAGAGGAAAGAGGACTTGACCTTTCCAAGACGTAATCCGTTTTTGCACTAGGGATGGCCAGCGGGCCGGGTTTGGTGGGATCGGGGCGGGGGAAAAGGGCGGGATTGGGATAGGCGGGATTGGGATAGGCCCGCCCCGATCCCGATCCCGTCGAAATTGGGTCGGGATCGGAATCCCGGGCATTTTTTTTGCACTTAATTTAAAAAATAACATATATATATATATATATATATATATATATATATATATAAACTCAATAATTAAACAATATAGTGTAATAAAAACATCTCAAAGCTGTTTTTGTGCCTCTTATATTATTTAATAGACATATGATTTTTTTGTAATACAAATACAATTGTCAAAGTTGCAACTTTGTGGTGTTGTTCAAAAGTTGCAAATTACATAGTAAAATTACAATTTAAAAAATTACATTCTGAAAAAAAACATGTTCTAGTTTCTTGATAATTTCCTGTGGTTCTTCGGTTGGAATTGGTATTTGTTGGTCAAATTGATCCACGTCGCTTCCACCACCTTTAGATAAGATTTCGTTGTAGTTTTCGTCTTCTTCTTCGTTGATCTCCGGTTGACTGCACCTTCTCTGCTCCGCTCGTATCCAATCTCTGAATAATACTACAATCTCCAAGCTGTCTCCGGCTAATGAGTGTCTGTGCTCTTCTATTTGATATCTGCCGGCAGAAAAAGCGCTTTCAGACGTAGTTGATGACACTTGAATGTTCAAAACATCTCGGGTCATCATTGAAAGTGTCGGAAAGGTCTTCTCATTCCCCTCCAGTATTTCAGCAAGTCTTCACGTCATTCTTCATTGAGAACTGCTTGGTACGGTACAGAACCCTGCAAAACAAAATATCAAACTCGCTAATTTGGTTAGTAGCGGTAAGGCCGCACATTCTATTTCTGAGGCTTTCAATACTAGCCGCAGAAACAACATGTCTTTTGTGAGGTTGTGTTGAAGAAGAAGAAGAAGAAGATGGTATGGAAGCCGGTAGGTTACTAGCACTTTCTTCTTGGTAAAACCTATATACTTTTTTGCATTGGTCTTCTACGCTAGATAACAATTCTTCTTTAGTTTGTTCAATAGGTGGTGAGTGATTTGGATTTTTGGGACTTGGAGGTGGTAGTACTTCTATACAATCGTAAATAATTTCAACAAGTGATTTAATATCGTCTATTTTAATAGTCGAGATTTAATACAACACCAGTAATATAAATAGTAGGAATAGGAATAAAATATTTTTTTATTTTGATAAACATTTTTTTAATAGCTGCCATATAAGCTGTTTTTTCCATATATTCACTAAGTAATAAAAATATTGGAGCTATATAAAACAACATAGTTGAAATAGTAGGATAATATATACCGGAAAATTCTTTTGTTGTTTGAAAAAATTTGTCTAAAAATACAATAAGTTCGAAAATTTTTACCCAATCGCTATCTACAACCATATCTGCTGGATTTTGATTATGAGAGTTAAAAAATAAAGTTATAGGTTTTCTATATTCATAAGCAACAAGTAGTTGCTCGTATAAAGAATTTCACCTAGTGGGTACTTCTTCTGGAATTTTTCTATAAGGTAGTTCGCAATCGTGACAAGTTTTTTTATATTCTTTTCTTCGTTGTATTCTATTATTTTTAAAAATAAAGTTTATAGCAAATTGTATTTTACTAAGAATGTTTTCAAAAAGTGATAAATCATCATTTACGATTAAGTTATATATATGGCACGCGCATTTTATATGAAAATGATCTGAAAAAGATGGAGTTAAACTATTTTTTTAAATTGTAATAGCGTAATTGTTAGAAGAAGTGTTATCTAATGTAATAGTCATAATTTTATCAGTTATTCCGTAATAACCGCACACTTGATAAATATTTTCTGCAATAAAAGTACCAGTGTGCCTATCATCTATATATCTATACGCTAAGATACGTTTTTGCATATACCATTTATAATCTATCCAATGACAAGTTACCGTTAAATAATCATGATCGTTAGTACTACGACCTATATCAGAAGTGATAGCCACTTTGCCATTAAAATGATATAATGAATAACGTAAATACTGTTGATATTCATGTGCAAATTTAAATACATCTCTCTTAACAGTTGATCTAGGAAAACTGTTAAAACAGGATTATACAAATCTCTAATATAATGAATAAAACCGGGAGATGAAGGAAATGAAAAAGACAAACCCTCCACAACAACTAATTTTGCTATTGCTTCCCTATCTCTATGTTTATTATATTTATGACCTATAATTCCCCCCATCATAGGGTTAATTTGACCCTATACTTGGTCCGGAACAGTATCAGTATGTGAACCTTGCCCCGATGGAGCGGGCGTTTGCACACCCGATTTTGAAGCCTCGTATTTGGCATACCTAGCCGGATGAGTCCTTACTACGTGTCTCATTAAACCCCACCCCCACCCCGTCCCACCATGACCTTTTCCAGTTTTAAATTTTAAAACATATTTACAAATTTTACATCTAGCTACTTGATTTTAATAGTCGTTTTGCTGGACCCCGTCTCATACTAGGGGGAATAGGAGGCATTTCAGTTGAAGGTGCACTAGTGGGTGTGTTGTCATCAACATTAATGGGTGTATCATCTAGATCATCGTCTAAATTAAAGTCTTCTTGAGTTCCAGAAAATAGCTCATCGTCTAAATCTAATGGTATTGTAGGAAAATGTTCAGTATCAACAAAATCATCCTCTGTAGGAATAGGATTCTGTCTAGAAATAAGACCATTGCCCTTGTTGCCCCTACTAGAAGAAGCATGACCCCTACCCGTAAACATACATTTAAATTCTTCCATTATAAATTTATAATTATACTAATAAATAATTAAAGTAAATGAAATTAAGTGCGCTAAATAAAATAAACAGACAATAATAATTTAATGAAGAAACGAATGTACCAAACACCGACGGAACGTCGACGTGTAATCGAGAGGTTGAAAATTGAAACTTTGCTCGAGGGAAGATCCTCAAGCTAGTTGACAACTTCACTCCCAATTCCCAAATGAATAAATAAAATTGAATATTTAGTACACAATGTAGACTTATAGAGAGATATATTGCGAGATTAGAGAGATTGTAGGAAGATTTGTGAGAAAGATGAAGAGAAAATGAGGTATTTATAGTTGAAAAGTTGGGTTAAAGTGTAAATATAATAACTTATGAGTTAAAAATAAATACTAAGGAGGTAGGGGGGTTGGGGGAGGGAGGGAGGCCAAAAATGGCCATTGCACAACGGCCAAAATATAAAATGGTCGTTGGTGCAACGATTGTTTTTGCAAAAGAGGGGTTCGGAAGGGATCGGATCGGGATCAAGGCGGGCGTCGGAAGTCGGGACCAGTCGGGGCAGACGAGACCTTGTCCCATCCTCGATTCAATTGGATACCGCAATTTTGTTTTTAAATACTCGGGATCGGGCGGAACAGAGCGGAATGGGCGGATCGACTACTTAATGACCAGCCTTAGTTTGCACTAATTATCACACTTTTTGTGGACCACTAGAATAGTACAAGTACGTAGTACTTACCTATGTATAAGTGGGGAAGAACAACGTGGTTGGTAAGATATAGATGCATCAAAGTATGTGCGGTTGATACGTAAAGAAAATGTTGAATTGTCCCATTTAGGTGGGTAGGAAATAATTTATACGTAAAGAAAATGTTGAATTGTCTCATTTAGGGGTAGAAAGTAATTTATCTTCTTATATGATTTTGGACGATTGTTACCTTCTGAACTGGTCTTGCGGTTGATCAATTAGGTATAAAAATCATTTTCTATCATATCCACTCAATTCTTGTTTCATTCAAGGTTGAGCCCCCATAGGATCTTGTCTACGTTCAAGTTGGTAGACCTTAACATACAAGGGAGGGAAATGTTGAATTGTAGGCAATTTGTCTTCTTATTTGTGCAAAATATTGAATAGTTCCTAAGGTCATGATAACATGTAAGTTGCAACCAAACTTGTTTGTCCTGCACAGTTGCTTCGAAATCGTTAGCCTAACATATTAATTATTACACGATTCTTAAACCGATTTTCTCACGTAGACCAAGTTCTACCATCTAACTAAACAACTTAAGTACACATTTGGTAGTTCAGCTAGCTGTAGTAATTATCAGACAGCTAACAAAAGAGAGAAGCTGAGCAGAAGTCTGTACTTCATAGTACATTATATAAGAAGTTACATTTGAACCAATTAATTAGCTGTCACACGTTCAGGAATTTCTCAAAGTCAAGAATGATGTACAGAATTTGGAACTTTTTTTGCTTGGAGAAGTATGAATAGAATTGTAAAACTTTAAGTTTCTGGGGGGGGGGGGGGAAGTTTGTTGCCAGGCTCCAACTTAGTTTTTTTTAGGAGTTTGGGCAAAAGGTTTTAATTATTAGGTGGCAGGATCCCAATTTGAATTAGTGCTAATTAATTGGAGGCAAGTTGTTGGTGCACCAAAACAAACCCCCAAGTTTTAAAAAATACATTTTCATCCAACGATTTAAAAAAAATTATAACTATTTTAAGCTTTCAAACCAGTCCCCAAGTTTTAAATAATACACTTTTGTCATTCAATTATTAATAATTTCCCCAAAATGGCAAAAAACCCAATTGCCCAACTACTTCTTCTTCACGTCTGCCGCTATTAATTCCCTTCCCCAAGCTCGTTTCTTACTGTAAAATTGCTCATATTCGGTGCTGCACCTTCCTCTTTCTCGGATTCATTGCCCTCAGCTCCCTCTATTCGTCCTGCTCGGATACCTCCATTTTTGTTCTGATAATTTTCATTCAAATCATTGAAACTGATCACCAATTTATTAGTTCAATTGTTTGTGAATTTGTGAAGATTTGATTTTGTGGTTCTGCAGATCCGTAGAAAAGAAATTTAATCAACAATCAATTTTTTCCAGTTATTTCTTGTTTAATCAGCTCGATTGTAGAAGATTTATTTAATTGAAGTTATTTTAGATGAGTTGTTATTTTGTTAGTCTAGTTAAAGTTATTTTAGACAAGTTATTTTTTTATTAGTCTAGTTTACTTGTTATGGAGGATGGTATTGTAGTAGGCAGAGAATATTACGGTGAATGGTGGAGACTTTGGATTGCTGGATTTGGCATTCTAGAACAAATGTGATAGTATCAATTGAAATTCAAAGGCCATGTACATATAAATAGTTAGTTGAAAGCGTCACTGAAAGTGGTCAGCTAAAATGCTCGTCCAGCGACGTGACAATTAGTTATACGATTAGTGTTGCGTCTACTAGGGAAAAAATTGCTCCTCCATTCATAAAGACGGATTATCATGTCTGTGTGTATCTTCTTGATATTGCTTGTGATGGTTCTAGGCCCATTCTAAGGATAAATGTGGCTGAGAGTTCTGTTATAGGTTCAAATGACACGGCGGCAATGTTGACACCAAATATTTTTCCTCTAAAAATTCAAAATAACTAGTCAAACTTCTTGAATCGCAAACAGAGTGAAATATTTATCCAGAAAATAAAAAAAAATCTTTTAAACTAGTTTTGGTGTCATTTCGCCATTTTTATGTGGCAAAATACCATAACATATATATTAAGTATATTTTACGTATATTATTAAAAATAAGTATTTTATTAAATACGCATTTAATGTCATTACTATACTTACTTTGTTGAGTCAGGAAGCTTAATTAGTTAGTTATAATAATTAATTTGCCTCTAAATGGTGGGATTTTAAAAGAATTTAGTTCAAATTGGCTATATTGTCAATGGAATGGTTACAATTCAAATTCAAATTCAAAATCAATCCCCTCAAACAGCAATCATTCTGTGGACAAACTTGATGCAGAAAGAATAGGCTCAAAAACCCATCGAGCCCAGCTAAACATAGTCCAGCCCACGTTCTCTTAATTCCCCCAAAGCCCCATTCAGCCGAACCCTAATCCTCTTTTCCCAATTCAAGCCGACGCCGCGTTTTGCTTCACCATTTCGGGCAAACCAAGTTATGGTTCTTGTCTCTTTTCATTTTTGCTTTTCTTTGTATGAATGAATATTCGGATTAAAGAATGATACATTTACTATGCAAATGCCTAGTTTCAGCTTAAGTATTGTTTGGTTTAGTTTCTTCTCCATATTATCCCAATCAGTTTTAACCTATGTATGTGTCATTTGAAATATGGTAAAAGTGTTAGATTTCTTTTGTTATAAATGGAATGTCCAGTAAGTAACACAAGTACTAGTCTTAGTTTGGTTATATTTCCCTTTTGGAAGTCATTTTTAACTTAGTGTTAGTCCTCATATTTGCAAAATGTAGAACCGAGTAAATGAATCTGCAATCTTGAAATAGATAAGAGTAGATTGGATTTCATCCTTGAATAACTTGTTGGAAATTAGCCTTTGGCGGGAGTTGCGACCGACCAACTTTAACGGCTTAAACACTAGTGTTACGTATGTTGGAGAATCCAGTTCTTCACACATGCATGATGTACTAAGTACGTAGATAACCGTAGGGCCAAGAATCGTCAAATTTCATTGAGAAATGAAAGAGATATTGGTTCACGAAGTGAGGTGTTTGAAGCATGGAAAGTGTGGTGTTGTGTTCAATTCTCCCTCATCGGTAGAGGAAGAAAGAATTGTTGTGTATATAAGACTTGAAATTGGTTTGGCGTTTGGGACCCCAAGGGGTATCCCATGTGTTTAAAGGAGGGAGGACCTAGATGTGCTTCGGTTCGAGGAAAGACCACACGCGCGCCGCCCATCCGGTCCGGTTCCGGGTTCCGGGCTCACGGGCTCACGGGCTGTGTGATATTATCTTTTTGGGCCAGAGAACTTTTCCAGAAGATTTGATCCCGTAAGCTTGATGTATGATTTGGACCGGAATTCTTTCAGATGCACGCTTTGATCCCAGCACTCAATTCACCATTTATTTTGGTGAATTACTCCTCTATAATGGCCAAATCCGTTGGTCTTTTTCACCATTTATTTTGGTGACTTTACTACCTCCATAATGGCCATTATTTGGCCAATAATGGTCATAGCGCTAAAACCTCCCTCACCTATATAAACACCCCTACACCATTGTTGAGGAGCACAGAAAATATACTTGATATATACACGAAAATACACAAGCAAAACAGTTTCTTCCTACATCTTCCTTGCATCATTTCTTGCTCAATATTCTTCAAGGTAGCTCTTGAGTTTCCTTTGCTCAAGTGTTCCATTGCTGTTTTATCTTGGGAGACGAATTGTCCAGGACGTATAAAGGATACATACGGGGCAATATTGTCTTAAGGACAGAGTGCCACACTCGACTCAGCAAGCAAACAAAGCAGTTTTTCAGTTTTCAGTTTTCTAGTTCATCTTTGTAATTTTCAGATTTCTAGTTGAATTGTAATTTCAATTCTTACTTTAGCAGTTACTTGTAATTTCCGTTTCTTGCAAATCCTTGTAATCCCAACATAACTTAGTTTCAATTTAGGTCTATTTCTTTACTTTGTACTGAGTTTTAACTTTTCCTCAAGTGCTACAACTTGTCTGTTTTCTGAGAGTTAAAATTAGATGTTGTTTGCTGCCTTTCCTTTCCTTTCCAGCAACTTTGTTTAAAGTTGTAATGTGATCACTTTGTTTAATTTTAAGAATAGGATGTCAACTTAACCTTTACTAAGTTTATTTGATTTTCCCAAATGATGACAGCCTTGTTTATATATGTTTAATTTCAACAACATATATATGATATCGAGATACTAATGTGCTTGGTGGTTAGGTTTAATTACACTTCACTATGTTTGCTTTTTAATTTTTCTTTAAATACTAGCAGTCAATCACGTCATCTCCTTTCCCTTCGTTTTTATGCATGAAAACAACGAGTCAATGGACTCCGTCACATAATCCTCATTCCATCGAGTCTAGCCCCATAGCATGAGCACCAGCCAAGGCGGGAAGCCATTGAAGGCCCAGCCATGGACAAAAATGGCTGAAAATTGAAATAAGGTCCAGTCAGAGAAAAATTAGGATTTTTATTTTATGCGGAAAACTGGTGGGCTGGTATACCCACAAGCTCGCTTTATTTAATTTCATTATTTATTTGCAATATTATTGTATTTATTCGTAAAACATTAATATTTATTAGAACTTTTAGGATATAAGTTAATTGAAGTCACTTGATTATCGTTTTCCTCCTTAATAAAACAAGAGTGATTTTAATTCGGCCTATTAAAAATTGTTCTATTCTTAAAGGTTTTCGGCTGTTTATCTCCAAATTAATCCTTTAGTAAATTTATAAACGAAAAGAAAGCATTTAAAAAATGATTCAATTTTGGAAAAGGTTTTCTTGAATACATGGGATTTTTGAAAGAGTTTGAATATTTTCTCAAAACATTTTAAGTTTACTGAAAAAATTCTTGTAATTGGAATTCAAGGAAAAGGGAACAAAGAGTGATGGGTTGACCTCCTTTTCATAAAATAAAGAGTTTATTTTGGGAAAGTTAAATTTTAATCCTCTACTTTATATATAAAGTTGAATATTTTTAAAGAAGCTAATATTTTATTACCCCCTTTTAATGAAAACAAAGGGAATTTAGTCCAAAAAGAAAGTTTTTTGTTTCAAAAGAATTAGTTTTCTTACTTTAAATGTGGGTGAAAAGCTTACTTTTTGGCGTAAAATGATTTTTGAATGATAAGTGTATTTATAATAATTTAAAAACATTTTTAAGTAAATAAAAGTAATTTTATTATTTTAAAATCCGAGATCAACCGCATTTTGCGGATTCTTAATACCAGGGTGTCTAACATCTTCCCGGGGGATCACTTGAACACTTAACTCGAACTCTGGTTATTTAAAAATTTTCTTTTGTTTAAAAAACACTTCTTAAATGGTTTTTCTATTTTTTCTTATAAATTAAGTGGCGACTCTAAATAAAGTAAATTTCAAGAGTTCACAAGTTATTCAGTAGTTTTTATGTCTCGCGTAAAAGTGAATCGTAACAAGCAACATCACCCTCAACCCTACCATTTTTTTTGTTGAAGAATCCAAGAATAATCCTTGTCAAGGAGTGACCACAACTTTGCCATTGGTTTCAACAAATATGACTCATCAGAGTATGCTACAACACATCTCAGCTAGAGCCTTATCGATGACATATTTTTTTTGTGGACAACAACACAACACAACAACAACAACAACAACCCAGTGAAATCCCACAATGTGGGTTCTGAGGAGGGTAGAGTGTACGCAGACCTTACCTCTACCTTGGTACGTAAAGCGGTTGTTTTCGAGAGACCCTCAACTCAAGACAAAGCATAAGCACAAGCAAAGCAAAAGCAAGAGCAAACCAAGAGAAACGGGCAGACCCGATCGAAAAAAGTTAAAGCAATATGAAAATGCGGGTAACAAAAGCGAATACGTCATGCTAGTGCATTCTGAAAAAGTAAGCAGTAATTAGCTCAGGTAGATAAGATCAACAAAGTACACTAAATGACACAGAGCAACACATCAATAATCACAAAGGCGTTTGTAAATGCATTCATGCTAGCTTTCATGAAAATAAATCATTGATCGCGAAAAACACGTCGAAGTCATACTATGAATACCAGGAAAGCATCTATATCTAGGAAGAGGAGATATACATGCTTAATATGCAAACAATATGGCCACAAGAAGACCACCTGCCCAAAAGCTTTGTCACGCAATAAAGACTGATTTGTTTTCCTTCAAGTTGTTGTTATAATCTTCTAGTTGTGTTCTGATTTTTTAAATTTGAACTTCTTGAATTTGACATGTTGTGTTGTTAACTTGGAACTTGTATTGTATTGTATTGTATTGTATTGTATTGTATTGTATTGTATTGTATTGTATTGTATTGTATTGTATTGTATTGTAAGATATTGAATTAACCGAATTATTTAGTGTTCCTATTATGTTACATGTTACATGTTACATATTTAGAATCGGTGATAGGCAAACTGATCACTAGACCGCCTTTGCGGATATTAGAAAAGATGTTATTTAATATTTAGATTTCAAACTGGATCGATTGTCAAACTTATCACTACACCGCTTTTACATTTATTATAACTCCAGATATATAATAATTAGATTTCAAACCGAATGATATGCAAACTGACCACTAAACCAACTTTACAGTTATTAGAACTGAAGATATTCAATATTTAGAATTAAAACTGGACAAATTGATGAATAAATATAATCTAATTTAGGACTTGAACATGGGCGGAATAAATTTGTGCTGAAAACTGAAAGTAATATGAAATAGTAATAGACAATATTATCACTAGACCGTCTTTACAGATATTAGAACTGTAGATATTTAATATTTAGATTTCAAACTGGACCAATTGACAAACTTATCACTACACCACTTTTACGTTTATTATAACTGCAGATATTCAATATTTAGATTTCAAACTGGATGATATGCAAACTAACCACTAGCATAGGCAAAATAAATTTATACTGAAAATTAAAAGTAAAGTGAAATAGTAATAGACAATATTATCATTAACATTAATATACTATAAATGATTACATCCGGGAGAGAATAGTAATTATGCTATATACTAAAAACCTAATTAGACATGAGGGGGAGAATTGGTAGGGCTGTTGAAGTATGCATTAGGAGGGAGAGAATTCGGATGGCTGTTGAATTCTGCAAGAGTCTATCCTCTTTCCTCAAGAAGTATAGTGAGTATCCTCTCTATTCTTCTGACGGCCTTGTTGAGTTCTTCCAACCATCATTCATAACCCCAATCTCTAGCATTGCAGCGGTTGATCTCATAATTTATATCCCTTATGTCAGTTTTTAGACATGCAAAATCTCATAACAAGCGGTTTATCATTCGTTCTACATAGCTCGGGGGGTGCTGGAGCTATGTCATTTGGTACACCGTTTGGTAAGTTGTTCCCTTGATCCATATTGAATTTATCGTCTGATCTTCTGATTAATGAAATACGTGAAGAAGGATAATTCTGAATGTCACTACAATTCGTGAATAATGATATTTATAGAACCGAAAGAGCACCTATGAAAGGTGACGACACCTTGAAAGGTGATGACACATTTTCATAAAGCACCTTTACGTGAAACAACACCTTATTAAGAGAGGTTTCATAAATATGTATTCTAATAGACTGTATTTGGATTATACTACACTATAATGATTATTGCTTTAATTATTTAAGCCGAACAAGACACTTTTACGTGAAGCAACACCTTATTAGGAGAAGTTTCATAAGTGTGTATTCCAATAGACTGTATTTGGATTATACTACACCATAAGGACTATTGTAACCCGAATAAATCCAACTATGTTGGTATTTAAAACTAAGTTTTAGTCTAAAGAAATAAATTTTGGTATTTATGTTTTAAGTTTATCAAGACTTGTGTATTGATAATAATTGAAACAAACTACTTAATTAGGAGTTGTGTGACCTGAAAAGATGTGTACTCATATTAGTATATGCAATGATTATTTAGAGTAGGCGTGCATGTGAATTTATCGTATCCAGACAAACAGTCTATTAGAATATTCAAGATCACAAACACAACATCCCAAATTAATACATAAATTGTCTTTTTTTAATTCAAAAATATGATTATCAAAATAGTAATCTCATGGTATTTTGTATTTACATGACCTAAAACATCACTACTGTTGAAATATTACAAAAACAAATCATTATTGTCGAAATATTACAAAAACAAATCATTATTGTCGAAATATTACAAAAACAAATCATTATTGTCGAAATATTACAAAAACAAATCATTATTGTCGAAATATTACAAAAACATAAATATTAATATCAATATATCAAGTCACTAATTTCATGCCTTTTAACATATTTTTAGTCACCATTTTAAATTTTATAAATTTAAGTGATATATAACTTAAATCTTATATTAATAATTAATATTATATTATTATCATATGAAATTTAATATTCAAGAAAAAGATTATTAATAGACTCTAGTTGTTCATCTTCCCCTTATCAATCACTTGTTAAAACGTTATGATTTAATCGATCACTGCACCAATCGACATAAATGATGACTAAAGTACGAAACAACACCTAAAGCACGAAACAACACATTTTCACTCCTATAAAGTCAACACTCACACCTCTTACTCTTCTCACTTGCAATCTTTTTCTTCCTCTTCTCACTTGATCCAAAATACCGCCAATGAGAAACCATCGAAATGTTTGTCCTGACTGTCTCAACATAAGAGCTGATCTGAATCGCCTAATACAACGTATCAACGAGGATTCTCAGCACCAGGAGATGAACATCGGACGCATTACTTACGTGCTAAGGTCCATATGCATTTTGGTGAGGATTAAAATGAATGATTTGATCACCCCAACTCCCTTCCTCATGTTTAAATATAGGCCTCTTTTGTTAAATAGATGAATAGTTAAGTTTATGTTTGCCTAAATATCTCAAAGTTTATGTTTTGTTTTGTTGCTGTTGACAGTTCTTATGTTTACATATGTTTGAAATAAGCAAATTTATTTCACCACTAAACACGACATTCATTATAATAACTACTACATTAGAAAAATCGTTAGACAAATTTAACACTAGACTCACTAGCTAAAAAAGTCGTTATAATAATTGCTTTATTATGAAAATTATTAGACAAATTTATTTCACCACTAAACTTAATAGACAAAACATTCGTTATAATAACAGGTTCCTTAGGCAAATTGTTAGAAAAATTTAACAATAGACTTAGTAGACAAAATATTCGTTATAATAACAGGTTCCTTAGGCAAATTATTAGACAAATTTAACACTAGACTCGGTAGACAAAACATCCGTTATAATAACAAGTTCATTATGCAAATTGTTAGGCAAATTTATTTCACCACTAGACTCAAAGACAAAACATCCGTTATAATAACATGTTCCTATTGTTAGGCAAATTTAACACTAGACTCAGTAGATAAAACATCCGTTATAATAACAGGTTCATTAGAAAAATTGTTAGGCAAATTTATTTAACCACTATACACACTACATAAAACTTTTGTTATAATAACTGCTTGAATTGTGATAGTGAAAATTGCGAAATGGTAAATATATAAAAAAGCAAATCAATATTTGTCATTAATGAATAGTTAATGGTGAGTAATTTATAGCTATATAAAGAAAGGAATTTGAATAATTATTCTAAAAAGTAACTTAACTTAAATAGTTTTTTTCAAAAAGTAACTTAAAATAATTATTCCAAAAGATCCAAGTAAGTAAACTTAAATAATTGTTCAAACAACTTCTTCATTGGCAGACTCATAACCATTTTGAGCAACATCTACAAACTCTTCAATGTCATCCTCGTCATGTATCTGTGCTAAGACATCAGTAGGAAGAATCTTACAACTAGCATCATCAACTTGAACATGCAAAGGACTAGAAGGGCCATCATCATTGTGGACACGAGCAGGATCAATCAAAGGAAGAGTCTTGCAACTAGCATCATCAACTAGCACCATCAACTTGATCAAGAAAATGACTAGAAGAGCCATCATGAGCATCATCAACATGGTCAGGACGACTCAAAGGAGAACCATCAAGAGCATTCACTGATTCAAAATTAACATAAGTGAATAACACATAAATTATAGACCATAACAATTTCTACTAACTAAGTTGAATGCCACAGAAGTTGACATTACCTTTGGTTTCTTAGCATTGGCAAATTGCAATGCCTTCGGATCATCTTCCTATTGGAGCCTAACCGAAGAAGAAACACATTTCGAATGCCTTCTTGATTTTGTCTCCAGTAATTTGTGAATGGCAACTAGTTCATCCTCAATTGATGTCACTCTATTTGCAATGACATTTGGTCCATGACCACAATGATTGCATGTCTCTTTAGCCCTTCCTCCAAGATCTTGATCTTCAACTTGGTCTTCGTACACAGAACCAGATGCAAGTTCCATTGACACGCGAAATTGACTTGTATCACCAATATCCCTCCTTAGGACATCAATATTCGGGTCCGGTACATCATCGCCATAATTTACAAGATTTTTAATGTACTTTTTACTCTTCTCCGCATCATCGGGGTATAGAAAAGGACTAACCACCTCAACTAAACAAAAACAACAACATATTAAAGCAGAATAGACAACCAATAAACAAGATTTTTCAAAATATTTGGTAAGTCCTTGATCAGTAATAATTTGTATCAATTCAAAAAAAACTGACATCCTAGACCTTACTGAGATCTTGCCAAGAAAATTACCACCAAGCATAGTCCCTCATGTGGTCAATCCATACCTTGCGAGGTCTATGGTCATCTCATTAACATTGTTTTCTTCTTCTACTTCTACTTCTACTTCTTCTTCTTGTTGTTCTTTTTCTTCATCCTTTTCTTCATAATCAGATTCTTCTTCATCATTTTCTTCCTCATCATCATCTTCTTCCTCCTCATCATCTTCTTATTCATCATCATCATTTTCTTCTTCATCATCATCATTTTTTCTTCTTCTTCATCATCATTATCTTCCCCTTTATCTTGAACACTATTTTCACTACTTCTTCTTCTTCACTATTCTTTTCTTTTTCAACAGTTTCTTCTTCATGAACATCACCATTTTTTTCTTTTGCTACTCGTTTATTAGACTGCTTCTTTCATTTAATAATAAAATTACGCAGCAAGTCTTCTCCTTCCTCCTCTAATCTCAATCTTTTTCAATGTTGCCTGTTATTTCCAGCGGACTCCACCCTCGATTTACCTTTTCGAACAGATTTCTTACTTTTTGATTTATCTTTCTCAATAGACTTTGTACTTTTCGTATCATATTTTGCGGAATATTTCGTCCTAGCCATGAATATAATCAAAACTGTGAACAAAAAAAGGAAATATTACAAACCAATATCGAAAAGATTAAAAAAGAAGGATAAAATTTGGGTTCCATACCTATATATCTCTTCAAGGTAATGTAAATCTTGAAATCACACCTTTCTAAGGAAGTTGAAGAAGGGGATATTGAAGAACTTCAAATAACGGCTATGTTTTCCTCAAGTTTTTTGTAATATCGAAAAGCAGGAAGATCAAACGATGTGATTTGGAGGAGTGAAGATGATGGTGAAGATGATCGATCAGTTAGAGTTGGAGCCTAAAATTTTAGATTTTTGTTAATTTAAAACTAACCCCTAAGTTTTTAAAAATACATAAAAGCCTCAGCGTATTTTCTAATCAGCTCGATAGTATTTTCTTGAGCTAAAATAAATGGAAAAAAATGAGGGTCCTGCCATTTACAGAAAAACTTTTGAGGTCCTGACAACTCAATCATTTAAGTTTCTGTCTGAGACATACTTACGGTCAAAGATGAAAAAAGGTTAAATGAAAATCTTATAAAGATCTTTGGTTCCAGAGTCGGTGGTGTAGACACTTTTGGACTGGGTCGTCATCATCTGATACAACTTCGTAAAAGGTCTATACCCATTAGACTTGTCCAAAGCTCGGGTCGGACCGGGTCAGGGTCGGGTCAAGTGACTTTTTTTTTCTGCTTGCCCAACCCTGACCTTATTTTTTTTTATTTTTCAGCCCTGGCCCTGACCCTACGGGTCACGGGTCGGCGTTGATCCGCTCTACAAAACTAAATAAAATAGTAAGCAAAAATACATCATAATCAACATCACAATAATTCAAACCAACAAAGTAAGCAAAAGACAAATATATATATGTATACAATATACCTTCCGCAAGAACCCAATCACGAAGGCAAACCAAAGCTTGCACAGTTTTTGGTTTCAAAGAAGTTCTAGTAGCTGATATTGTTTTCCCACCAATGCTAAAAGCAAATTTAGATGCTACCGTTGAGACAAGAATGGTTAAGAGATCACGAGCCATTACTGCGAGAATTGGATATCGAGCTGAAGACTAATACTAAAAGTTCAAAATATCAAAATCACCATCCCTTGAACGATTTGGTTCCTCTAAATACAAATCCAACTCACTCTTACCAATTGCATTATTTTCTATCTCTGTAGTCACAAATACATCATAATCTTTAGAATCTGATAAAGTATCTTGAGTAATAAAATTTCCACCACTAGTACCAGATCCATCTACCCTATTATGTACATTTGTCTCACTATCAATGGCCATACTATACTCCTCAAACCATACCTTAATAGCGTTCATGATACGATCAATGCGCTTTTGACAGCCTTCATCCCCATGCATCTTAACAATACAATATTTAAAAATGTCATTTTATATCGGGGGTCCAAAAGTGTAGCACAACTCAATGCAAGGTTATACTCACTTCAATACTTGTCAAATTTGCATCGCATATCGCTTAACATATCACCTAAAAAGTTATCTTTACTCTTAGAAAGGTCAAACAAAGCTTTATAAACTTTTCATACTCCTAAAACATAAAAATTAGAAGTGGGATGCTTTGAAGCTGAAAATAAGTTAGTCACATCATAAATACTTTTAAAAACTTGTGAACTTGACTAACTTTGTCCCAAAAAGTAAGTGGAGGAGCCAATTCCTTAACCTTCACATCTCTAGCAGCAACATATATGAACACATCCTTATAGTGAAGGAAATGATCCATCAACATATAGGTAGAGTTACACCTCACAGGAGTATCAAGTCTAAACCTTTTAGCAACTCGCAAGTTAAACATTTTTTCAGCAATGCCAAAAAAGTTTTTTCGTCTAGTGGAAGACTTATCAATGCACTTTACCATATTTCTAATGATATTAAGTATTTCTCCAATATGATTCAATCCAGATTGCACAATTAAATTCAAAATATGTTCACAACATTGAACATGAAAAAAACTTCCACCATCAACAAGAAAATACTTGGAAAGAATGTGACTTTTAATCAATCTCATTATCGAAAAATTATATGTAGCATTATCGGTTGTGATTGTAAGAACTTTGTGCTCCAAGTTCCATTGACCCAAAAATAATATTAACTCAGCAGAAATACAAGTAGCATCATACGGAGGAACCACTGACCTAATCTTATGATTCTTTTTTGCAAACGCCAATTAGAATCCACAAAGTGGGCAGTCACACATATATATTCTTCCCTAGTATATTTGCATTTCCAATTATCAGTTGTCAAACATACCTTTCCAGGAGCCTTAGCAATAAACTCTTTCAAATTATCCCTCTCCTTCACAAACATGACAAATAACTCTCTCGTGGATGTTTGTCTACTAAAAGGTTTAAATTGCAGGTTTAACCTTCTAGTCATTCTCTTAAATCCTCTCTTATGTACTGTAATAAATGGATGCATATCTTCAATCAAGTAAAACATGATAACTCTTCTACTCTCAGAATCATCCTACTTAACTTTATTTAAAATAGTGAAACCATCAGCATTAGTTTCAGCAGACAACATGTATTGTTTAATATCTTGATGCATCTTATGAGGACATCTTTCTAAATGACGTTTCAAATGCGAAGTTCCATGCTTACTATTAGCAGTCAACTCACGCTTACAATGAGTGCATCTAGCTTTAGTCATCTCCGAGTTAGCCCCAATAATTTTCTCAAATTCAGTCCAAACACCAGATTGTTTATGCTTCTTTAAAACTTGATTATATTCAATAAAACCATCATGGATTTCTTTTGCTACATATGCATTAGAGGTACATGTAGAATCAGTGTTGTTATTTTCGCTAGCCCGTTCCATATTAAATTGAATTCTGTCAAATAAGAAAAAAATAAAAGGATCAAACACTGGTTTTGAGTACATTGGTTCTGAAAAACATTGCAGCCGAGCAGATACAACAAAACTAGACTTGGAACATCAAATCTCTACAAAATCTAACAAGTCTAGCAAATCCTGAAAATTACAACCATAGTTTCGATTATAATTCTAGCAATCACTGGTTCTGAAAATTTAACAAGTCTAGCAAATACATTGCAGCAGAGCAGATAAATAATGAAAGTTTCGATTATAATTCTAGCAATCATGGGAAAGTTAGCTATATTTGTTTGTTAAACATGAAATTAGCAAAGAAGAACAACAATTTAAACAACAGAATATCATCAAATGCAAAAAGATCATGACAGAAACCTCAAGAATTGAAAAAGTTTCAAACTTGAAGCAAAGATCAGTAATTTTTCTAAATTAAGTTTTAACAACGCAGAAATCAGAGATGGAAATCTAGTGTCATTGTACTTGTAAAAGTTGAATGCCTAATTGGCGAATCAAAGATGGAAATCTAGTGTTCTTGATTTGCTAATTTGCGAATCAGAGATGAGAAACACAAATGCAGAAACCAGACGCAGAACCCACATGCAAAAGCTATTGTAGAAGAAAAGAAAAAAGGGAGAAAGATGGCGTAAAGAAGCTATTGCAGTGACATGGTTGCTAAGAAGGAATGAAAACTTACCTATGGTGCGCCGGATTGAAGTGGAGAGGAGGCGCCGTATTGGGTCACTTATCGGGCCAGAGGAGGCGTCGGATTGAAATCGATTTGAAGAAATGAAGAGGGCAAGAGACTGCTGCGGCTGAAGGGTTAACCCTTCACTTATATAGTGAAGGGTTAAGTATGCGGGTCACGGTCGGGTCACTGATTGGGATGGGTAAAAAAATCTGATCCTGGCCTGACCTTACATATGATCGGGTCATCACTTTTTTGGGTCAGGTGACTCACGTGTCAGATATTAGCTGATCCTGGCCCTGGTTAACAGGTCTAATACCAATGACGCACCTGGAATTTTTTAGACGTAAATGTTTAAGTATTTTGCTTTTTTGGTTTATTTAAAGCAGAATGATACTTCATGGACTATTTAGTTACTTTTTAGCTCCATCATCCACACAAACATGATATATTTAAGGATATTTTGTTATATTATAGTCGTGTTTAGTCTAATATCATAACTCAAAAATCGTCTTTACTTTTCATGAACTTCGTGTCCATTTAATTTCAGTTAAAAGTCAAATTTTGATTGATATTTTGGTAGTAAAGGGTGCCATGCACGGACTGTACTCATTCCGTCCCAATTTATGTGATACTATTTGATTTGATACGAAGTTTAAAATAAAAAGATTTTTTTTAAAATATATGATCCAAAATAAATTTTATATAAATATGTAATTATAAATCATCTCATAAAATTAAATTATTTCTAAATATACAAAAGTGACACTCTTTCCTGGACAGATCAAAAAGAAATAATATCACACTGGGACAGAGGGAGTATATGTCTATTTGTCATGTCATTTTCACGCTTTAAAAGACCGCAACTTGGTGCAATTACTACAAAAGAGAGAAAGGCAGCAGTACAATGCGGACCATTAATTGTCTAGTGGACTAAATATTGAACACGTTACACCAATATTCTTTTAATAATCTAACCCCTATAAATTCACCCCAATTTATATTCTTCTATGCAAGAGCTCCTCTAAATTATTTCTCTATTCACTTTCTTTGTTTTCTCCTCCTTCTTGACTTGAGAATATTTATATTACTTTGCATAAATGGTCAAGATTGCAAGAGTATAAAAAACCAGTTGCTACAGAAGTTGCTCCACCAAGATTTGTACATGTAGTGAAACTCCCAATTATTAAGGTTTTAGCCACCATCAATGAATAAGAGGCTTGTGATTGACGCCTTGACAACCACTAGAGAATGTAGCGTTACAATTAGGGGTTCAACAGAATCCAATATTTTTGTTCAGAATTTTTTCATTACATTTTTTGAAAGTAGCTATTATATTTACTACATTTGTATCCACAATTACAATCTGGCAATGATTGCTTTTGTTGGAAATTTACTAATGTGGAATTAAGTTTATTCCATTATTTATGACTCGAACAATTGGGGGCCCGCACGTCGAAAATGTCGTTTCCACACACATGCAATCTTAGTGCCAAGTATCATAAATTTCGTAAATGAAAGAGATATTGATACGTAAGTGAAATGTTTGAGACATAGAATGATGGACGGTTATTTGCTAAATGACAAGTGTTCCATGTTGGTAAACGAAGGAAGGATTGTGCGAAGTGTAAGATGGTACGGGTCGGAAAAGGGCCGCGGCGCCGGAGTGGCAGTGAGGTCTGTGTTGAATTAACGCTGCGGCGCTAATGTGGCAGAGCCGCGGTGCTTCATTGGCAGTGACTGCTCGACGGAATTCCAAAAGTTTTGGCTGTTGAGGAGGTTTCAATGACATTAAATCCACCCAATAATGGCCATTACTTGGACCATTATGTTGCTGCATTACTTGGGGGTTAAATGTCATCCATTACATGACAATTGATTGCCATTATGAGGCATTTGAAAGGTCATCTTGCACACTTATAAATTGAGGCCTTTGGCTCAATTCTATAGAAGAACATAGATGAACATATGAACAGAAAAGCAAGTTCACAACACCACAAAGAGATCAGATTTTTCTGATAGCAATCATTCTCTTAGCAATCTTCATTATTCGTGTTCTTCACTGAGATCATTTGTGTAGGCTTTGCACACTTGATAGTTTGTTGTTTCATCTCGGGAGACTATTGTCCACACTTCCGTAAAACCTATATATCGGGGCAATTTTGTTTAAGACAAAGAACCATCTCTCCACTCAACCAGTGGTGTTGTGGTTTATCTAATTGGTTGTTAAGTGTTTCAGGTGTAAACTTAACAGACGAATGACTCTAACCGTTCGTATTCTCAGCGGATCTATAAGCCACAAGAGTAGCAGTTCATGTTCTTGTATTTTCAAATACAAGTTATATATTTGAAGTTTCATTCAAGATCAAGATACTGACAACTTGTTGTTATCCTCATTGTTGTTTATCCTTTCTGTAACATCCCGTACTTTTAGGTCACAGTTTGAACCGCTAGGCGTATGAAAAATCGCTAAGCGTTTGTAAATAGACCCGAGCCTTGGGAAAATTTATATTATATTTACGTATGCTAATAAATAGATTAGTATATAAAAGGAACTAAGCCTAGGGATTGAGGAATTCATAGTGATAGAGGGGGAGAATGTGAAACATCGTTGATCAAACGACTGCTCATTACTCACCTCAGTCTAAATATGTTAGCCAAGTGCAAAGTCGTACGCCCAAATTATGTGGGGCAAGGCGATCCTTACCGCTAATGCGATTCTCAACAAAAATACGCATAAGGATAAGGATAACTCTCCGTGTGAGACATGGAAAGGATCTCACATACAAATGTTGTGATGTGGGGTGGCTTGGTGGAAGTTGGAATACCGAAACAGGTCAAGTTGGACCTAAGACTGTAAATTGCATATCCACTAGATATGCAAATAACAGTAGTGCTTATCGCATCTTGGTGTCAAAGAATGCAGAACTCTTTGAGGATAACTTTCCTTGAAAAGGAAAAAGAAGTAATTGCTCAAGGTTAATAAGAACCTGCGAGTGCCTGACTGTCCGGAACTAGACGTTCCTTACCTACAGGACTCAAAAGTTACTGACTATCCGAAACTTAATATTCTAGATCTACAGAACTCAGGGATACTAGATGTTGAACCGAGATGGAGCAAAGATGGGACAAAGACTTGTTCCAGGCCTTCTAGCTTGTATGCTTGAGAATGAACCATGGAAAATTAACAAATAATTGTCATCTCCAGAAGCGCTGCTTTGGAAAGAAGCTACAAAGAGAGAAATAGATTCCATCATATAGAACCATACTTATGTAATGGTTGATCTTCCTCCGGAAAAAGAACATTTTGGTTGTGAAAAAGAATACTCAAAAGTGAGTACAAAGTAGATGGATCTACTGACGAGTATAAGGCCTCGACTACTTGTACATGTACTTCAATGTGAATAGCTTAACATCCAGGGCCATTGCAATCTTGCGTGACATGGATGTTGAAATAACCTTCCTAACCGGAGAGTTGAAAGAGGAGAATCAGAGTTGGTTTGCTGGACTGTTGGGCTTCTTCCTGAACTTTCATTTTGGTCCCTTAAATGTTTACATTTTGGTCTTGGAAGTTTCAGATAAAACAGAAATAATGAATCTGACCACAGAAACATTGACTCTGAAGTTAGAAAGCCAACAGTATGAGAGTGGAAGTTATATTGAAACAAAAGATATGGGTATCACAGATGACATCTTAGGAATTGGATTTCTAAGACATCTAACGGACTGGTCTAACTCCAAACTCAGTTGTGAGATAATTGACAGTCTCGTTGAAGCCACCAATGGATATGAATCATAGAACTGACTGGAATCATGGCACACGCATAGACAATGAGCGATATGTGCAGGTCACATGTAGTTCAATGTATTGGACACGCTACAACCGACCTGGTATCGGCCTACAAAGCAGATCAGTTGAACTAATGTTCACTGATGATTTTAATAAATGATCAATAGAAGGCATTGAGTCGGATATGACGATATCTGAAATATTCGCTTATATACGGATTATGGTATTCTGGATGTCCAACGGTTCTGGGAGAACACAGTGATGCAAACTGGACATCAGATATGAAGAACACCAAAGCCACAAGTAAATATGTATGGTGGGTCTTGGAAAAACCTCTAAGCAAACTTGCATCGGCCGATTCATGATGGAATCGGAGTTTATCGCTTTTATACAAAGTATGAAAGAAGTTGAGTAACTTCACGACTCCTTAGAGGACGTCCCTTATTGGGAGAACCCCGTGCCTTCAGCAGTTATACACTGTGGCTAGCTGATCGGCTTTAGAAAGAACACGGATGACGGCGTCTGGACATATCTGTCAGGATCTGTCAGAGACATAAGACCGTATGGCAGTTGATCATCACGGGTGTCACTTCCTTGATTACTAATCAAGGGATATAACAGACCCTTTAACTAAGGGACTACCCGAAGATCAAGAGTTTTGCATGTCTAGGGGAATGGGCTTAAAACCCAAACGATACAAACCTTTGCGGTGGTAATCCAACCATACTCACTGGAGATCCCAAGAATGTGGTTCAATGGGAAAACTAAGCTGCAAAAGGTTTAGTTGAGCGCTTCGGTGGAAGCAAGAGCACTTCAAATTATGATTTCTATTTAAGAAACATTAATCCAAAGTCGTTCCCGCGATAGACATTAAAGTGCTACATGTGTTGACACCCAATTTTGTCCCATCTTTTATGATTTTATTCGTAATTTTTAATATTTTGACACTTTTAAAATAATTTTAAAATATAGGCATATATGTGTGTATCCTCTTATTATTATTATTATTATTATTCGCATATTTTATATCATTTGCATTTTTATCATAATCATAAGTTTTATCCGAAAATTCTATGTTATTTTATTTTCGCAAAATTGCATCGCGTTCCCATTTTTTTATTAAGCATTAAACATTTCGCAAATATTATACTTTTATTATTATCACGTCGTTATGTTATTTTAAATAATTCACATCTTTTACAAAACAAAAATAATATTTTAATATTAAACCCCTTTTATATTTTTAATCCATAATCCATTCATTTTCCTAACCCAAAACAATTTTCACCCATCAACCCAAAATCAAACAAGCCCAAACCCATTCCCTTATTCCCTTCCCCTTTATTTCCCCAATTCCCAAGCCCAACCTGACTAGCCCAAAACTCTCCAATAAATTTCCCAATACCCAACCAAGCCCATACCTTTTCCTAACCAAAACATAACCCACAAAACAAATCCCAAAATCTTTTCTAAGCCCAATCGGCCAGCCCACACCCCACCCCACACCCGACCGACCCGACCCGACCCAACTCGTCTTCCCCCCTCTCTTTTAATCCCCAAACCAAATCAAAAAAAAAAACAAAAACCCTAAACCTAAACCTAAACCTCTCAACCAAAGCCACGACCCCACCTTTGTCATACCGGCGACCAGCGTCGCCGGTCCACTCGCCACGCCACCACCAACCATCCGCTTCATCGACCTCTGCTGCGACACCATAAAATCCGCGACCCATACCCTCAACCGCGATTTTGGCTCCTTTATTTTGAATTTCAAACTCGTTTTTAAGGGGAATCCACCTATAAATACCCCATGTTGTTCTTCATTTTAAGGGGATTAGATGATTTTTGAGAGGATTCTCAAAGGAATTTTCGGAGGATTTTGGAAAACGATTCAATATATAAATTTTTGTTGCGTTCTTGATTTCAAACATTTGCCTTCCTTGTTATTCAAGAATCAAGTCCAAAAGGTTTGTTCTCCACTTTTGATTCTCCGATTTCGACACATGATTCGATTCGGTCAACATCGGTCGGTCGACCGATTTAGGTAGTATTTTCTGCATTATTGCATTTTCATATTTACGTATGTTGGTTATCCGATTTTGGTGAATATTTGATTTCGGATTTCGACACTGATTCGTCGGTCAGTCAATCTGCCTGGGTAACATTTTCGTAAATTCTTGCATTTCATATTTTCTGTATGTTGGTTATCTGGAATTGATGGAATTATTTGATTTCGGGTTGAATCTCCGATTCGGTCAAACATCGACGGTCGGTCGAAGATTTGAATTTCCAAATTTCTTGCATTATTCTTTGTTGTTATTATTGGTTATCTCAAATTGATGAAATCAGTTGATTCCGAAGTTGAACACATGATTGGTCGGTATTGACGGTCGGATCGACGATTTGGATTTCCCAAATTTCATGCATTTCATATCTTGTATATTGGTTATCTGAAAAAATGAAAAAAATCTGATTGAATTGACCTCGATTCGGTCGTGTCAGCGACCGGTCGGTCGACCGATCTTAGTATATTTCCAGATTATGGCATTTTTTCATATCACATTCTTTGGTTATCTAAAAATCTGAATTTACGATTTCATTCGGTCTGTTTTTCCGAATCAACTCACCGCTCACTTTTCTCGGTCTGTTTTTGAATTAACTCACTATTTCATCCGCCTTTATTTATTTCTTTCGTTTCTCTGTTTTCCTGTTCGCTGGGTTAAACATCCGGGTAACGGATATCTTACTGTTCTTAATGCTTTACTGTTTTATCAATACCGCATTTAGGCCGACGAAATTGAATTCGAGGCCGCGCTTTTCTTTTGTTTCATTTCTCTATTTTTCAAGATCTTGTTTTAAGTATCCGCAACGCGGATATTTTTCTTTTTTCTTGTTTTAAACTAAACACCGCGTCTTTTTGGGAAATTATTTTACGCCATCTGTTTCACCGTCTGCTTCATTTGCATTTCTTGTTTCATTTTAATTTCTTGATTTGAACACGATACTACATCGGCCGATGAGAAATATCCGTCGATTTTGAGGCCTCCACAGTTGTAAAGACGGAAAATATAACTTCACGGGCAATGATGAAGACTTAAACCTTTTATTTCATCCGAGATCAACATGTTTAGTAGGCGAGGTGGTGAAATAACCAACAAGTTATATATTCGCAGCCTACGACGTGATTATAGTGATCTTTTCTATTTCACCCGAGAGACCAACACGTTTAGTAGGCGAGGCAATCAAAAATAAACCACGTTAGTCATATGTTTGCGACCACGACGTGATTGGAATGTTCTTTTCAAAATTTAAGTCTGAGCCTCCATGATCAAAACATTCACTGCTTTGAATACGGATATGAAGTTATTTGTATTTAACTGTTTCTAACCGCTTTGTTCTTGTGACTTACGAGGATTAAAGTAAAATAACGGCGAATTATTCCTCGGAGTTTATTTATTTTATTTCTTTCTTTAATTCAGCTTTTATCCCGCTTTGTATTGTAATATTATTTATCGCACTTATGTAACTATTGAAATGCTTAGAATAGGCAAACTTAGGATTAATTTATAGGGTAGTTTAAGATTTGAAATCCGTCGCTAGCTTATTTATTTATAGGCTCGGTTAAATTCAAACTTAGAAATCCTTCGCTAGTTTATTTATTTTAGGCTCGTCACGCGTATTCAAGATTTTCAAAACAACTTTTGTCATCTTTTATTTGCTTTATTAATCATACCGAATAAGTTTATATTTTGTCAATTTACAATTCATTGATTCTCAAAATTTTACTTCTTTGGCATTATAAATAAATTGTTTTACTATCAATTGTCAAATACATATTTTTCCGACTCTACATGTATTTCTCTTTAAATACCATACAAATGCATATTTTGAAAAAATCTCTACATTTATCTATCTTTTAAAATGCATCTCTTTTCATTAATTATTTGCAAACATCTTTTAAACATGCATTTTTTCTAGCAATAATTAACCTGAGTTTGACCGGATAACCGCAAGTTAGCGGATCTTAAAGGATGCCTAACCCCTTCCCTTTAGGATAATAAAGAACCCTTACCTAGAATCTCGCTAGTTTCGCAGACCTTAAAATTGGAGTTTACATTGCAGCATTTAGTTTAATATTTAGGTGTCCTAATTCACCGTAAAAGATAATTAGGTGGCGACTCCTCAACCCTTTTTACCCAGGAATCACCGGACACGTCCGCGCTCCGCTTTGACCCGGGCAAGGTCGAAAAACGGGCGCGACAACATGCATGGTGGGTAAAGGTTAAACTTCCAAACCTTTAACGATCCTCAAACGGTTGAGGTTAAGGTTGGGGAAACTTTTAATGATTCATAACACTTGTGAAGTGGGGTATAGCAGGATACCTTGTAGGAAATTACCTATTTAAGTGCGAGGACAAACCGCCTCAAATGAACGCACTTAAGAATCCAAGTGTGTCCATAGCCACAACGGATAAAACAATAAGAAGAAAATGAATAAAGAGAGTTATTGTGTTGGTATCATTGTCTTGGCTTACACTAAACACTGACGGTTCAAGATATCAAATTCACCGCGCAGTAAGTAAGTCAGGTGGTATTCAACTAGGGAAGGTTTAAAGCAGAAGCTACCTCTCATGATGCAATATTCTTTCGCTGAAAGATTGCTGAAAGTAGGCACCTTGTGTGTGCGCCAAAATCTCTTTCAAGAGGGGATTGTTGGAAATTTGCCTTTGGTGGGGAGGTGCGTCCACCCGTATTTAATGACTTAAACACTAGGGTTCCGTATGTTGGCGGCTTTGTCTCTTCACACGTGCATAATCTACTAAGTGAGTAGATGACCGTAGGGCCAAGAATCGTCAAATTTCATTGAGAAATGAAAGAGATTTTGGTCCATGAAGTAAGGTGTTTGAGGCATGAAAATACGGTGTGGGACAAATCTACCACATCGGTGGGAAAAGAAAGAATTATTCTCTTTATAAATCTCAAAATCGGCTAAGGGTTTGGTAACCCATGTGTTTGAAGGAGAGAGGACCTAGATGTGCTTGGGTTCAAGGATAAGTCCACACGCGCGCCGCCGCCGCGCGCCCATCCCTTCCGGGCTCGGGACTCGGGTCACGGGTCACGGGTCTTGGGCCTTGGGCTTCTTCTGATATTATCTCTTTGGACCCCAAATTTCTTAATATTTATAGTTTGGTCCCTGGTGTTTTCAGAAAGCTGAAATTGGGAACGACGGAAGGCTGATTAACTCCTTCACTAAAGGCCATAAACTGCCATTACTTGACCATAAACTGCCATTACTTGACCATACACTGCCATTACTTGGCAGTTGAGGAGTCCCCCCCCCCCTATGCTATATATTGGAGCTTTTTGGCTCAATTGCAGAGACTACTACAAGATATACTACACAGAAACAGAAGAGAGAACAACACAAATTCTGTCCAAAAACGTGAAGCACAAACAGTGGACAAAAACAGAAAATTCTTCCTTCCTTTTCCATTCTTCAACAAGTCGTTTCGTGTTTGTTTTCTTCATCAGAATCAACATATTTGCTTTGTAGTGTTGATTATTTGTTGTTTTATCTTGGGAGACTATTGCCCGTTAACGTAAAAGCATATATACGGGGCAATCTTGTCTTAAAGACGGAGAGTCATCTCTCGATTCAGCCCACAGTTGTAACAATCCAGATTTAGTGTTTCTTGATTTCAGGTTATCAAGATTCAAGACTAAACAAGCTTGCGACAGTTATAAATATTACCTTATTTGTTTATCCTTTCGAACACTTGTAATATTTATTTATTTTCCGTATTGCTTTACATATCCAACAAATACAAAATAAAATCATTTTAGAAGAAGTTGTCTTATTCATGGACGTGATCGTTTTTTTGTTTGAGCTTTTATTAATCGTTCTTCTACGTTTGGTCTAAACCATTTTTATGATTAAGAAAAGAAAAGAGAAAATATGCCCTTTGTCATCTCGTGCAACGCTTCCGAATCCCGCTAGTCCCGAATTAGGCATAAAACTGCCCTTTGTGTTAATTTTGAGGAACCCATTGAGGAGGGAAAACCAACTGATGAAGACGGAAATATTCCACTGTCTGATTGTCGATTGAACATGACATACTTGAGTTGTGTTTTGGATTAGGGGAAAGTGAATATTTTGCCCGTGGAAATAGGGTATGTATAGTGCCATCGTTATTAGACAATTGGGTGGGAGATTGCTTACTAAAATTAGTGAGATGAAAAGTGAAGTGAAAGTTTAACACTAACTACTCCACTTTATAATACTTACTAAGCTCCAAATCCCAATTGGAGTGGGATTAGTAACCCTTTTGTAAACGGAAAGAATATAATAATCTTCCTTAGGAGTATTCTCATTAATTCACAATATATATAGTTGTACAAAGGTGGTATTCTAATACAATAAGGATCCTAATTTACCATAAATATACAATAATCATAATTACATAATATATGGTGAATATTTGCTAATACATCCCCTCAGTCGGAGTGGGAGGAGGCCGGACGCTAAGACTGGATCTGAAGTCGAGGAACAACTGTCTGGGAAGCCCTTTTGTGAAGATATCAGCATATTGATATGACGAAGGCACCTGCAGCACTTTGACATGTCCTAGAGCAACCTTCTCACGAACGAAGTGTATATCCATCTCAATGTGTTTGGTTCTCTGATGCTGAACTGAATTGTGAGATAGGTATATGGCAGATATGTTATCACTGTCGCGCCCTTTTTCGACCACGCAGGTCAAAGCGGAGTACAACATATCCGGTGATTCCTGGGTATGATTAAGGAGTCGCCACCAAATTATTCTACGGTGAATTAGGACACCTACATATTAAATAAATGCTGCAAAATAACTCCAATTTTAAGGTCTGCGAAACTAATGAGATTCTAGGTAAGAGTTCTTTATTATCCTAAAGGGAAGGGGTTAGACATCCTTTAAGATCCGCTAACTTGCGGTTATCCGGTCAAACTCAGGTTAATTATTGTACTAAGGAAAATGCATGTTTTAAAATATAAACTTAAAAAGATGTTTGCAAATAATTAATGAAAGGGATGCATGTTGTACAAGTTTTCAAGTATGATATTAAGAAAAATACATGTAAAGTTAAAAAAGCATGCATTTGTGACAATTAATAGTAAGGAGAAAAACGAATTACTCATAATGCCAAAGAAGTAATTTTTAGAAATCATTTTGAGTTGCAAATTGAAAAAAAGATATACTTGTATGATTAATAAAGTGAATAGAAGGTGACCAAAGTTTGTTTTGAAAATTTTAAATATGCATGACGAGCCTAAAAATAAATAAACTAGCGGAGGGTTTCTATGTTTGAATTAATCGGGCCTATAAATAAATAAGCTAGCGACGGGTTTTAACTACCCTACTAATTATCCATTCATGGCCTAATTATTCTAAATATCCTAACAATCACACAAGCATTAAATAATTATTATAGACCCCAAATAGAAATACCGAAATTAAAGAGTAATAATAAAAGTGACTAAGGCGGATGACGATGTCATCTAGCCCTATTTGTTTTGAAATCCCGAGTTTGGAGAATGCAAGGAGTGTGAATGCGGGTCTTCGTTCGGCAATGATCATGATGAGTCTCATAATGAGAGACTTCGTTGCTCCCGATGCATTTCATGCAAACGAAAGAAAAGAAAAGGATTAATAGACGGAGCATGAAAATATATACATAAAAAAAATATAAATAAATAATTCACGGAAGGCAATATGTTGTCGGGCCTAGACCCAACTGGTTAGGTTCAGATGCGCAGGTATAGGAGGATAGGCCCATCACACACATCTTTCGGATTTTAAAGAGAGGAAGGGAAGGCAAGCCCAATATACACATTGTTCTAATCCCCTCAATTTCCAACAAATATACAAGCCCGCATTTAGCATACTTAGCCATATAAAGGACTGATATACATGAGATATTCTGAAATATGCATGATATACTTGGGGCATTTCATTTCTAAAACTCAATAGATCTGGGGAAGGAAAGACCAAGGTAATTTCGGATCACAAAACGAAAAGTAGAACCCATGAAAGACACCTCAGGGTACGAAACAGTTGGTAAACTAAGTAAGATGGAGAAAAAGTCCAAGCATAAATAGGGAGACATACACATGAACCTCGTTGCAATTTATACATATAACCAGTAGATCAAACACATGGGCATGCTTAATCCTAAATTTGAATGGACAGATCTAGAATAGAATGTTCTAAAAAAGAAGCTTATAGGGATGAACACATACATTAAGCTAACTAGCTTGCTTCAAAAATCCTTTAATTCAGATACATATTTAAGAGAGACATGTCTAATTACTATGTGTGTTCAGAAAAATAGCAAAACAAGAAACCAGTTTGTGCATTATCCTCCCATAACAGAAATAGGTACAGGAAAGAATACAACATGCTTAACCAGACTTAGAAATATATGAGAAGGATCGGATAGTCATTTGCAGGCCATTACTCCCCTAATACAAGTGTCTTTTACACAACTTATAAGGTGAGACATATACTAGACAATTTAAGAGATGACATAGGCTAACATGAAGATATTCTCCCATCCAGATATGCAAGACAAATATATAAACAGTCCAGCAGGCATATGAGGCAAAGTGATGAACAAGTGCTCATTTTAGAGTAGCATCTTGAAAGATACAAAATCACTAGCTTAGGTAGCGCACACACAAGGCCCTATTCATGCTATATGCTTGACATAGTAACACTTAGACACATTAGGCATGAAGATCTCAACAACATGTAAACAAACTGGCAAGTAAAGGGGGAAACATGGCATGGCTAATATAAACTTAAACTTATCATTTCATACCAAACAAATCCGACACGTGATAAATCAGATACAAGATCCTAGTATGGGTAGACAAATTTCATATAATTTTGCCTAAAGCACCTATTTCAGCTTAACATGAGACTCATATAAAAAATTATCATTTAGCACATAACATGATATAGTATGGTTCATAAGCAAATAGAATAGTCATAGAGGACAAGTAGGGTGTATAGAATGGCCATTTAAAGACAAAATTCTAAGTACACAGGGTCAGTAGTGACAATCTGGACATACAAAATCATCCTCGCACAACTAGTCGGTCATTATAGCCTTGCCATTACTTAATATGAGGCTTAGATGACTCAAAAAATCAAGCACGATCATATATTCAGGACTGATCTAGGCTATACGTGATCTGCTAACCATTCTTGTTATGAAACATACTTAAACAAACACATACATCATATAAGATTGAATTTGAGTCTTAATAACAACACATTGATAATACATAAACTACTAAACAGACATAACTGTCACAATGCATTCGAACTATCCCCATTATAATCCTCCTAGAAGACAAACAAATTCAGAACTCAAGCCAAATCAGGATTTTCACTTAATCAGTGCAAATATCAGATACTTATTTAAGTACAAGCTTACCAATAGGCTCAGATATAGTCTAAATCAAAGTCATATAACCTTAGTAAGTTATAATCTCATTTTAATACATGGAATCAGATATACATGGCCTTAATAACTAAATAGCTTAACTTAATCATGATCAACTGAACAACATCCAATCTAATAGGATTTAATCATACATATTAAGCACACAACGACATACCATAACCAATCATACTAAAAATCTAAATCTTCAACTAAACATAGCAAATAAAAATAAAAGAGAGGAATTCGAATTTACTGACCTCCTCCGGGTAGCGAACCGAGGCGTGTTTCGAATCGTCGAGTCCGCTCGGAGAAGTGTGTTTATGCGACTGGAAGGGACAAAGGCCTAAATATTTTATGTCTTTGTCGAACCAGAAATGGGAGTAAAAAAAAACTACGGAAAAGTCAATTTTTTGGTTTGGCTTTTGAAGAACCGAGAGTTTTTCGTCCAAAAAAAAGCCTCCCTCAAATGGACTCCACATGCTAATATTTATAGGACGAACTTAGAGTTTGCTAGGGCTCTTTTGGGCAGGGTTTTTAGCTTCAAATTTTGAAATGGGTCAAACGAAATCGTCAAAAAGCTGAACGTTTTACGAATTTACAGGCATCACGTGATTCATAGCACGAAAAAGGAGTAGACCAAGCATGTCCATGGTTGAAAGAGTTTGTTGCTATTCTGAAAATGGAAAAGAGAAGAGGAAAAGGGTGTTGCGGCTCTGCTTTTTTTTGGGGAAGGGTTAAGAGAAAAAATATGCTGGTTTTTTGATGATTTTGGGATTGGGGTTTTAGGTTTAAAGGGTTGGGGCGATGGGTGATGGGCTGGTCGAGTGGGCCTGGGTCTTGGGCCACCGGGTTTGGAGATTAAGGGGAATGGGTTTGGGTATAGGGGTGTTGGGTTTGAATAAAAGGGAAAAGGGATGTTGGGCCAGCCGAGTGGGCCAACTGGTTTGGTTGGGAGTTAAAAAGGTTTTGGGCCGACGGATTGGTTGATTGGATTTTGGCCGATTGGGCTTTTGTTTTTTTTGGGAATGAAATTAGTTTGGGTGGAAATTGTTTTGGGTTGGGAAATGAAATGGGTTATGGATTTAAAAATATAAAGGGGTTTAATATTAAAGCTTTGAATAAAAAATGTAAAATTATTTAGAAAACAGTATAAGATGTGGTAATAATAAAACATAATATTTGTGAAATGCTTAATGATTAATTTAAAATAAAAATACGATGTTGTTTTGCTAAAATAAAATAATATAGAATATTAGAATAGAAACTATGATCATGATTTAAAAAGGCAAATGGTTGTAGAAATATGAATAATAATAATATTAATAATAATAATAATAATAATACATATGTATATATATTAAAATTGTTTTGAGGTGTCAAAAATATTTAAAATTGCAAATAAATCGAAAAGATTGGACAAAATTGGGTGTCAACAATCACAATAGACGATGGATGCCTTACGTAAGGGACACTGGAGCTCCAAAAGTAGATTTCGGAGCCAACAGATCTCAGCAACAACATTGGCAACGCCTCTGTACTCTGCTTCGGCACTCGAGCCGGATAGCATGGCTTGCCTCTTGGCAGACCATGAAATAAGGTTATCCCCTAAGAATACAAAATAGCCAGAGGTGGAGCGTCGCGTGTCCGGACACCCTGCCCAATCTGCATCTGTGTATGATAGTATCCTGGTTGGTGCAAAGGGCTATAGATGTAACCCATAGTCAAGTGTGCCCTTAATGTATCAGATGATACGCTTAAGGCCAGTGAAGTGAGACTCCCTGGGGGCATGCATAAATAGACACACCTGCTGAATAACATAAACAACATATGGCCTGGTGAAGGTAAGCTACTGAAATGCACTTGCAAAACTCCTATAAATAGTATGATCGGAGACTGGAGCACCATCAATAACACTAAATTTTGATTTTGAATCTAATGGAGTAGGAATGATCTTGCAATTGGCCATCTTAGCCCTGTACACTATCTCCTCTGCATACTTACATTGACACAGGAACATAGTATCTGCAGATCTGGTCACTGATATCCCCAAGAAGTAACTCAACTTGCCCAAGTCAGTCATAGCAAATTCAGTTTTAAGCAGAGCAATAATCTCATTTTTCAACCCATCAGATGAGGTAGTGAGAACAATATCATTCACATATAGCAGTAAGTAAGTTATGCCACTACCTCGATGAAAAATGAAAATAGAATTAACACACCTGCTGCATACAAACTCAATCTACATAATATACATGGCAAACCGTCATACCATGCTCTGGGGATTGTTTCAAACCATACAGGGACTTGCGGAGATGATAAACATACTGAGGGGTTGTTGGATGGACAAAATCAGGCGGCTGGTGCATGTATATTGTTTCTTTTAAATCCCCATGAAGAAATGCATTTTTGACATCAAGCTGATGAATCGGCCAATGCTTACCCATAGCTATACTCAGAACTGTACGAATGGTTGCCGGTTTAATAACTGGACTGGAAGTCTCACCACAATCAATGTACTCCTGCTGATTAGTGTCATTGGCAGCAAGTCTAGCCTTATACCTTTCTAGGTCACCAATATCTCTGAATTTGTGATGAAATAACCACATATAACGGATCATATTCATCCCATCCGGTCTAGGAACCAAATCCCAAGTGTGTTGGTTTGTTAAACATTAAATTCCTCACGCATGGCCGCATTCCAATTAGGGTCCAGTTTGGCAAATTTGGGGTTTTTGGGAATTGGGGATATAGTGTATGTGAATAAGTTAAAGTGAACCTTGGGTTTGAAAATCCCATGTTGGGCACAAGTTTCCATACGGTGGGTGGGTAAATGGGCAGTGTCGGTAAGTTGCTGGGTTTGGGTATCCTGGTTATCGGGTTCTGGGTGGAGGTTTTTCTGTTGGGTGTCGTTGTTTTCCGATGACATTGAAGACAGGGTATAGGTGGGTGAGGTGTTGAGTTGTGGTGTCGATGTCAGGGTCTAGAGGTGGTTCAACGACGGTGGTTAGTTGCGCGTTTCTGGTGGAGGCTTCGGGTTATCAATTTGGGAGGGGAGGTTATTTGTCGGAGAGCTGAGACCGATCCGAAGGTAAGGTGGTGGTTGTGCTGGTTCGAAAACTGGAATTACTGGCCTAGAAGTGGGTGAGGTAGTGGTTGGTAATGAGGATTGGGGCGGCTATGCGCAAAGGTCGGTGCAGGAGACCGTAAATGAGGCAGGCAGTGACGGAACATTGTAGTCACGGTAGTGGAGGGATCTGACGATTGGTGAGATATCTGACTCATCGAGAAACGTGTAATCCATGTTTTGAAATTTTCAGAGGTTGGGAAATGGGAAACTCTTCTCGTCAAAAGTGATGTGACGAGATACAAGGATTTTATGAGTAGACAAGTCATAACACAGATAACCCCTATGATTAGGCGGAAAACCAACGAAGACATATGGAGTGGTTTGTGGAGCTAATTTATGAGGGGCAGTAGAGGCAAGATTATGGTAGCACAGGCAACCAAAAATTCTCAGATGGTCATAGGACGGGGTCCTTCGGTAGAGAATTTTAGTGGGGGTTTTATTGTGAAGGGTGCTAGTAGGTAAAATATTGATGATGTATTCTACCATTTTAACAATGTAGACCCAGAAGGATGGGGGGATGGAGGCATGGAAAAGAATAGTACGAACCATGTTATTGATGGTACGAATTATTCGTTCAGCTTTACCATTTTGAGGTGAGATGTGGGGACATGAGAAACGGAAAACCATGCCGTGAGTGGTGCAAAAATTTTGAAATGCCGAATAATTGAATTCACGACCGTTATCACATTCAAAAGATTTTATGGATTTTTCAAATTGAGTTTTTATGAAATTTCAAAACTCAAGAAACTTGGCAAAGATTTCAGACTTAAAATTTTAGTTGGTAAATTCAGATAAAATGTGAGAAGTCATCCAATAATATGAGATAAAATTTATGACCTAGGGAGCTAACAACATGAGATGTCCATAAATCCGCATGAACAACATCAAACGGAGAAAAGGTAACACTTGAAGATGACATAAATGGAAGACGAACATGTTTGCCAAGCGGGCAAGAAAAACAGTTTTTGGCAAACTTCCTATTATTACATCGAATAAGCTTATTATTTCTAAGAAAATTAAAAACATGTGCTACTGGGTGGCCAAGTCTATTGTGCCAAGTTGATGGAGAGATTGCATCAAGGGAGGTATGAGATTGTGTGCTGACAGCGGAAGATGGAGTGAAGGGGTAGAGGTCTCCCACACTATTGCATCGCTTTAAAATTTTCTTCGTATAGAGATCCTTCACAAAGAAACCAAAAAGGGTCAAATTCCACAGACACGAAATTATTGCGAGTGAATTTTCTAACATATATTAAATTTTAATGATGTTAGGAGCATACATGACATGGTTTAGGGAGAAGGGCGGATGGGGAGGTTTTGTGTGGGTATTACCGTAACGTTCAATTAGAATGCGGTGACCATTACCGACGGTGATGAATTGGGGATGCTTTAATTTAAGCAAGTGAGATAAATTACCTGAAGACCGGGTGAGATGAGATGTGGCTTCGGTATTCATGTACCAATTTTCGTCGGATTGTTAAAGGTGCAAAGCATTAAATGCCTGGTCCAAATTTGTTGGGGCCAAATTGTGACCAGGAGGCATCTGCTGGGCCGAAACTAGATGAGCATAGTGGGCCTGTCGATTTGCTGGAGCCGAGCCAAAAAGACCAGGTGTCCATGCTTGTTGGAATTGGGCTCTGTATGTGGGATATGGGCATGCGGGTGAGGCCCAAGTTCCTACATTGGGCCAACCTGTTGGACCAGGCCACTGTACTTGCTGGACAGGGGTTGTGCTCACCTGTTGGGCCTTGCTGCCTTTATCGTATCCTTTGCCTTATTTGCCATTACCTCGGCCTCTACCGCCTCGTCCTCCGCCGCGACTGTCCCGCTGCTGTTGGTGGTCCAGCGGTGGCGGCCGCAGGTGGCGCCATACTTTCAACCGCTAAGGCTTTTTTATTGTGCTCATCTTGTTTTGCACTGCGGGTCTCCTCCAAGAGTAATTGTGAATGTACCTTGTTGAAATTCAGTAGTGGGTCGGCCTATTAAATCATTATTGCTAGCGTATCGTATTCGCCTTTTGGTAAGCCATCAACTAGTTGTAGGGCCATCTTCGTTTCTGAAATGGGTGTTCTGACGTTGGAAAGTTGGTCTGCAAGGAGTTTCAGTTGTTTGCAGTATTTAGACATGTTGGTAAAATTCTCAAGACGTGTATTGTTGAATTGCTCCTCCAAATACACAGCTCGAGTATTTTTATTATCCTGAAATATCTCTTCCAATCGCACCCAGAGGTCACGCGCCGAAGCACCTGTTTTCATGATAGTACACAACAAATCTTTAGAGATTGTGCCGTATATCACTATTTGATGATGGCGTCAAGGCGACGCCATGTCGAGTCTGCAACATCGGAGGGGCGGGGAATAAAATCGTCAATGTGGTCTAGCACGTTATACGCGCATGCATGGATGTAGAATAGTTCAACCCACATTGAATATTGGCAATCTTCTTGATCAAGAATTATGGGTATAAAATTCTTGATGTTATTGACGGTGAATGCCAGATGAAAATAAGATGTAGAAGAGGGAGGGGGTTGTAGAAGACAGTTGTGGAGGAACCGGGAGTTTTAGGGGAGGTTGGAGGAGACATGGTGGTCACAAATTGGAAGCAAAAAATAGTAGAAGAGCCGTCGGTCGACTGGTAGGGTAGGGGGTATCGGCGGCGGCTTTGATAGAGAGAAAAGAATAGGGTTTAGAGTTTGGCTCTTGATACCATATAAGAATATAATAATCTCCCTTAAGAGTATTTTCATTAATTCACAATATATATAGTTGTACAAATGTGGTATCCTAATACAGTAAGGATCCTAATTTACCATAAATATACAATAATCATAATTACATAATATACTGTGAATATTTGGAGAATATTCGCTAATAGAAACATTAGTCACAATCCTATATGGTTTAGGATTTTAAACAAAGTGGAAGTGGAGTAAATTATGTTGGAAATATTTAATCACAATCCTAAGTGGTTTATAATTTTAAACAAACTGAAATCCGAGTAAACCATTTTGGAAACATTCTATCACAATCCTAAATGGTTTCGGATATTAAATAAAAGTGAACTGTAATTTAAATACAATAAAATTGGGTTTATAACAATATTTATAAAAAAGGGCAACCCGGTGCACTAAGCTCCCGCTATGCGCGGGGTCCGGGGAAGGGCCGGACCACAAGGGTCTATTGTACGCAGTCTTACCTTCTGCCAGAGGTTGTTTCCACGGCTTGAAAATATAATAATATTTAGTATATTTAGTATATTTCTTAATTAATAATATATATATATATATATGATTTGAATAAAAGCTGGTGAATTCACACAAACCTGTAATTTACGTGGTAGAACCATTGCACTGCCGGATATGTTGTCGTTCTCTAACTCCCTCTAATTGACATGACCACATTCTTTATACTCGTAACGGGGAGTTATGAGGTATTAGGTTCATCTTCTAGTAAAGGTACAAAATATTAAATAATTTTTTATTTTTCTAAGCTTTGATGAATAGAGTTGCCACCGACATGTGCTGATTGTAGGTAATAGATGACCCGTATAATAGTTGAATGCACGTAAACAGACCCTAACATCGTAACTATGTGGCAAAAACAAGACATTGGTTGGTGTAAATTCAGCTAGAAGTTGCCCGTGTGATGCAATGATCACTTGAACAGGACATACTAGTTCAATATAGTAAGTAATATAATCAAAAGAATAAAGATGAAGCAAACTATTTTATAAATAAATGCAAAAAATAGCAGTTGAGAGCCCCCATAAGACCTGCAAAAAATAACTCATGTCTCAATTACCAGGTGAGTTCAAGAAATCTGCGAGTGATGCTGCCTTGTGCTGGAACTTGATTTAGTTAATAATAATGGTTATCTCCAGCAGTATTACTTGACCTATTGGAAGTCCTTTGCGTAATCATGGTAAGATTTTTTTTCAAGAAGACATGAGATAACAGCAAGAGAGCTGGTTATATCATAACAAAGGGATAATTGTATCTGCAGCACGAAATAATTCTCTGTTTCTTACTTCTCTAAATATTCTAATTTGCTTATTCATATGTCACTATTCGGTCAAATGATGCTAAAGTACTCTTTAATTCTGTCATTTTCTCCAAAATAGAATGCTACTTGGAAGAACATTGTCTTCACAGTTCTAACATGTTGGTAGGAATTAAAAATAAAGTATTATATCATAGTAGATTCAAAATTCTCTCTTTTCATTCAAGAACAGAGGCACAGAGTTTAAACAATAACGTTACAACATTTCAAGCGGATCCATAAAGTTACATGGTAAAGTAAACACAATTCTAGTTTCCAGTTACTCAGTAAAAATGGATTCCATCTTTTCCGAATTTCACACTGATCCCGCGATTAATCTGTATCCTTGTATGATATCTGGCTATAGAAAATAGTTTAGTTGTATTCATTCTTTACATCATTATACACCAAAATCGTATTAAAATGAGCCGCTACAATGGAACCTTCCTCAACCTGAAAACAGAATACCAAAAACAAGAAATTTTAGCTGACACTTCACGTTCACTATCCAGAAGGTACTCATGCGTCAGTTATGAATAGCAGAACAAGGGGAAAAAAGGGCAGCCCGGTGCACTAAGCTCCCGCTATATGTGCGGGCCCTTGTTATGCTAAATAGCAGAACAAGGAACCAGAAGAAAAAAAGGACAGAGACAGCCAAAAACAATCCATTTTCTTTTTTCACTAATTGTCACGTAACGAATTAAACTCATAAATGGTATCAGGGTAAACATTCTATCGAGTATGTCCCTTTCAAAATAAATGGCAGAGTCTTATCGAGGGGAATAGCATCAGCTTCGTTGCATCAGAAAGAAGTTTATAAAAAAGAGCCTGTTTAAAGGTAAAATACCAGACCAAAGGAAGAGTTTATTTTCAAATTTGAAGTTAGTAAGTTTGATGGCATCCTATTGCAGCTTCCTTCCACATTAACTCTATCTAAAACAAAATAACTTCCGATCTTTAAAATGTTATACTACCAACCCTTCCCACATACAAGAAGTATGGATAAAAGAAAACCAATACATAATAGTAATAATGAACTTAATAAATACTGATCCTGAAAAAAAAAGATTAGGGCTTTGATGAATTACTGACCTCCATAAACAAGGGATTTCATAGGAAAATAGGAAAGACACTATCAATGTGCATCGTTTTTAAGCATTTCTTGATGAGAAGTAGACTTATAAACAAAACTTTTAATGTGTTTGAAGAGATAAAAACCAATTAAAACCCAACTCCAAAAATCATTTATTTGAGTTAACAGAATTTTTTTGACGCAATGACCAAAATGATTGCCTAAGAGTCCGAAGCTAAAATTTACCTTGTTTCAAGCTTTAAAAACAAAGAACAGCAGAAACTAAATAACCACTAGGGCCACCTTACCCTCGGATTGAAATAATTAATCACAAACAACAGAGAGTGATGTTTACCTATCCCCTACTACTGTTTCCCATAGTCTTTTCCACGAACTTAATAACTTAGCAGCTGGCTGTAGACTTAGCCCCTTTATTGTCTTCTCAAATGTCGGGCTCATTTCCTGTACAAGTTTGATTGATTCTGATAGCCGATTAAGGAGGTTTACCAGAGCTATCACTTCATTTCTTTGCAACTGCAGCTGTAAAACATAAAGAGAGAGAGAGAGAGAGAGAGTGAGTGAGAGACTAAGAAAATTGCTGGCTCTGAATAACACATATTTGTTCCACAAAGAGAGGTCTGCAAATGAAGACAAAAAAAAAACTCACATGTTGATCAGGACGATATTCACCATCAACTGAGAAGAGAATCTTTAATGCAGTTCCAAGACCAAGAACCTGGAGTTTTCCCCACAGTCGGCATTTCTCACATCCTACACAGTCCATGAGAGCACTGCAACATGAAGTGCATACCAAATTGTTCAGTCATATGGTAAACTAAATACCAACTGCGCTCTTAACAATAACAAAACCTCACTAAATGAACATCTTCCCTATTCTTTCCAAAGTTAAAATATATGCTGACACTTGAACAAATAGACTGAATTATAAAATGTACTGATGCAGTTGACTCAAAGTAAGAGTCAAAAGGGGATTGATGCAGAATGTATAAGCAAGATAATAGCCTGTAGCTTTCTTTTCTCAATTTAACAAGTCAACTTGAGAAGAATTCAATTGAAACCTGATATTCCTGAATTGCTTTTGAATCTGCTGCTTTAGATCAGGTCCACTTTGGCCTTTCCACAATTTAGCTTCATCAAACGGAACTGGACATGCAGCCTGCAATTTCGGGTTGTATAGAATCTGTCGCATAAGGGACTGTGCTTTAAGGTCTTCCTCAGCATTACCAGTATCATATTCAGCCTGCTCCAAGTAATCTTTTGTCTGTATAGCACATCAAGAAGGGAGTAGATAAATAAATTTATACATTTGTTAACATTCTAGGAGTTACCAAAATATAGGCATGTGGAGCGAGTACTCACTTTTGTTACAGCTCGGAGTACAAAGAGGAAAGTAAAATACAAGTTTCTGACACGATCAGGATATTGTAGAACACGATCATACATCAGATCTGGATTTGTACCCCACTGAAATTGCAGAAAAGTAGTCAAGTTTCCTGCTAAAGTGCTCCAAAAAAGAATAGTTAACACTTCATAAGGAATTTTATGGATGTAATGGGTTCGACCTGCTGTTGTACGATTTTCCAAGTGTCGTTTAGTCGTCATTTTTAGCAAGGAATAATAGAAACATACTGCACATTAAATGGAAACTAACCAGGTTTTTAGTTTCATCAAGCAGGTAATCAGCTGCTATGTGTATTGAAATTGAAGAGTGGAGACCAGATATTAGCTTGTATAAAACCTTTTTCTCCTGGCAAATCTCTCCAGATGCATCTGCCCATAAAATTGTAACTTCTGTGTTCAGTTCACAGTATAATTTCGAATGCATGATAATAGTTGGGAAAGCGTAAAGACAATACTGCACCATAAGGGAAAGTAATTTGCATGAGTACTAGAAAATTTCAACAATTTAATGCTTAGTTTAAAACGGTATTTTAATATTTCAATGTCTCCCTCTGAATGTAATTCTACAAATACGACTCATAAGAAGATTAGAAAAACAAATGGTTTCAACCAATTGAAAGTATTATTGACTCACATTTTGGACAATTCTCTGAATATACAGCCTCCCATATTCGCCTGGCTGAAGGACCAATGTAGCCAGTGTAACGCTCCGGGTTCAGTAAGAGATTGACATATGTCATTTCACCTGCAAGGATAAAGTTCAACAATTTAGTAATCTAAAGAGAAACCTTCAAGAAGTAATAAAATCACACAAAGCATTATATAAATGTTACTCCCAGTTCAATACAGACGTGAGTTTAAAAACTTCAATATAATGCAAATTGATATATCCAAACTTCCGTTATGCTAACATAGTTGTTCATAGGTGAAGTCACCAACAAAAAGTCTACAAAGATAGATCAATTACCATTATCTGTCTCATCATCAATTGTCCAAGGGTTATCTACCTCTATCCATCCTCTGAAACCCTTAGAGTCAAGAGTGCGGTCAACAGCAGCCTCTGGTTTTCCCTCTTGACATTTCAGATCATCAGCTGGAAGGCCAACTGGTGGTCTCCTAAAAGATTCCGGGAATTCATTTTCTGGACATTCGCAGACACTGCAATCTCTTAACTTACACATACCATCATCAGGCCAAAAAGGGCAGTCACACCACAGCTTAACCTGCAGCCATTAGATATATATTAGGTTGACAAATCATCTTTAAAGGTAGGCACGATTGGCCTTGGGGATTTGGGCTTGTTATAAAAATAAAATGCGGTCAACCTTTCTTTTGGATGTCAAGCAAGTTCAGAAGTCATTTTCTTGCATACATAGGTTTGGGAAGAAAAGGCAAGACTAAAAAGAAGAACAAACCAATTTCCTTCAAGCTTCCTACATTTTTTGCAGTGAGAAAGTTTTAAATTGCTTAGCCAACAACTTTCCTGATAACCAAATGCCACAAAATCCAAAATAATTGACATTGTAACACTATCTTTTTCCTCACTTGGCAACCAAATCAACCTTAGACAGGAAACTAGAGAAAGATTCTCAAAACCATCTATTTTCCGTTGAAAATATAATCGTCAACTTCCCGCTAAGCGGGCATAATATGGAACTAATATTTATATATCAAAGAAGTGATAATAAATAAGCCACTCTCCTCATATTGGTTAGATTTTGCAACACACCTTAAAGTATCTAAAAAAGGGAGTTGTAACAAGCCCTTGGAGTAAAGGATGAAGCACAGCCCCATTAATAGCGTCAACTGTTTCGTAATCACAACAGCAGTCTTCAACTATTCCAGTATATTTTCTAGAATCCTGCATTAAGGTCAAGAAGCAACTCATCAGTGAGAATTATATAATTCAAATAGATAGAAGCACGCACAATCTTTTAAAATTCCAGTAAGCATGAGATTCCTAAAAGCCAAAGCTCAGAAAATATCTTTGTTGATACAAATTTAGCAAAATGTACCAAACCCTGGATAGTAAAAAAGAGGTGGGATGCGGTATTTCCAAGACTAGATTTCATATTTGAATAAACCTCGTATCCGTAAGAAAGTTTATGGGCCTAGCAAAAGAAAAATTGGGAAGGGTTGAGCTGTTGTAGTTCATTCTTTTGTTGTCGCTAGCTTGTGGTCAGTCATCTCTTTTTTACTAGACAAAGCTTTTCCTTTGCTCATGTTGCTTGCCGGTCACTCATCTCTAAGCTGCTAGATGACGATTAGAAGATACTACAAGCAGCGGATGGTCTTCTTAATGGCCATTAAATAAACCACAAGTATGGTAGATAAAAGCTACCCACTGCATGGTCGAATCAAACCAGTTTGGTACCAAAAGAATCAGCTTTGGCCACCCACCATCACAAAACAATACGGTGATTAGCTCGCTTTGTTCAAAAGCTCAATTCTTCCATTAAAAAGTTCATCTTCAACAAGAATTACTTTAGTATATTAGTCGAGGAGTGAAATTAATTTCATTACAGTTGTACAATGCCAGAGTTTACAACATGGGCAATTATGTTTCCAGTTGTAAGGACTTGTACAACTCTCACAATTAATCATTTGATTTACGGACCACAAATTATAAGATGAGCAATACAATTCGCACCACAGTAGTGATCAACGACCATCATAAATTTAGTTTCAACAAGTATTTAATTCACAATTGAGATAGATAACCTTGAAAAATCATAGTAATTGGGAATTCAAAATGCAAACGAACCTGAATACAAGGGCACGACTTTCCTTTCTGGGTATAAAAAAATGCCCAACCCAATGCTGTTACCAATACTAAAATTGCCCCAATTGCTGATCGGCCCAATTTCCTTCCACTTCTCTTCGTCTCATTCTCCTTCACTTCAGTTTCTTCCACCATCACAACAATTTTTTACACAAATGACAAAACCCCTAAAATCTTCGACGGTAAAAATTAAAAATTTGAACTTTTTTTCTTTCAGTGTCACTACTGCAAAGAGGCAGAATCGAAGCCGTTATATTTGAAGATTGATGAATTTATGGGTTGAATATCGTGTTTTTCAAGTTTTTTGGTGTAATTTCTGAAACTTTCGGGGATGGTCAAACACGTAAGCACACACATTTTACATCTACGTGGTCATAAGTTTATAAGAAATCGCATTCGCATCATATGCGTTTGAGTGTCACTCGCAATATGACATGGTCACGTGTCACATAGAGTGAAGCATCGGTTTTGGACTCGCTGAGAGCGAGTAGAATTTGGTTACTTTACATGTAAGTGACGTTTATTAACCAATAGGAGCTTTAGTTTTTGCCTACTTGGCATACTTAATTGGAAAGTAGCGTATGCCTAACCGTACTTAAAAATACCTTTTGCACTGCTTTTTCCGAAAAATTAAATAGAGGAGAAAAAGGGGGGAAATGGAGGATGGAACCACATGTGGTGGCCTATATCGGTTCGGTTCGATTTTGTATTCGAAAAATATGAATCGAATAAAAATTATTTTTAAAAAAAAAAACTAATACAACTTTTTTTAAAAAAAAACCGATATGTTCGGTTTATATGCCGAACGTATCGGATTATATCAATTTTTTCTAGTGGGTCAGGTCGGGTCGGAGGATTTTTTTTTTAATTGAATTTTCAAAACTGAAATTGACATTCACACCTACACTATCATAAAATTTCGACGTTGAAATCTATTGTGTATCGTGAGATGTTTACAAAAGAAAAAGGAAAATTAAAAATCGATTTGGGGGAAAACACAAATTGATTGAAAAAATGGATGTTTTTCTAAAAATTGGCTGCGCCAAACCGCCTTCCGGCCGTTTGACCGGCCGTCTCAAAAAAATACGCAAAATCAAAAAACAAATCGGGTAAAACGGACATCCGAGCGCAGAGTTATGACCGTTTAAAGTTTTATCAATTTACAACTATTTTTTCTCCCTACATTTTATGTCAATGCTTCCGTGATATGTTAATCAAGTTCATGCCGCATGCGACTTCCATAAAAGCTTCATAGATTAGCTTCAATGGCTATGATTCAAGAGATAGTAGTATCCTAAAATTAATATATATATATATATATATATATATATATATATATATATATATTTATATTTATATTGGTTTTCCGGTTCGGTTCGGTTCGTATCCAAAATTAAAAAACCGAACTGAATCACTAAATCCTGATTCGGTTCGATTTTTCAACCGAGAAAAAACCAAACCGAATTTCGGTTCGGTTTTTTTTTATTCTCCGATTTTTTTGCCCACCCCTAGGAACAACCAATTGAGATCGGAAAAGAGCTCCAATTTGCCTTCAAATTATGCCAAATGGTCCAATTTTATCCTTTTTAATAATTTTGGTTAGATTTATTCGCCGACAAAAATAGGCTAAATTTGCATTATTAACTAATTGTGGGTTACAACAATTGCAGTAAACGGAAAGTAAGTAAATATTACAAATTTCTAGAAAGGATAAACTAAAGATTTCAACAAACTGGAATCAAGAACGTTACAAACTCCTTGTGATTTGTTGAGTCGAGTGATGTCACTCTGTCTTTAAGACAAGATTGCCCCGTATATATCATTTTACGTTATCGGGCAATAGTCTTCCAAGATACAACAACAACTTAACAAATGAGTAAAGGAAACTCAAGTGTTACTCTTGAAGAACATTGAGTATAGTAAACTTGATAGAGAGGAAGAAAAAGATTTCAGAAAATTCTGTAAGTGTTTCTTAGTGTGTTGAACAATTGAGCCAAAAGCCTCAATTTATAGTGTAATGAGATGACCCTCAACTAGCCAACGAATGGCCTTCAATTGCCATGTAATGACACTTATTGAGAGGTTACATTTAGCCAAATAATGGCTGAATTCATGTGCCAAATAATGGAGATTCAATGCTCCAAAACCATCCCAAAAGTCAGAACTTTCCATCTTTCTGTCGCATCATTCTGCCTCCGAAGCGCCGCGGCTTCAGTGACTGACTACCCAATTAGCGTCGTGGCGCCTCGGCTCCGATTGGGCTTCCAACTCGTTTCATCTTACACTTCTTCCTTCTTTTACCAACGTGAAATACTTGTTATTTGGCCAATAATCGTCCATCATTTTATGTCTCAAATGTATCACTTACGTACCAATATCTCTTTCACTAATGAAATTTGTGATACTTGACACTACGTGTGTACGTGTGTGGAAACGACGTTTCCGATGTGCGGGGCCCCAATTATTCGAGTCATAACTAGTGGGATAGACTTAATTCCACATTAGTAAATTTCCAACAATCCCCTCTTGAAAGAGATTTTGGCGCACTCACAAAGTGCCTATTTCCAAGAATCTTTCTACGGATCGATATTGCATCATGAGAGGTAGCTTCAGCTTTGAACCTTCCATAGTTTAATACCATCGGACATACTTACTATGCGGTGAACGTGATGTCTTGAACCGTCAATGTTTAGTATAAGCCAAGTCAACGGTACCAACACAACAACTTCTCTTACTCTGTTCTTCGTAATGTTTTGTCCGTTGTGGCCGTGGACACTTCTTAGATTCTTAAGTGCGTTAATTTGAAGCGGCATGTCCTCGCACTTAAATAGGTGGTCTCCTACAAGGTATCTTGCTATACCCCACTTTATAAGTGTTAGGAACCATTAAAAGTCTCTCCAAACCTAACCTCAACCGTTGAGGATCATTGATGGTTTTGGAAACTTAACCTTTACCCATACTGCAGATAGCACTTAATGTCTATCGCGAGAACGGCTTTGGATTTGGTGTTTCTTTACAGAAATCACTATCCGAAGTGCTCATGCTTCCACCGAATCGTTCAACTGAACCTTTACAGCTTAGTTTTTCCATTGAACCAAATTCCTGGGATCTCCAGTCAGTAAGATTGGGTTGCCACCGTATTGGTCCTTATAGCTTGGGTTTTAAGCCCATTCCCCTAGATAAGCAGAACATCTGATCTTTGGGTAAGCCCTTTGTTAGTGGGTTCGCTATGTTATCCTTTGATTTTATGTAATCAATGGATATTATACCTGTGGTGATCAGCTGCCTAACGGTCTTATGTCTCCATCGAATATGACGAGACTTGCCATTGTACATAGAATTTTGTGCCCTTCCTAGAGACGACTGGCTGTCGCAGTGGATCATTACAAAAGGTACCGGTTTGTTCCAACAAGGGACATCCTCTAAGAAGTCGTTAAGCCATTCAGCTTCTTCTCCTGCTTTATCTAAAATGATAAACACCGATTCCATCGTGGATCGGGCGATGTAAGTTTACTTAGATGATTTCCAAGACACAGCCCCACCACCAATTGTAAATATATACCCACTAGTGGATTTGGTGTTCTCTATATCAGATATCCAATTTGCATCACAGTACCCCTATAGTACATTTGGATATTTCGAATAACGCAACCCGTAAGTTAGCGTGTATTTCAGGTATCGTAGTACCTGATTCAACGCATTCCAATGATCATTACTCGGATTACAGGTAAACCTAGCTAACTTGTTGATTGCATAAGCAATATCAGGTCGGGTGCAGTTTGTTACGTACATCAAACTACCAATCACCTGTGCATATTGCTCCTGGCATACAGGTGCACCACGATTTTTATCAAGCTTTTGATTTCTATCCAGTGGTGAATTCATAGGTGAACTGTCAAACATCTTAAACTTTCTCAACACATCCTAGATGTAGTAAGACTAAGATAAGACCAGTCCGTCAGACATCTTAGAGATCTTTATCCCTAAGATGACATCTGTGATACCTATATCCTTCATGTAGAAGCATTGTTTCAACATGTTCTTAGTCTCTAGGATCAAACTAGGACTACTCCATGTGATCAACATGTCATCTACATACAGGCATATCATGACGAACGAGTTAAAGTTACCTTTCGTGTAGACACGTTTGTCACATTCATTAATAGAGAAACCCTTCGATAGCAGAGTACTATCAATTTTTTCGTGTCATTGCTTCGGGGCTTGTTTCATCCCGTACAGAGATTTGACAAGTCGACAGACTTTCTTTTCTTGCCCTGGAACCACATATCCCTTGGGTTGTTCCATATAGATTTCTTCTTCCAAATCACCATTTAGGAAGGCTATCTTGACATCCATTTGATGTATCTCAAGGTCACGCAACGCTGCGATCGCAATGAATACTCGTATGGACGTCATCCGAGACACCGGAGAGTACGTATCAAAATAGTCAAGGCTTTCTTTCTGTTGATAGCCCTTGACTACCAACCTGGCCTTGTACTTATCTATAGACCCATTTACCTTATACTTCCGTTTGAGTATCCATTTACAACCCAACAGTTTGTTTCCCGAAGGAAGATCAACCAACTCCCAAGTATAGTTATGCAGGATGGAGTTTATTTCACTCTCAATAGTTTCTTTCCAGAGCGGTGCCTCTGGAGTTGAAAATGCTTCAGCAATTGTCCTTGGTTCGTCATCAACCATATAAGCTACAAAGTCAGGACCGAAGGATTTATCCTTCCTGGCCCTTTTACTTCGCGTTGGTTCCATCTCTGGAGTCTCCAAGTTTTGAGAATCTGGAACACTAGTTTTTGGATATTCAACCACTTCGAAGTCCACTAGATCTGAACCATCTTGATCCGGACAGTCAATGACTCCTGGTTCCCGAGAGCTTTGTTCAGAACTTCATTTGCGAGAGGTTATGTCTTTTTCCTTTCTAGGAAAAGTATCCTCAAAGAATTGAGCATTCCTTGATTCCATGATTGTACCCCCGTGGATATCTGAAATATCTGACTTATGCACTAAGAAGCGATAAGCACTACTGTTATTTGCATATCCGATGAAAATGCAATCTACAGTCTTAGGCCCAATTTTGACCTGATTTGGCTTGGCCACTTCGATCTTTGCCAAACAACCCCATACCTTTAAATATTTATAGGTGAGCTTCTTTTCCTTCTATGATTCATATGGAGTCTTGTCCTTACCCTTATGTGGGACTCTATTAAGAATCGTATTAGCGGTAAGGACGACTTCTCCCCACATGTTTTGGGGAAGACCGGAATTGATGAGCAAGGCATTCATCATTTCCTTCAATGTGCGGTTCTTGCGTTCCGCAATACCGTTAGACTGAGGTGGGTATGAAGCCGTCGTTTGATGAACAATGTCCGATTCGGCACAATATTCCTCAAACGGTGCTACGTATTCTCCCCCTCTATCGCTAAGAATGGATTTGATCCGCATGCTAAGTTGGTTTTCAATTTCTGTTTTGTAACGTCGGAACGCTTCAAAGGCTTCATCTTTACTTTTCAACAAGTAAAGGTAACAATACCTTGTGCTATCATCAATGAATGTCACAAAGTACTTGTTCCCTCCCCTAGTTTTTGCAAACTTCAAATCACATATATCTGTGTGAATAAGTTCTAGAAGAGCGGTATTCCTTTCGACGGATCAAAAATGAAGCTTTGTGAGTTTTGCCTCTACGCACACCTCACACTTATGTTGAGGATGCACGTCGATAGATGGCAACAACTCCAACTTAACCAACTTTTGGATGGACTTATAGTTAACATGTCCTAATCTATGATGCCATAATATAGAGGACTCAAGCAAGTAAGAAGAAACTTTAATATTATTGCTTGCACGTATTACAGACGTAGCGTTATCTTTAAAGAGGCATTCACAGACGATGCCTTTCCCCACAAAAGTGTCATTCTTAGTGATTACAAATTTATTGGACTCAAATACTAGCCTAAAACCAGCATTAACCAATAAAGGTCCTAAAATTAAATTCCTCCTAATCTCAATGAAATACATCACTTCCTTCAGAGTGAGCTTATTTCCAGAAGTCATCTTCAGGACCACATTTCCTACCCCCAGCACGTCAGATGAAGCGTTGTTATCCATGAACAACTTCTTGTCGGTGACCGGTGTATACATGGAGAAGACATCTTTATTGGAACAGATGTGTCTGATAATACCCGTGTCCATCCACCATTGCATGTGATTCTCAACAAGGTTTGCTTCAAACACTACCGCCGATAACTCCTCAATCATGTCGTCAAGAAGCGTGTCTTTGTCGACGTTACCTTATACCTTGCCTTTGGCATTGGCCTTCTCTTGTTGCTCAGTCTTGAGCTTGCGGCAGTCCTTGATCATGTGACCAGGTTTCCCACAGTGGTGACAGTTTCCTTTGAACTTCTCTGCCGTGTGGGTCTTGCCGTCTTTCTGGAACTTGCGCTTCTTGCTTGGGTTCCCTTTGGCCTTAGCCAGATTTGCCTTTGCCTCAACGAATTGTTTTCCCCTAGGCAAGGCCTTCTTATTATCTTCCTGAATCTGGAGTTTGATAATAAATTCTTCAAAGTTCATCTCATTTGTCTTGAGTTTTAAGTAACTCATTCCACGAGAGAGGTAACTTTTCAATCAGTGATGCAACCAAAAACTACTCATTTGGTTTCATACCTTCCAAATCCAAGTGATGTAGAATCATTTGGAATTCCTGGACTTGGGACATCACAATTTTGCTATCCACCATTTGAAATTTCAGAAATTTCCCAAAGATGAATTTCTTAGTACTAGCATTTTGTGTGTTGTACTTCTTCTGCAGCTTTTCCCATAACTCCTTGGTTGTGCCTACGGCACAATACACCGTGTAGAGTGGGTCTGACAGACAGTTTAAAATATAGTTCTTACATATGAAGTCACTATGACTCCATGCATCAAGAACCATCTTCATGCCATTAATGACATGGATACCTTGGACCCCTCCAGCCGTTTCATTAGGCTGAGGGTCCACTTCATCTCCAGCTTGTGGAGGATCTTATGTTAGGAAACGAGCCATTCCCATAACAGTCAGATAAAATAACATCTTCTGCTGCCATCTCTTGAAGTTAGAGCCCATGAATTTTTCTGGACGTTCATGATGGAACCCGGATGGTGGAGGAACTGTAACGTTCCCTTGAGCAGCAGGAAAGGCGTTGGATGAGCCTTGAGTAGTGGTGAAGGCATTAGGTGTGCCTTGAGCATCAGTGGGGAAGGTAGAGGAGTTGCCTTGAGTAGCGACAGCAGAATCAGAAGCGAGTTGTCCTCTTCCAGTAATCTTTCTAAGCAGTTACAACAATCTTGTCTTAAAACTGTGGGTTACAACAATTGCAGGAAACGGGAAGTAAGTAAATATTAGAAATTCCTAGAAAGGATAAACTAAATATTACAACAAACTGGAATCAAGAACGTTACAAACTCTTTGTGATTTGCTGAGTCGAGTGATGACACTCTGTTTTTAAGACAAGATTGCCCCGTATATATCATTTTACGTTATCGGCCAATAGTCTCCCAAGATACAACAACAAATTAGTAAAGGAAACTCAAGTGTTACTCTTGAAGAACTTTGAATATAGTAAACTTGCTAGAGAGGAAAAAGATTTCAAAAAATTCTGTAAGTGTTTCTTAGTGTGTTGAACAATTGAGCCAAATGCCTCAATTTATAGTGTAATGAGATGACCCCTCAACTAGTCAATTAATGGCCTTCAATAGCCATGTAATGACACTTATTGAGGGGTTACATTCAGCCAAATAATGGCTGAATTCATGTGCCAAATAATGGATGAATTCATGCTCCAAAACCAGCCCAAAAGTCAGAACTTTCTATCTTTTCGTCGCAGCATTCTGCCTCCGAAGCGTCGCAGCTCTGCGAATTAGCGCCGCGGCGCTCCAGTGCCTCGGCTCCGACGGGGCTGCGTCGCGGACCTTCGCGGCTGCGCGACGACTTCCGACTCGTTTCATCTTACACTTCTTTCTTCATTTACCAACGTGGAATACTTGTCATTTGGCCAATAACCGTCCATCATTCTATGTCTCAAACGTATCACTTACGTACCAATATATCTTTCACTAATGAAATTTGCGATACTTGGCACTACGCGTGCACGTGTGTGGAAACGACGTTTCCGACGTGCGGAGCCCCAATTGTTCGAGTCATAAATAATGGGATAAACTTAATTTTACATTAATAAATTATCAACGCTAATTACAGAAGGTTAGTCTCTTATGACATCTAGTGATGGCATGTACCTAATACTATGGCCTTTTTTACAATGAAAAATAATTAAATTTGCCTTTCATCTACACGAAGTTATCCAAATTTTTCCATGAACTATTTGAAGTGGTCCAAATTTGACCACCATTTTTCTTAACTATTGTCCCTCTTCTTCTGAATCATCACCACCGCAATAATTGATTCTCCCTACTTCAGAATACCACATGAGACTATTGTTTCTTCACCATCACTTATGGAAATAACACATAAAAAGTTAACACAAAAATCACTTTATTAGTTTATTTAGACGATCTTTTTATAACTTTGTCTTTTATCACCATTTTACCTCCGTTAAATAGGGCTGGCAATTTCACCCTAACCCGATGGATATCCGATCCACCCGACCCGATTATATGGACGAAAATCCGACAAAACATGGATTTAATCGGGTGACGGATGGATCGGGTGACGGATTCGGGTGGACATACATCCAACCCACCACCCGACCCACCCATCCACCCTTTATAAATTAATTAATTTCAAACTGCTCCTCTTGTAGATCTTTTAATATTTGATATAAATAATTGATAAACATGATAGCTAATTATATCTACCAATTTATGGATCTATTTTTATAAAATATAAACTTGTGGTCAACTTTTACATTTAAAATTTGAAATCTCAAATCATGCCTTTTTGGATGATTTGGAATTTCATCTCATTAAATGAAATCGCATGTCCAAACGATGATTTCATCTCATAAGATGAAATTGCATGTCCAAACGCTTAATAAATGCTATTTTAAATTTGACTGAATCATGCTAATCAAAATAACTTGAGTTAAGAAATATGTGGGTCGCTAACTAGTCCAAATTTAAACAGATTGAACAAATTATATTTTTATCTGCTAATTATACCACTCTAAGTTTGATCAAGTAAAACGTACATTGAACAACATAAGAAAGGGAAAAAACAAATGTTGATCGTTTTCACATAAATATATGAACTCACAGTACTAGGAGGATTGATGATATTTATTTTATCTTAACAGTTGATATAATCAAATGCAACTTTGTGGGTTTACCAGACCCTGCCATTTTTGAATTAATCCGTACAAATTCTCTACTTCCAATAAAATGAACAAAGTAAAGTTCATTTTTGTGAAATTTGAACTGACATATTTATTAATTGTCATAAATTACCTACAAGACTTGAGTATCGACCAATTTTCATAAGTCTTCGTCGCTTCCATCCGCGAAGCACTCGATCCACCCGTGGATGATGGGTGGATCGGATGTGGATTAAAAAAAATAGGGTGATGGATGGGTCGGGTGATGGATGAATCGTTGGCGGGTGGAGGCGGATTGAGCTCCACCCGATTCACCTCCGATCCATTGCCAGCCCTACCGTTAAAGCATCACCACCTTCGACCCCTGAAAACATTGTTAAATGATTTAGGAGATGAGCTATGTCTACTTGAATTTGATTTAATATTAGGAGGTTTATGTGGAGCTTTGGCTATCTGAAAGGACTGGTGATAAAATTATATCAACTGAGTTCCGGTAAGGTGAAAATTCAATTTGATGGTGCAACTGATGATTGTTTTGAGTATCATTTGGGCTGATTTGAGGCTAATTTGTGTTGGGATAGAGATCTGAAAATCAGAGGTTATGTGTGTTGAAGAAGATGGTTACTATTGCCAAAACAGTTCAGCGACATATTTGAACAATTTCACTTAGTTCAATTTTTTTCACTCTTTTCATTGATAACAAAGGCCCACGTATAATTGTCATTAGAGACCAAACTTCTATTGTTTATCAATAAACGCTAATCTAATTGATATTCTTAACAACAAAAATAAATCTGAATCAAACTGTTAATAAAGGACAAATCTGAATTTTGTTTAATTCAAGTGTAAATTAAACCTTTTTCCCTATTTAGTTTGTCCCACATAGTTTAAATCGACCGTTATTAGGATCTATTAAGGGATGAGTAATTGCATATTTACAATCCTCAATTTCTAGAACATCAAAATCACACATATATATATATATATAATCGCGTAAGGTTATGTTATTGTTGTTGTTACATAAATGGTGAATAGTGAATCCATCCTGCTATTTGTGTAAAGATGGGTATTGCTGCTTTTGGACAAGCTGGGCTTGATCTGTTATATAGACCCAAATAGGTAAACTGTCTCTTGGACAAGATGGGCTTTCTTCGATGAACTTTGATTGGTCTTTTTTCCTTAAATTGAACTACAATAGAAATTCTATTAATTAATACTCGATTATTTAATAAATTCTCTTAGATAATTTTTTTGGTCGGTAGTGCTAAATTAATAATTCGCTAAAATTATAAGCTAATACATTTTTGATTACTCATATAGATCCCATGTAAAATATAAATTAATAATTTCTTATATACTACATAATACATGAGTAATTTATGAAGACTTCTTGAAAAATGACTCAATTGTCTTTTGTTTTTTGTTGAAATCAATGTCACATTGAATCTCATCTCTATTTTTTCTTATCATTGTAAGAACTTCTGATGTTGTTTTCTCATAGCTCAACAAGAAATTATTCAACGTGATTGCCGCTTTAATAGCCTCGTTTCGCGAAGGGGGCTTACTGTAGAAATTTCATCATCATCTTCATCACCTTTATCAGTTCCCATAACGCTCTCAATTATTTCTTCATCAGTCAACAACTGTGCAACTACATTTTCTTCTGGGTAGTTCAGGACATGTTCGACATCCATTATTTGTGTTAGCATGATTTGATCTTGTGTTTATATAGGAAATATTTTTTAATATCCATAAAGTAGTACATTGAACACAAGAAGCATAATAAAGTGGGAGATTTAAGGGTGCTTCATTTGATATAGTACATTGGACAATAATGAAGTGGAAGATTGAAGGGTGTTTGTAAATTGGGTATTTCATTATAAATTTATCTATAAATTGATAAAGTATTAACTAATATATAAATTATTAATTATTAATTTATCGATTAATTAATATCTCTTTTAATTAATAGATTTTGGTGGTCCCAAGAGCATTAATTTATAGAGTTTCTACTGTACTCCTACTACTTATGAGTACATCTTCTATCGACACGACTCCTTTGTCTATTACTCCATCCTGATAAAAAAAAGTGTTTACTTAACCTTTTTTTAGTCAAAAAGAGTGTGTATCAAATTAAAAAATAATTAATATTATTTTTCTAAATTTGCCCTTATTAAGTACTATGTGATCAAATCTCAATACATATTTAATTAGGAGCAGTTTAGTTAAATTACTTCTTTTTGTCTAAATTTTTTTATTTTCTTAAAGAGTGTGTAAATGGCTAAGTGGACACTCTTTGTAATCCGGAGGGAGTAATAAATAGATCATTTAATTATACTCCATTCATTTTGAATAAAGAAAACACGTTGTACTTCGTAATGCAACTACTATCTATTAAATTAATTATAGAGCACTTGATTGGGCATTATGAAAAAAAGGAGGACCCTAAACATTCATTTTGATGTGCTCTACTACAACTCATTGCTAAACAACACATTTTTTTGCGAATTATTAGAGCAATTAAGAAAAGGAACTACCCTAAGGGTGCGTTTGTTCCGAACAAAAATGTTTTTCCAGGAATACTTTTCAGGAAAATAAGTGTTAATTTCTTACGAAGAAGGATAGGGTGTGGCTGAGGAAGAAAAACTTTTTCGGGATTCATTTTTTTTTTATTGAAAACGAAGTATGGCCTACGATGTGTCTTATCTGAAGTAACACACTTTTTTTACCCTCTCCTCTGCGCGTCCTTCTTTCCGGCTAGCGAAACTATATAGAATTTTCACTAATCGGGGAGAGACAAAATATAAAAATGTATAAGAAGAAGTCAAAAGAATTAAATATATAGTATATATATATAAAAGCTACTTGTATGTAAAATATAATTTTCTGACAAATGCGGATAAATTGTACAAGTGGCGCGCCACATGGGGCAGGGGATTGGTGGGATGTTAATTAGAGGAAGAAACAATCACCATGAAATGCCACTTATAAAGCTTGTTTTTCCTACTTTTATCATAAAGTTATTTATTTTATTCTTAAAAATTTATAGGTGGGAAAGTGATGTAATTCTTTTTATCAATCCCCTAGTATTTCTCACAAGCCATGTAGTGAAAGCATGCATATACACCCTCCCTTCTGTTTTAGGTGTTAGTTTTTTAAAAAATATTTAGTTCAAATGTCTTCCGGAAACAATCGATCTACCTACCAATGTGAAGGTAAGGTCTGTGAACATTCTACCTTCCCCAGACCCCATATTGTGGGATTTTACTAGGTATGTTATTGTTGTTAGTTCAAATGCTTGTCATTTTAGAAAAGCAAGAGAAATTTATTATTTTCTACAGTTTACCTTACTCTAATAAATGTGGTGAAAGTAAAAAGTAGAATAAATTGAAATAAAATAAATGAATAAGGGTAATTTAGTTAAGTCTCCCTTTTAATTACTTTTTTAAGATGTGTGCAAAAATGACAAGTAAAAGAGAAAGGAGGGGTCAGGCCGTCAGCGGCAGAACCAAGTGGGCAGAAGGGGGTCATTCAAACCCCTTCGTCGAAAAATTACATTGTATATTCAAGGTTAAAATTATTTTTTATATACTATAGTATATGTTGAATCCTATTTACTTCTTTGTGTGTTTACTTTTTTATATTCTTAACCTCCTCAGTGAAAATTCTACCTTCGCCACTGGTCGGGTATCAAATATCAATAACATAAGATAGCTTCTGGTCTCTGACTCTCTTCCAATTGTCAAGTCAGGCGACTTAGTCTTAGAAAAGAGATATGAGAATTGTTTGTTAATGTAGCAGTGTGAGAATATCAATATTGATCTTCCTGGTCTTCTATTTATTGACAAATGATTGGATTATAACATGTTATGCCTAAGTTCACCTGAGACCAGATCTTGGAACATACTACCTATTTCCAGAAAATACTACTTCTGCATTGTCTGTAAAACATCGTGTCAAAATAGTACAAATAATAACTAACACATCATTTACATTAATTCACACAGCTCATGCAATCTTCACTACGAATCATGTTTGTCTCTCTCTGCAGCATTTCCCACCTATATAGTAGAGAAAAATAAATCTTGGTAGTGAGACATTGCATTTTAAAATACCTGCAAAACAATTAAATGTTAAGTTAAATTACTTTGTCACGTTAAAGTAATTAAATGTTAACCATTATAACAACCAAGTTACTAAACTTTATCCACGATAACGACGAAATCTATCCACTAACTACGGATAAAAGTTAAATTATTTTAATTGGACAAAGTAATTTTATGACTTTACTATTATAGTAGATATTAGCATAAGTGAAAGTAAAGGTAAATTTCACAACTAGTCACACAATTATATTTTTTTTTACATCAACGTTACATAACTTTGTTTTTATCACTTAAAAGCCACATACTATCTCTTGGTACCCAAATGGTCACAATAGCTGGAAAATATAACTTCCGGTTATCTTCTTTATTTTTTCCTTTGTTCACATTTTTTTAAATAATTCTCCATAAAAATAAATAGACAAATGGAGATGCACCAATAAGCCATACGTTTTTAGTTCTAGTATATTTCATTTATGAATCAACTTTATCCTCCTCCAGTCATTAATTTATGTATATTCTGTGTGTCCAATTTAAAAGAATTTCATTACTTCGATTTTCCTTCTTCCACATCTCAAAATATGAGCCTCTAACCTATACTAGTCTAAATTAAAAGAATCAGTACCTGAATGTACTTGCTGAAATATCAACAAGCTTTCATTGAGAAATTTAATTTGCACCATGTGAATGTCATTTTCACTACAAATTGCAGCTACAACTATGCTTTAGTTCTTGCCCATAGACAAAACACTGCACAAAGACACTAGTCCTTTTCTTCTTCAAATTGAACATCACAGATAAGAGGCTCTTCTTATATAACTGCAACAACTAGTACTATATAAAAAATTTATTCACTTTGGAATTGATGATTTTGTTCTAATTGTAATCTTTCCTTCACTTGACGGTCATTTGCAAAATCAGCTGCCAATCATGGGTTGTCTGTTAGTTGACAATTCAATGAATCTATAATTTGGTGGGGCAACAGACAAACAGAAGCTCAAAGCCAACTGTAATTGATAGAACAAATTAATTAAAGTGACAATCTCTAGCTAGTGTCTTAAAGTCATTTCTCTTTCTTGAAAGAGTCTTAATAGTACATCAAGGGTTGCAGTGTATGAATAGAATTTGGGCAGAGTTAGAATTTAAAGTTTATGAGCTCAGGATTCTAGCTCCTTTTAAATTATCGGGTTCTAAGGTTCGGCCGAACCCGTACTTTAGTCTCTAGCTCCGCCTCTGATAGGATTCTTTCACCCTTAATCAGAGGTTTTAAATTTGAGATCTGAGTATGAATAAATTATGTTAGAGGAGCACTTCCCCTTTAAATGGATGTTATCCGGTACGAATTTGAATTGATCGAGCACAATACAGATACCAACACTAGGTGGGAGAACCAAAAAAGTCTAAATATGAGCATCTTTTGTAGTTGAGGTTGTTATTAAGGTCGTTGGTTCTATGTATTCTCCCTTTTTTCTTCTACTCATTGTCTGCCAACAATAATATAACTGTATTAATTGAGGGATCTAACCAATCACTAGGAGTTTGTAAGGACTGATTAAATAAATGTAAAGTTTAAAAAATTAAGTTCTTGCATGTGGCAATGTGGGGAAGCAGAAAGGGGTCTGAAAGGCTATCTTTTTTTTTAATTAATAGGGGTTGACAGTAATGATATTATTTCGTATTTAGTGTTAAATAACATGAGTATTCTACATGTGATTAGTCTTCTCATAATTGTAAATTGATACTTTGCACCAGTTGAAAAGACTGCAAGAAAATAGGCTGATTTATGCAAATATATCTTTTTTAAGTCATGTTTGATTTTATTTATATTTTAAAATTTTTGTAAATATAGCTCTTGGGACTGACAAAGCACTAACTCGTCTTAACATTTAAGTCGTTATATGTCTTTCATGTACGCATAGTTGACAGGCCCATCTTGCGATTCATCAGGGCCCAATGATTAAATCTTGATATTTACTGGTTGGCCCAAGGATCTGGAGCCCATAGGGACATACATCGTCACATGCCTTTCATGTATATTACTAGAGCAAACATTTTGTCATCTTGAGGTTATAATGCAAGGAAATACTAGTTGTCACATGCATTTGCACAACAAATGTTATTTTGGTGGGGGTGGGGAAAGATAGAGATGTGTTGAAACTTGAGAGTGATTATATAACCAACATATATAGACATTTTTGTGACCAAGTTTCTATCAGGTAGAATTGTAAAGTTGCATGAGGTATCCGGTAGGTGTTAAGTCATATATATGTGTCATATCAGGTATATAATCAGAGACAGTAAACTCTTGAATACACACACTTAACTATAAAACATGTGAGAATTGAATATTGAGTTATATAATGTTTCACAATAGGCACATCAGGGGCGATACACAATATGATCTAAGGTTCAATTGAACTTATTAACTTTAGCTCAGACCATATATGTATATATTAAAATATTTATTACTAAATATATACAAATACTAAATTTCAAACCTAGTTATAACTCAATCGCTCAATGCGTTTAGTGGTATCCCAAACTCATTAGATTCAATTTTTGAATTCGCCTTTAGGCACGTGAGAGCGTCATCTTTTATTGAGTATTGTACACACTACTAGAAGTATAATTTTTTTCCATCGACATTAATGAAAAATTTGTACTACAAAACATGATTTTCTCACCGAACTAGTTCACTAGGAAAACGCATGGTAGAAAACAGGTTCTCATTAAACCGCTGAAAAACTTTCAATTTTTTTCGTCTGGAAACATTATTGTTTAGTTTTTTCTCACCGATATTCCATGAGAAATAGTCACTGAACATTTTTCAATAAGAATTTCAGTGGAAAAAATAGATATTTTCTAGTAATGACATAAAAACTATATAATCTTGAGTTCCCTCACTCATTTAATTTAAGATTTTGGATTAAATGTTGAAGTAGTAAGAGTACATTACGTAACTTTTTTACAAAATTTGTTAGATCTACCTTCATCGAACCACATTTTTCCAAGATAACATCTCAAAACAATAATGTGAAAGAACAATTCTAGGATGAGAAATAAGGGGCCGCAGTTTGACACTTTTGACTCAAATCACATTCTAATACAGTAATTGAGAAGAATTTGTTTTTAGCAAAAATTAGGACTGGCAAATTCAGGTCTTGATCACGTGCCAATGGCAGGTTGGTGCATTACTCTATTATTAATAAAAAATTAATAATTTGGTGAATTATTAATCATTAACTCGACAGGTATAGGGCATTATTGACGAATAATGTGTGAAAGGCTATTCTAATTTAGTTTATTTTTGTACTATTATTATTATTATTATTATTATTATTATATTATTTTCTGTACAGAGAAGTCAGTTGAGAAAAAGCTATGAATTGAATTGAATCAGATGATAGTAGCGATAGTGTAGGCCCAATGTTTACCACGTGGCAGACAGCATCGTATAAACTTTCTAATGTGGGTCCCATCACGTGGGTCCATCAACCTGGCCACTTTCTAACTATGTAAGTTTTTTTGTTTGAATATTTTAATTTTAAGTATTATCATTTTGTTAATTTATTCAATTAGGAATTTTAATTATTTTCTGATTGGGTTAGAGGTACAAAGTCGGCTGCGTAATGACATTGGCGTTGCGTTCGGCAACTTTCGGCAATAATTTCCCAATCAATATGAGAGTTTATCCTTTTATATTTTACTATCCGTATAAAAAAAGAGTGTTCATTTAATCTTTATTTTTTAGGTAAAAAAATAATTACTTATTAAATAAAAAAACAATTAATTTTATTTTTTATATTTATTTTTATTAAGTATTAGGTGATCAAATTTTAATACTTATTTAATTAGAAATATCTTCGTTAAATTACTTATTTTTATCTAAAATTAGTATTTTCTTAAGAAATATGTAAATGACTAGATGGACACTATTTTTTATCCAGATGAGTAATGTTTATATGTTATGTGCGCACCTAGTAGTACTACTCAGTACTCACTCAATAGTATGTTTTGCCAAGTTTATGAGAAATTAAAAAATATTTTTTTCAAACATATTTGAGACGTTTAACTAAAAACGAAAAATAATTTTGAGGTGTAGAAATAATTTTTTCTATTATTAGCGAGAGGCCGCAAATTCCTGATATTTTATTTCTTCCAATAGCAGAAGTAAAACCAGAAAATTAATTTCTTTGAAATAAAATACTTTTATTAGAAACTTATGTTTACTCAAATTATCTATCATTAATTTTATCCAATCTCTACAATAATATACCAGTGTAATCCCACGAGTAAAAAAATTTAACCCAATCTTTTAAATATAAATATAAAAGTCAGCCCGGTGCACTAAGCTCCTGCTATGCGAGAAAGTTCCAATCCGATAATGCTTTTCTTTTTATTGGTATGCCGCTCCGCGAGCAAGGAGCGAGCTAAGTAAATCTTACCTGAAAATGAGAGATTTTATTCTTTTTCCTTTGTCCTTTTTGTTTTGTCATTTTTTTGACTCTATGATCCCAATTATTATATAATAGATTCTAATTGAATTTCAAAACTGCACATAATACATATCTTTACATTTTAGTCTCCATTTATTTTTCAATTTCTAAACAACTATCGTTTGTGAATATAGGTTGTGTCGGGGATATACTGTGGAGGGTCTATTGTACGCAGCCTTAACTCACATTTCTGCAAGAGGATGTTTCCACGGCTTGAACCCATGACCTCCTGGTCACATGACAACAACTTTACCAGTTACTCCAAGGCTCCCCTTCAAATATAAATATAACACCCTATATTTTCATTTCTCTTTGGGTTAACTATATTAATATTGATTAAAAACCTTAATAAATATTTATATTCTATATTATAAATTGTAACCAAGTATAGATAAAACTTAACTAAAGTATTTTACAAAAAATAATTAAGATATGTTTTATTTAATAACATTGTAAAATGAAACCTAATATTAGTGTCTTCTTCTTAATTTAATATTTAAACATATTTTTTGGGAAAAAATATTAAACACACAATCTGTTTATTAAATACTAAAAAACTTTTTCATAATTATTATGTTTTTAGTTTAATATAAGTCCTAGCGTTCTTTTCACGATAGAGAATGAAGGACAAGTACATTTCAACTTTATTTCGATTTTTTACATATCAAACTGGATGCGACTTTCAAATTATTTGATTCTTAAAGCATATCTCATTTTCTTGCTAGCAACAACTCCTATATTTCTAAAAAAAAGAAGCTAAAGCTACTGTTAGAATTGATAGTTATAAATTGATTCTAAATTCTGATTCCGGCTGCTATTCAATATATTTCTGTTTTCATTGGCTCAATAAAATTGTACGAACCTTAACATTGAAAACATAATTATTGGTATAATTAATTGTCAATTATAGAGACTCTAATTAAAATTTATCAAGTTGCTCAATGAATGATCGGGAATCAGGAGCAGCTCCAAATTATGGCACCCCTGTAAGGGATATTCCTTGAAGTCTATGATATAAGGAAAAAATTTCCAAGATTTTGTGTGGAAAATGTGAAAATAATTACGTACTTACTGTTTAGATTAAGGAACTATAATTATATTCTATGAAAAGACTTCCCAAGATTTTTCTTATTTTTCTACAATGCATAGATTTTTCTTCTTTTTCTACAATGCATAATGTAGTTTAAGATATTATAATAACAACCATATGTTATGTGTGATTAAGATAGCATTACCACAACCATATAATTTTGATATCTTCTTTTAATTCCACCAAAAATCGTCAAGCAAAGCTTTTAGTCCCTTGATTTTGCTCCAATAATTTGTTTTTTACTATTCCCGAAGTACTCCATAATTGGAAAAGATGGATCAATAATTTCATTTTTCCCCCGATCAATAATTTCATTTAGTTGTACTGTTTTGTGATTAATGAAATAATAATGCTGAAACATCAACTCTTTTGGGCATGATTAGACATATGTCTACATGACTTGAAAAGTACTTAGGATTGTCAAAAACAAAAGTGTCTTTCAAAATATATGGAGTTATATAATTGTCAAAAATGACTTCTGATTGATAATATTGTTGGGTATTTTTGCTCTATGGTACTTTATAAAGCAGTACGGGAAGTATATAACTATTACAAGTATTCGAAAGGATAAACAAAGATTCAATAATTCATCTAGAAATCTGAAAATTACAATAGAACCACAAATAAATTACAATTTTGTTAAGACGGAAAATGAAAACTGCTTTTGCCGAGTTGAGGTGGCACTGGCCTCTTAGACAATATTGCCTCGTATGTATCCTTTATACGCTCCCGGACAATTTGTCTCCCAAGATAAACAAAGAATGGAACACTTTGAGCAAAGGAAACTCAAATGCTACCGTGAAGAATATTGAGAACAAAATGATGCTTTGGAAGTTGTAGGAAGAAAACAGCTTTGGTTGTGTATATTTCGCATTTTCGTATCATATATTTTTTCCTCGTGTCTCAACAATGGTGTAAAGGGGTGTTTATATAGGTGAGGGAGGGTCATGAACCGCTTCATAACATCCATTATTGGCCAAATAAACGGCACATGAGGTAGTAAAGCCACCAAATAAATGGTGAAAGACCAACGGATTTGGCCATTATAGAGGAGACCAAACCAAAATAAATGGTCAATTGAGTGCTCAAGGCTTTCGCCACCGTCGAAATTCTCGATTTTCAAAACTTGTGGGACCAAATCAGACATCTTGAAACTGGTGACCAAACTGACATCTGAAAGAATTTCGGTCCAAATCATTTCGGAAAGTTCTCTGCCCAAAAGATAATATCAAGGCCCACAAATTTCACCCAGACCTGGGTGACCTGAGAACCCGAGAACCCTAACCCTAACCCTAACTGGAACTCTAACTCGGAACTCAAACTCTGAATCTGACCGGACGCAAGGCGCAAGCAAGGCTGCGTGTGTGGTCTTTCCTAACCGGCAAGCACATCTAGGTCCTCCTCCTTTAAACACATGGGATACCCTTGGGGTCCCAAACCCCAAACCAATTTCGAGTCTTATATACACAACAATTCTTTCTTCCTCACCGATGAGGGAGAATTGAACACAACACCACACTTTCCATGCTTCAAACACCTCACTTCGTGGACCAACATCTCTTTCATTTCTCAATGAAATTTGACGATTCTTGGCCCTACGGTTATCTACGATTTAGTAGATCATGCGATGTGTGAAGAACCGAATTCTCCAACATACGTAACACTAGTGTTTAAGCCGCTAGTTGGTCGGTCGCAACTCCCGCCAAAGGCAAATTTCCAACAATCTCTTGAAAGAGATTTTACACTCACATGGTGCCTTTTCCATTTCCAAAGAATATTTCAATGGACCGATGTTGCATAAGAGAGAGGTAGCTTCACTTTGAACCTTCCATAGTTGAATACCATCTGACTTACCATCAAGCAAGGGTGAATGTGATGTCTTGAACCGTCGGTGTTTAGTGTAAGCTGTCAATAGTACCAACACAACAAATTCCCTTACTCCCTTCTTCGTAATGTTTTGTCCGCTTTGGCCATGGACAACGCCTTGGATTCTGTGCTCATTTTCGAGCGCCCGCCCTCGCACATAAATAAGTGGTCTCCTACAAGGTATCCTCGCTATACCCCACTTCACAAGTGTTAGGGAACCATTAAAGTTTCCGAACCTAACCTCAACAAGGCTGAGGAGCATTACGTGTTTTGAAAACTTAACCTTTACTCCACACCGCAGATAAGACTTAACGCCTATCGCGAACGCTTTTGATTTGGTGTTTCTTTCGTAAATCACTATCCGGTGCTCATGCTTCCAATCTGGTTATCAATCAACCTTTACAAATTTTAGTTTCCCATTGAACCAAATTAATGGATCTCCGCTAGTAAGGTTGGGTTACCATCAGTATTGGTCGTCCGTATATTTTGGGTTTTAAGCCCATTCCCTAGACAGTAACACTTGATCTCCGGTAGTCCCTTAGTTAGTAAATAAGTGAAGTGACACCTGATGATCAATCGCCTTACTGGCCTTATGTCTCCAGGCAGATCTCCACTGTATATGTCAAGACGCCGTCATCCGTGTCCTTCCCTGCCGTAATTCTGCCAGCCACAATATATAATCGTGAAGACACGGGTTTCTCCCAATATGGGACGTCCTCTAATGAGTCGTGAAGTTACTCAACTTCTTTCATGCTTTGTATAAAGCGATAAACTCCGATACCATCATGAATCGGTCGATGCAAGTTTGCTTAGAGGATTTTCCAATCGGTCGATGCAAGTTTGCTTAGAGGATTTTCCAAGACCCACCATACACATTTACTTGTGGCTTTGGTGTTCTCCAGATCTGATGTCCGGTTTGTATCACTGTTCACCTTAACTGGACATCCAAAAATACTATAATCAAGATAAGCGTAATAATTCGGATATCGCCATATCCGACTTTAACGCCTTCTATTGATCATGTATTAAGATCATCGCGAAACTTAGTTCAACCGATATGTTTGTAGACGATACCATGTCGTAGTGTGTACAATACATTGAACTACACATGACATGTGCATATCGCCCTTGTCTATGGGTGCACCATGATTCCAATCGCTTCTATGATTCATATCCATTGGTGGTTTCAACGAGATCACAACTATCGACCACCCAGTTAGATGTCTTAGAAATCCAATTCCCAAGATGCTCAGGATACATATCTTTCATATCGAGACTTTGTTTCAATATGACTTTACTTTCGCATCGTTGATTCTCCAACTGCTGGCTTTCTAACTTCGTGGTCAATGTTTCGTGGTCGATTCATTATTTCGCTTTTATCTCGAACTTTCAGACCAAAATGTAAACATTTCAGGACTAAGATGAAAGTTCAGAAGAAGCCCAATAAAGACAGAAAACCAACTCGATTCTCTTCTTCCAACTCTCTGGGAAGGCTGTTTCAACATTCATGCCACAATGCAAGACTTCAATGACCCATGATGTTAAGCTACTCCCAGGGAGCACATGTATAAGTAGCCGAGGTTTTGAACTCACAAGAGATCCATCTACTTTGTACTCACTTTTGAGTATCCTTTTTCCCCAACCCAAAGGTTCTTTTTCCGGAGGAAGATCAACCATTACGCAAGTATGGTTCTATATGATGGAATATATTTCTCACTTTAGCTTCTTTCCAAAGCGCTTTTGGAGATAACAATTATTTGTTAATTGTCCATGGTTCGCTCTAACCATACAAGGCTAGAAGGACTGGAACAAGTCTTTGTCCCCTCTTGTCTGCCTTGGTTCAACATCTAGAATCCCGAGTTCTCGCCGATCCGAATATTAAGTCTTGATAGCCGCAAAGAACTTTTGAGTCCTCAGTAGATAAGGAACGCTTAGTTCCTCGATACCAAACCCTCGGTTCTTGTTAACCTTGAGCAATTGCTCATTTTTTCCTATTTCAAGGAAAGTTATCTTCAATGAATTCAACATTCTTGACGCCAAGAGGCGATAAGCACCATCAGTTATTTTATGCATCTAGTGGATATGCACCCATGACATTTAGGTACTAAAACCACCTCACATCACAACATTTGTATGTGAGATCATTTCCATGTCTCACATGGAGGGTTATCTTTATCCTTATACGGAGTTCTGTTGAGAATCACATTAGCGTAAGGATCGCTTTGCTCCACATAAATTTAGGCGACGGTTTGCGCTATGGCTAACACCGTTAGATCGAGGTGAGTAATGACAAATGCTTAATGAACGATGCTTCACATTCTCCCCTATCGCTATGAATTTCGTGAATCCATAGGCTTAGTTGATTTCAACTTCGCTGCAAATATGGCTTTGTCCGCCTAACAACTTCATCTTTGTTGTTCAACAAACAAGGATTTCACACGCTGTACCATCATCAATGAAGATCACAACGTATTTATCTCCCCTCTATTTTGTATAAACTTCAAATCACCCAAGTAGGTGTGACTAAGTTCTAGGGAGCTGCTTTTTCGCTATTCCCTTGACGGAATTTGGAAAGGTGATTTTGCCTTTCGCCTACCTCACATTCATTTTGAGGGTTTATGTCTAAAGAAGGCAACAATAATCTCAACTTCGCTAGCTTTTGAATGACTTGCTATTTAACGTGTCTTAATCTATGATGGCATATATATTTAATTACAAATATATCATTCATTCGCCTACGTGACGCATCAGTACTCATTCTTAGTTATTATTGCATCTATTGGAGTAGTCTCAAACCGACCTTGACCAACACGTCAGTCCCTTAAACCAAGTTAGGAACATGTAACACCTCTTTTAGAGTGATCTCATTCCTGAAGTCCTATTTGAGGACAACCTCTCCAACCCCTTCTACTTTAGAGGTGGCGTGTTTCACATGAACAACCTCTGCTGTGGCAACAGAACTGATCATATGTGATCTGATACTCCGCCCACTGCAGCTTGCTTTGGCAGACCGAGTGTCCAATTTCTTTTCTCGCATTTCTTTAGGCCTTCAGATCATTTCGCACTGAAACTCCGCCCACCTTACTAGGTGTCCAACTTTTCCCTCAGAAATGAATTCGCCCCACTCCACGCCTCGAGGCTTTATATGACTAAGTGTCCAATATCATCATATCAAAGGAATTTTGGCCCACTCCGGCCTTGAGGCTTTGTATGACTGAGTGTCCAATATCATCCTATGAAGGATCTTCTCACAAATGGTGTGACAGTGCTCAACGCTCTTTAACTTTTAGACTTCTTCCGTTATGATTGGTGCCCAGATAATTCTGGCGCTACTTAAGAGTGGTAATAGTTTTCGCACGCTTAGTGGATCTCTCTCCATCGTGATGTGCTAACATACTTTACACACTTTTAATCAATACACTTAAAAGAAATCGGATCTTTTAAGTCGCTTACAAAATCCAATCTTTAAATGAAAAGAAGATTAAGAGATTAAACTCGATTCGTTAAAAAGCGTAAGGAATATAAATTATTTTCATATTCCTCCTTACTTTAATCCATTTTTAATCGTATATCATTTAATCTTAATTCTTGACAAGTAAGAAAAATACTTATCATTTAATCTTTATTCTTGACAAGTAAGAAAATACTTATCCCACTTTGGGATTATGGCTCACTTACCACTTCATCGATCGAGTGTCCATTTCCTTCTCACCATTATTCGGATCTTTGTCCTGGGGATAGATATAGGTCTTCACGCAAGATAGAACATCTTCGCCTTCTCCTCTTGTCCCAATGACATCCTCGGGCTCTAGAGCGCTTTGTTCCACCCGCCTCGTAATGGGTGACACCATGAACATGTTCATCATCATCACTTTCTATCGTAAAACCATTGCCATATCCAGATTTGGTCACACAACTTTTGACCAACATCTTTCTAACACTAATAGTATTACAACACTGCCTTTGTCTTAAATTGTTGGTATCCTACGGTACTTTATAATGCGCAAAGACAGAAGTAAATAACTATTACAAGTATTCAAAGGATGAACAAATATTCAATCTTCGTAAATTGGAATCTTGTTGAACAAATAGGCCAATCTTCTTTTCTTGCCGCAGTTTGTTGTGTCTTGAATCTTGATAACCTCGAAATCAAGAAACAACTAAACTGATCGTTATAACGCTATGGTCGAGTCGAGGATAGCCTCATCCTTAAGACAAGATTGCCCCGTATATATGTTTTTACATTAGCGGGCAATAGTCTCCTAAGATAAAACAACACTTTAATCTCAACGCTACAAAGCCAATAGGTTGAGCCTGGCGAAGAAAACAAATATGACTTGACTTGCTGAAGATATGGAATAGGAAGGAAGAGTTTATGTCTACTCTTCTCTTTTGTCTCTGTGTATATAGTGTGTCTTTGTAGTGTATATCTTGTGTATACGTGAGGGTTTGGTCACTGTTTTTCAGCCACTATTTTGCTGAATTTCAGCCACTATTTTGCTGAATTTCAGCCACTATTTTGCTGAATTTTCAGCCACTATTTTGCTGAATTTTCAGCCACTGTTTTGTGCTGAAAATGCTATTTTTTGTGTCTTTTTCGTCTGTTTTGTGTCCTGTTTCTTGCTCGTTTTTCGTGTATTTTCTGCTACTGAATTGAGCCAAAGAAAGCTCAATATATAGCAAGGAGAAGGGGTTGTACAACTTCCCAAAACATGGTTGTTAATGGCCATTAGGAGGCCATTGAAATAGCCAAGTAGAGGCAGTAAATGGCCATCAACAAGGCTGATTTAAGGTTGTTCATGGCCAAGTAATGGACTGTTAATGGAGGAGTTAATCAGCCAAGTAATGGCTGATTAATACCTTAAAAAATAGTCCCAACAGTAGGCTTTCTGCCTTCCGTCAACTTCCGTAAACTCGGGACCAAATAGAATATTAAAACTTGAGAGACCAAACTATACATATGAAAGAATTACGGTCCAAAGCTGTACATCCCGAAACTTCAGGGATCAAAGCGTGCATCTGGCGAGTTCTCTAGTCCAAAAGATAATATCGAAGGCTCCATGTACCCCGACGCCTACCTGACCCAAGACCCGTGAACTCGAGAACCCGAGACGGACGGGACGTTGGCGGCGCGCGTGTGAGCTTAGCCTTGAACCCAAGCACATCTAGGTCTTCCCTCCTTTAAACACATGTGATACCCCTTGGGGATCCAAACCCTTTACCACATTAGAGACTTATATATAGAGCAATTCTTCCTATTCCCACCGATGTGGTAGATTTGTCCCACACCACATTTCCATGTCTCAAACACCTTACTTCGTGGACCAATATCTCTTTCATTTCTCAATGAAATTAGACGATTCTTGGCCCTACGGTCATCTACTCACTTCGTAGATCATGCATGTGCGAAGAGACAAGGTCTCCAACACGCGGAACACTAGTGTTTAATTCATCAAAGATGGGTGGACGCATCTTCCCGCCAAAGGCTAATTTCCAACAACTAAGCAACTCACATTACAGGTCTTGGTAGCGGTGACACCATGAACATATTCATCATCATCACTCTCTTCTACCAGAAAATTATTGCCATATCCAGATTTGGGCACACAACTTTTGACCGACATCTTTCGAACACTAATAGTATTACAATACTGACTTGTCTTAAATTATTGGTATTCTATTGTACTTTATAATGCAGTACGGGAAGTAAATAACTATTACAAGTATTCGACCGACCAACTTTAACGGCTTAAACACTAGTGTTACGTATGTTGGAGAATTCGGTTCTTCACACATGCATGATCTACTAAGTACGTAGATAACCGTAGGGCCAAGAATCGTCAAATTTCATTGAGAAATGAAAGAGATATCGTCCACAAAGTGAGGTGTTTGAAGCATGGAAAGTGTGGTGTTGTGTTCAATTCTCCTCATCGGTAGAGGAAGAAAGAATTGTATTGTGTATATAAGACTCAAATTGGTTTGGGGTTTGGGACCCCAGGGTATCCCATGTGTTTAAAGGAGGAGAGATGTGCTCAGCGGTTCGAGGAAGAAAGACCACACACGCCGCCGCCCACCCGTCCGTCCGGTTCAAATTCAGTTCCGAGTTCCGCGTTAGGGTTCCGGGTTCCGGTTCTCGGGTTCTCGGGTCACGGTGGTCGTGGGCCGTCAGGCCTTCGATATTATCTTTTGGGCCAGAGAACTTTGCCGTATACAGATTTGGACCATCGTCCCCCAGTTTCAAGATGTCTAGGTCCTCAAGTTTCAAGATGTACAGTTTGGTCCTCAAGTTTTGAAAGTGAACTTCGACGTCAAAGCGAAACGCTTCCAGCACTCAATTCAGCCATTTATTTTGGCTGAATTACTCCTCATATAATGGCCAAATCCGTTGGTCTTTCACCATTTATTTTGGTGACTTTATTACCTCCATAATGGCCATTATTTGACCAATAATGACCGTTATGGGGGCAATTAAACAGCCCCCCTCACCTATATAAACACCCCTTACACCATTGTTGAGGCACAGAAAAATATATGATACACGAAAATACAGAAATATACACAACCAAAACAGTTTTCTTCCTACAACTTCCAAGCATCATTTCGTTACTCAATATTCTTCACGGTAGCATTTGAGTTTCCTTTGCTCAAGTGTTCCATTGCTATTTTATCTTGGGAGACAAATTGTCCAGGACGTATAAAGGATACATACGGGGCAATATTGTCTTAAGGACAGAGTGTCACACTCGACTCAGCAAAAACAATTTCCATTTTTCCGTCTTCAACAAAATTGTAATTTCAGTTTTGTGGTTCTATTGTAATTTTCAGATTTCTAGATGAATTATTGAATCTTTGTTTATCCTTTCGAATACTTGTAATAGTTATATACTTCCCGTACTGCTTTATAAAGTACCATAGAGCAAAAATACCCAACAAATATTACCCATTCTTCGTTAACTCTGGCACATGGTTCGTTACATTAATCATTCCTATATCAACCGTTTGATTTAATTTAGACAACAAGTGAAATGCATACAATAACCAAAAGTGTACATAAAATGAACGTTAAAATTAAGGATTATAGTGGAATAAATATGATCCATTCACTTTTAATAAAAAAAATTGAGTTTAAATTTTGAGTATGAAAAAAACTCCTAGCAGATTTTTTTTTTTAGTGTAACCTTTACACGGCTCGAATATAAAGTAACCGGAGACTCAATATAGGTACCAAACATCGAGAAAAAAATAACATCAAGGTTAAGGCTAACAAACTATATTTTCAGCAAGACACATGTCCAACTATTTTTTTCTGAAAAGTCTCTGTTAGTAAGGAGTAACATGAAGGTCTAAATCAACTAAAATTTCTAGGAATCTAGCAAAAATCCTGAAAGTTATCTATGATAGAAATACAAAAAATAATTGAGGGAGACTTTGGAGTTTGGACTATGCAAATCCCAAGGTCACCTGTTTTCTACTGCGACTAATTTAATAGTCTGAATTCAGAGAACTCATTTACTCCTACATATGAACAAATTCATTTATTATGAGTGTGGGAAATCAGTCTTCACATTAATTATTTGTCAAAAAAAAAAAGGACAATAATTAATTAGACCAGTGAGAAACGTAAAATCAGAAACTCGAGGTTATAGAGGGTTGGCGAGAGTTAGCTCCACGGCATACAAAGCCAAAAAGTCTTCACTTTCTTACCCACTCCCTACGTTAAACGCCGTTGCCGCACGGCAGTTTCACAAATGTGTACTTTTCTAAAAAATTTATACACTGATTGTGAACCAAATATTCTATTGATGGTTCATACAGTTTTCTACTATGTAGTTCAATTAATTGGTTTTACTTAACTTAAGAGTTAAGAGGAGTCAGTTTTCAAACAAGCAAATGGGATCATTTAATATCGAAAAGGAGGTCAATATCGTGTATATTGATAAATAAATAAATAAATTTTAGATACTAACTCAACTAAAAAAACTAGTTAATGAGATAAAATTGTAGAAAATCATAAAAAGTGACTCATATCATTAAAGAGCGGATGCGAGAGCTCAACACCCCATCGGCCGCCCAAACGTACCAACTAAAAATTGGATAATATAATATGAGTGACCAACATCGAGTAAATTTAAAAACTAGGATGTATCTAATTCTCAAATAATTATAAAAAATAAATATTGAGCCTAATTCAATCTCAAAAATTAACTCATACGAAATAACAATCGTCCAAAACCATCATCCATCCCTAAGGAGCGGATGTGAAAATTTACCATGTATTATATATCTTCTTTGCTATTTATGGATGACATTCATAAATTCAGCTATTTTTCGGTTTGAAACTTAGTCGAATTAATAGCGAGATCCATTTTAGGTAAAACAAGAAAAATTCACAAGATCGGCTTATTTTAAAAAATAATTATAAAAGCTATGTGTTGCTTTCTAAAGCAGTACGAAAAGTAAATAAATATTACAAGTGTTCGAAAGGATAAATAAATAGCCAATCTTCAGAACTGCCGCAAAGTTGTTGAGTCTTGAATCTTGATAACCTGAAATCAAGAAACACTAAATCTGGATGGTTATAACTGTGTGCTGAGTCGAGTGATTGCACTCTGTCCTTAAGACAAGATTGCCCCGTATATATGCTTTTACGTTAGCGGGCAATAGTCTTCGAAGATAAAACAACACTTTAATGTCAACACTACAAAGCAAATAGGTTGAGTCTGACGAAGAAAACAAACACGAATCGACTTGCTGAAGAAATGGAAAAGAAATGGAAAAGGAAGGAAGAGTTTCTATTTTCGTCCAACATTTTTGGACTGACTTTCTCTTCTGTTTTGTCTCTATGTATATAATGTCTCTGTTGTGTATATGTTGTGTATATGTGTGCCTTTCCTCACTGTTTTTCGTCACTGTATGTTCAACACAATTGAGCCAAAAGGCATTAATATATAGCATGGAGGAGGGACTCCTCAACTGCCACAAACAAGGCTATTAATAGCCATTAGTGAGGGCTGTTAATGGCCATTAGAGAGGGTTGTTAATGGCCATTAGAGATGCTGATTATGGTCATTGAAGGAGGGCTGTTTATGGAGGAGTTAACAATCAAGTAATGACTGGTTAATGATCTAAAAAACAGCCCAAACGGTAGCCTTCCGTCATTCCCAAAATCAACTTTCCATCATCTTAACCCCTTCGTTTATAGTAACCTAAAAAGTAATATAAGTTATCAGTTAGTTAAATTGATCAAAATACATTGATGACGCAATAAAATATAGAGAGCGAGTTTACACTATAAATAATCAAGCTTATAAATTATAATACTCTCCGAATGCCGGGATCCCAATGTCAATTAGTCGGCTCCTTATCACTAACATGGTTTCCATTATTAATCTCATAAACCTCCATACTTTAAACTATCATTATCTCGTTACCTTATAAGTCAACTTTCCAAAAAACCTAACTTTGTTACCACCTTCTTTCTTTCCTTTGTCTCTATCTCTTGCTGTTGGGTCAACCAACCACGTTATCAACATTAATTATATGTCCCCCCCTAAGTCTCCTCTCTCTTCATTCTATTCTTCTTTATATTCTTTATATAATGTAATGTAAATGTCACTTGCTTTCTCAAGAGCTCACCTCATTTCACAAAGCTAAACGAACAAAAAGACCAAATTTTCTCCTTTTGAGAACCCATTTTAGACAAAAATGGAAGAATTAGATACCCTTTATCCACCAGATTCTGATCTTGATCTTAGCTTTACTAGTTGTGCTTCTGTTACGACAACAACAACTGATCGTACACTTAGTGCACGAAGCAGTTTGGCTCGTAGTAGTCTTACATTAAGCTTCAATGATCGTCTTTCATGCACTTCCACTACCAACAATCCTTCAGCGGAAATCCCAAATTTCCACCGTCGTGCACACCGACAGCACGATCCGAATTGGTCTGCAATTAAGGCGGCAACTACACTTTCCTCCGACGGAGCTCTTCATCTCCGCCACCTTAAACTCCACCGTCCTGTCGGGTCAGGAAACCTCGGCCGTGTTTTCCTTTGCCGTCTCCGTGATTATGACCATGCCAATTTTGCCCTTAAGGTTATTGACCGTGATGCCCTGGCAGCAAAAAAACTATCTCATGTTCAAACTGAAGCTGAGATTCTCTCATCTCTAGACCACCCTTTTCTCCCTACACTTTACGCACATTTAGAAGTGTCGCATTACACCTGCTTGCTTATTGATTTCTGCCCTAATGGTGATCTACATAACTTGCTCCGAAAGCAACCCGGTAACCGGCTACCGGTTGAATCAGTCAGATTCTATGCAGCTGAGGTACTCATAGCATTAGAGTATCTACATTCCTTAGGTATCGTATACCGTGATTTAAAACCGGAAAATATTCTGATTCGTGAAGACGGTCACATTATGCTCTCGGATTTCGACTTATCTTTTAAATCTGACGTGTCGCCAAAATTAGATTTCACTACCCGCGTTCAAGAAGGATTAAAAGGAAGATACAGTTGTTACGGTGACCGGCAACGGGAAGAAACAGTGACCGAGTTCGTAGCCGAGCCAACTGGTGCATTTTCCAAATCATGTGTTGGGACCCACGAGTACTTAGCGCCGGAGCTCATAAGTGGTGCAGGACACGGTAACGGTGTGGACTGGTGGGCGTTTGGTGTGTTATTATACGAGTTGTTGTATGGAACGACGCCGTTTAAAGGGAACAGTAAAGAGTCCACCTTGCGCAATATAGCATCAAGCAAAGGAGTGAAGTTTTACGTAAATGAAACTCAATCAGTTGAGCCAGGAATGGCTGAATTAAAGGACTTGATAGAGAAATTATTGGTGAAGGATCCACGGAGGAGGCTAGGATGCGCCAGGGGTGCAACGGATATTAAACGTCACCCATTTTTTAACGGAATAAAATGGCCGTTAATTAGAACTTACCGGCCACCGGAAGTACGGGGATTAACTATGAAAAGGACAAAGAGTAAGGCGCACGTGATAAGTCACGTGACTGGAGGAGCATCATCGCCAAGAAGGCGTTGGTGGTGGAAAAGGTTGGGGTATCTAATGAGAATTAAGGGATCTAAGTACAATTTAAATTCTAATCATAATTATTATTGTCATACTAATCACAAGGTTAGAAAATGTGCTTAAATCCATTTCAGCTTTTTGTAACCATTTATATTGTCTTTCTTTTTCCCCTTAATTTTTTGTACAAGTTTGTAAAGGAGGAGGTAGAGAACATCAATTTTGGGGGAGATGTTCATATTTTTTTCCCTTCTTGGTTTGTTTCCTTTCGAGGGAAATTTCATACATATTTGTAAATGAAAAGAAAGTTATGGAAGTAAAATATTTCATTAATATTGTATCGTTCGCTTACCTCTTCCTTTAAGATATTTTTTTCAATAATGGTGATTTTCAGATCAACTCGAGTATACCTCATTTATTTTAGATACTTTTTATTTTTAAGCCATATAAATATCAAATAACTTTAACACTTAGAGCACCAAAGTTGGGACAAATTAAAAGAAATCAACTAGTTACTTTCCATGTTGTCCTTTGTTGTTGGACCAAAAATGTTGTTATGGTAATTTTGTAAAAGATGCCATTGAAAAGAAAGAAAAAGAGTTCATTGTATTCTTTTTTTTTTTTTGATAATCCAGGTTTCCAGGCTTGCGCCTGACTACTTCACTGATATTACCCAGACGTCCTGGAGGTAATAGCACCGGTCCTTCAACAACTATCACCAGGTAAATCGCGGGATGTGCTCCGGTGGCCAGTTTTCTGGGAGCGTACAAAACTAAGGTAGGGTAAACTTTTTAAAGTGACTGGTCCCACCGCATTACGGCCCCATACCCCAGAAAACCCCACCTCCGGCCTGGCCCTACGGATTAGTATACACCGCTTGGCCCTACGCTGCATGAAGGGATTTTTGGGAACACGATTCCACTCTCGATCGTATGACTAACACTAACTCGACAGCAATACCCTAATGTATTGGCCACTGGGCCAAACACTTTGGATGAGTTCATTGTATTCTTCATCTATGTTAATGATGAGCTTGTATATGATATTTAAAAAAAAAAATTGATTATGTTATGATGTATGACAAACGATGTGCCATTTTTTAAAATGACTTTAAAAATTGTAACTCCTGTTAGAAGTGAATATGCTCATCATAATGTATTCATAATATTGATCAATCTTTGTGATGTTTGAACTTACTTTTTCAGGTAAACATTATTATGAGATATTTACATTGAACAAATTCTTAGTCTTGGTGAGTTTCTAGTGCTTGTGCTTTGTCTTGAGCCGATGGTCTCTCGGAAACAGTCGCTCTACCTATCAAGGGTAGAGGTAAGGTCTGCGTACATCTACTCTTTCCAGACTCCACGTTGTGGGATTTCACTGGGTATGTCGTTGCTGAGTTTGTAGTGCTTATACATAAATCTCTAAAAATTACTAAAATGTGTAATGTACATATATCAAAGTTTTTGAAGAGAAAAAACTAGTGATTAACTGTTCAAAATGGGAAAGCAAACAATTTAATGTTATGATGTATGAGAAAGGGTTAAATTAGACATAATCAAACATAATACATATGATGGCATGTGGGAGCAATATGGTATGGTACCACAATTCATGCAAATTGCATATGGGTTTCCAAGGTTTTGACTTATAATTAGTCAGCAAGATTAATATAAGAACCAAAACTTTAGTGAAGGGAAACTGGAAAAAGGGACCAACTTAACACTACTACTAATATATTTAGGAATAATTATTTAAGAATGGATAGAAACCTAATTATTCCAGAAGGTCTCAAATTGTAAGCCTATTTGCACATTTATTAAAGTTGCTAGTACAGCTCAACATCGACGCAAAATTAAGGTGCAAGTTGCAAGACTAGTCCCAATGATTAGAGATGGCAGTGGATTCTGGACTCGATCCGGATTCGGTGAATTCAGATCCATTTTATAGGATATGAATCTTCAAAATTTGGACTCGGCTGATTCGGATCGGATCCGGATCCATTTCTGAAGGATCGGATATGGATATGGATCTTGTATTTGAGATCCGTATCCGGTCCAAATCCAACCCGTGTATTCGTTTTTTATTAAATATATTCATAACTTAGAATGTAATTTTATAAGTATTTTCTTAAAATTGCTAAGCACATCCTTGCAAGTTTAATTCTCAAAACAAGTTTAATTTATCCCAGTGTTAACTCAAAAACTAAAAAATAAAGAGGTAACTTCGATAATAAAATCAATGTTATATTAGTGAATGACTAACATCTCCATAGACAAGTAGTTAAAATTATATTCACTTCATTTGTGAAGATTCCAAGCACATGCAAGTTCTGCATTGTGGAAATACTAGTCAACATTTTTCGCAACTATTGTCATTGTCTAACATTTTCAATTAATAGCTCACAATCAAAACGAGATAACGAACAAAATATCTCATATGAACATTTCAAAATTGAAACACAATAAACTGTTAGCAAAGCAAAAATCGTTTGTCAGTTCAAAAAAAAAATTTAACAAGGCAAATTTTTTTACATGTGGATCCAGATCCGATCCGTGGACCCGGTGAATCCGGATTTGGATCTGATTTTTATGGACCCGACGGATCTGGATTCAGGTATAAAAAATAGATCTGAATCTGGATCTAGTAGGATTCGATCCAGATCCGATCCGTTGCCATCCCTACCAATGATCCTTTACTAGAAAGCAACATTTATCATAAATGTTTCTCACGATATGGTCAAAATTGTGCCCAGGCTTGAATTTTAGTTAGTATCAAACTTCTTTATAACAATATTTCACAATAATAAAAACTGATGTGATCGTCATTATACCGCTGCAATTTTAGTAAATTTACATTTTTATAACAATCTTATTCTAATATGAATTAATTTTATCTTTCACTATAAAGGTATTAACTACGATAGTAAATTTCTCACTTCCGTTTTTAGTCTTTTATTTTCATATTTACAGCACTAGACACAACATTGGTATCATAAGCTTCATATTGCCCTTCTCCGACCCTGACTGCCCAACATGAGAGCGGACAGTTAATGCGAACCACTTATTGAACAAGGTTCTATGGTCGGTCTGTGACCCCTGACTCATTCACATCTAGATCATGAATGTTTGGAATTCATATTATGCAAGGAGACATTGCTTTTGCTAATTCGAATTGAAGGGTAATATAAAATCGGTCTATTTCCGGCATCATATCCATAGTTAGCATATTACGTACGTGCTTTAGAGAGTTTAATTATTTCTAGGTATAACATTAAGAAGTAAGGGAAAAATAACTTTTTGCCAAATAAGATCTAAATGTTAAATGCTATTATAGATGTATCACAATCATTTATTATAATAACAAAAACAAATCTGGACAAACACTCTAAGTCCGATTGTATCTGTTAATTCAAGCACGAAATATGTTCTTTATGGGAACCTAGAATGCCAAGTCTGACTATAAATGATAAGAGATTCCAGAAATAACCAAATGATTAGTCACTCAAGAACTGAATTCAATTAGGCAGTTAATGTGCAGACAGATCATAGAAGTGGATAGAAGTTAGAAGAGAAATAGGTAAGAAATGGCAACTAATTATTAGAGGGGAAGTATGGTATCAAAAGTAGTTGTGTCTACATGAATAATGAGATGCTTCTCTCTATTGGAATTTGGCTGCTTCAGAGAGGCACAACTTCAGCAAGTTCATTGTCTTTTTGGCCTATGTTTTCTTAATCAGAACCTGCAAATAAGAAAATGTGGCTGCATTTTAGTTCTCTCAGGATGACTGTCTCAATCTATGTTGCTCAAACTCTCCGAAAATGTCGCTTGGATACGTGTCGGATCATTCAAGAGTAGTGCATTTTCGGAGGATCCGACAGGGTCTGGCAACATTTTTTGGAGAGTCCGCGCAACATAGATCTGATCAATCTAAATTATCAGACATGAATAGCATGAATACACAGATGCTACTAAAAAAAATGCAGAAACTGGTTCTTGTTAGTAAACAAACATGTACTATGTGATTTTAGCTGATTTTCCTTTGTGAACATCCATTGAATATTTGAATAATTCCTTTGATTGCTTAAACTTAGAATTATGGACATGAAAATGAGACTTCCTTTCTTTTGGGTCTGCTAAAAATGCAAGTATAGTCAAACCTCTCTATAACGGCGTCATTTGTTCGGATAATTTTTTACTGCTATAGCGAAATGTTGTCATAAATAACACACAATGTAATATAACATGAAATCTGTTCAAAAGAAAACTTGACCCTTTTAGGTAAATGTTGTTATATAGAGGTCTGACTGTATTGATCGATAAGTGGTTAAATGATAGTGAAATCAAACGTTAAGGAGGAAGTTGTTTTAACGCACCTTTATTAGCATCAGCCTCGCTCAGAGGAGTTTCTGATGATGGCGATAGTGGTGAAGTGCTCACAGATTCCCGGGATTCAATCAGCATGGAGATGACTTCTCTCATAGTAGGCCTATTGACAGGGGAAGTATTGGTGCAGAACATAGCAATCTTGAGAACTAGAGACATCTCCTCACTTGTTCTTTCCACACTAAAATCCAGTCTTTTGTCAAAAAGCTCAGTTAGTACCACTCCTTCATGAATTGATCTCCTCACCAAAGTCACCAAATCCCCTCCCTGATTGAGGGGTTGAACCGGAGACCTACCAGTAATCAATTCAAGCAAAACAACGCCAAAACTGTAGATGTCGCATTTCTCTGTCACTTTCATTGTGTATGCATATTCTGAAACAAAAAACAAGAAACTAGTCAACTTTTCTGTACAGTCAAATCTCTCTATAACGTCGTCTGTCCAAATATTTTTTGGTTGCTATAGTGAAATGCTGTTATAGAGAACATGTAATACAACATAACATAAAACATCGTTCCACAGAAAACATGATTGTTATAGTAAAATGTTATTATAAAGGATTATTGTTATAGAGAGGTCTAACTATATAAGGATTGCTAATAAAGAGTATCCTTAAGTGCCTAAACACCGGTCTTACCAGGGGCAATGTAGCCGTATGAACCAGCAACTGCAGACATTGATTTTGAGTAAGGGAAGTCAATTAGCTTCGCCAAGCCAAAGTCTCCAACATGTGCCTCAAGCAATTCGTCCAACAAAATATTGTTCGATTTTATATCCCTGTGAATGATATATGGCTTACAGTCATGGTGCAAATAGCATAGACCCTCAGCAGCTCCTAAGGCAATTTTATATCTGCTATTCCAATTTAGTAAACTAACTTTCTTATTCCCATGAAGTACTTCACCAAGGCTTCCATTTCCCATGTACTCATATATCAAAAGATTGCAGTCTTGATGGTAGCAGAAACCATATAGCTTGACAATATTCCTGTGGTTTATCTTACCAAGAGTAGATAATTCAGCATGGAAGCTGCTATCAACGCTCGCAAGTTCTCCTTGTGGCTTCAGCTTTTTAACTGCAACGAATTCACCATCAGCCATATTGGCTCTGTAGACAGTCCCACAGGCTCCCCTTCCTATGATCGCGCTGTCTGAGAAATTTCCAGTCGCTTCAACAAGGTCCTGATACGTGAACCCTTTTCGCAGAAAATAATGATCATTATTCAAGACATCGGGTTTTACTTGATTTTCCAGTGAAACAAAAGCTGCTTTTTTGCCTCTAATGACCCTACATATAACTGCAATCAATACCAAAGAGATCATCCCAACAGTTGCGGAAACAACAGTAACTATTTTCTCTCTAGAAGAACCGTGTTTCAACCAGCTCGAATTTGGAGCAATCGAAGGGGCTGGATGGCTGGAACCAAATGTGGATAACCCAGCATTTCCAGCAAAGTTGCTCGGGTCCATCCTTTTAAAGGCGGGCGTGTTTGGTACTGATCCAACAAGGTTATTGTTAGAAAGATTGCATTCTATCAGGCTCATCAACTGCCCTATCGAAGCTGGAATCTCACCAATGAGCTGGTTGTAGTTTAAGTACAACATTTCGAGCATCTGCAAGTTCCCAAGGTTGCTAGGAATCGAGCCATTGAGAGCATTATGACTTAGATTGAGCGAAATCTGAAGAGATCCAAGTTGGCCAAACTCAGCAGGAATACTACCAGAGAAGAAATTGCCTCCCATCTCCAATTCCGTTAGTCGTACTAGTCCACCTAAGCCGCCAGGTATCTGTCCACTAAACTTATTATCAGATAGCTTAAGTAGTTCCAGATTCACTAGCCTGCCAAGTTCATCCGGAAGATTCCCAGCGAACAAGTTCTTGCTAAGATCAAGCCTCTGGAGCCTTATACAATTCCCTAATTCACGAGGAATATCACCCGAGAGCTGGTTGGATGAAACATTAAAAGCAACAAGCCTCATAAGTTTTCCAATATCAGGAGGAATTTTCCCGAAAAAGTAATTACGCGACAAGAGCAACCTCTCTAATCTTCTAAGGTTGCTTATCTCTGGCGGTAGCAATCCAGTAAATCTGTTGTGAAAAAGCTCAAGAGCTGAAAGGTTTTGGAGCTTCGAAAGATCAACAGAAAAACTCCCGGTGAGCAAGTTATCGCCTAGCATTAGCTGCTCGAGGGACTTGCAAGTTTTTAGGCCATAAGGGATATTGCCCAACAACTTGTTAGATCCGAGGCTAAGGAATGTTAACTTTTGAAACTGACAAAGGTTTGAAGGTATTCTTCCTTCAAGACTATTCTTGGACAGATCCACTATAGAGAGGTTGCTTTTGAGGCCAATAAATCGTGGAATAGGACCTTCGAGGTGATTGTCAAAAAGTTGTAAATTCTCCAAGAATTCAAGATTCTGAAACTCTGATGGAATTCTACCTGTCAAATTGTTTATAGACAAGTCCAAATTCTTAAGCTGTTTCAACTCTCCAAGCTCCTTTGGGATCTTTCCATGTAGTCTGTTTTCGAAAAGGTGAAGCAACTTCAGGTTAGAAAGTAGGCCCAAGCTTCTTGGTATGTATCCACTCAACTGATTTTCGGATAAATCAATCTCAACTGCACTCAAACAATTCCCCATTTCCCATGGAATTGTTCCGTTTAACTGATTTGTGTAAACGTACAGCCTTCTCAGATTCGTTAACTTACCAATCTCTTTTGGAAGTGATCCAGTGAATGAATTCTCATGCAAAGCAAGTAACTCCAAATTACTAAAATTTCCAATATCAGGAGGAATAGCACCAGAGAAAAAGTTAGCCCAAAGAATTAAGTTGGTGAGACCTTTTAGCTTTTGAAGCTCTATTGGAAAAGGCCCTTCTAGCCTATTTTCTGCTACACCAAGCACTAGCAAACTTTCACATTCACTAACTTCTGCAGGAATAGGGCCGGACAAGTAATTTCGTCCGGCCCTGATAATTCTAAGCCTTTTCAATTTACCTATTGTAGCAGGTAACCTTCCAGTGAGATTGTTACTATAAATCACAAGCTCCTCAAGTAGAGACAAGTTTCCAATGTCCCGAGGGATTTCGCCGTAAATGTAATTCTCACATAAATAAAGCTGTGTGAGGGAAGTAATATTGCATAATTGGACAGGAAACTCTCCATGGAACCTATTGGTGCAAAGGTTCAATTTCTCCAAACTTTGACATAGCGCAAAATAGTCAGGAATTTGACCAGAAATGAAATTTGATGAAACATTCAATACTTTCAAGTAAGGAAGTTCACAAATTCTTGAAGATAAACTACCAGACAAGTTACGGCCATCGATGTTTAGAGAAATCACCTGATCATTTTTGCTACACTTAACACCATCCCATTTGCAAGGACTCAAGTCTGAAGAATTCCAACTTTCAAGATTGTTATCAGGGTCATTAAGAGATCTTCTAAACTCCAAAAGAATATGTCCCTCTTTATTTAAAGATTCACCAAGTCCAGCAAAGAAAATAATCAACAACACCAAAAGCAAATGCTGTTGGATTGCCATTTCCAAGGATACCTTGAATGACACGCTTTTTAGTTTTAAAAAGTCATGTCAAAATTTTATGGATGAAAACTAGGAAACTTATGAGTATGGCAATGCCTAAAAGTTGTAACAGAGCCAATGGCAGACCAAGAAACAGATACTATTAAGCAAGTTTTGAGATTCCAGGGCCCATAACTGTCAGTATACAACCCAACCCAAATTCAAGAATCAAAACAAAACATGAAATCTTGAGTTGTTTTAGCCTTAATGGCCATAAATAATGCCACTCAAGACATGCAAAACACCATGATTCTACAAATCAAGAAATGGGGTTTAGCTATAATACTTGAACAAAATGAGAAAATTAAAAAAAAAAGATGATAAAAAAGATGTGAAAATAGAGAAACAAATTGGCTAAAAGTTGATTGATTGATAAGGCAAGAAGGTTGAGAAGGACCACAAAGGAGAGTCAACTAGACCTTTACAGAATGGAAGTAGTACTAATACATGTGAGTGTGATATGTGAATGAATGCAACTATATGGTAAGTCATTAATAACAACTTGTTGTTTGATCAACTTCATCCTCTTAATTCTCCTTCTTGTTCTTCTTGTGATTCTAGAGATCATGATTTCATTCTCTAGTTGGTCCCAAATATTCTGTTGCTTTACACTATGTAAGTGTTGTTGAGATAAAGAGAGACAGAGATTGGTCATGAAAAAATTTCCTTTGGAGTGATCTTTTAGCCAACTTTCTAAGCCTAACAATATGGTATATTTGATACGAAATTCTTGCCCACTAGGATTCCTGGAATTTCGACTTCTCTAATTTTCCCTCTCTTTTTTTTTTCCTGATTTTTGGATATCAAGTATATGATTTCTTTCTGGTTCCACTAATTTAGATTCCGGCCAAAAGGTGTTGGAAATTTGCCTTTGGCGGGAGTTGCGTCCGACCAACTTTAACGGCTTAAACACTAGTGTTCCGCATGTTGGAGAATCCGATTCTTCACACGTGCATAATCTACTAAGTAAGTAGATAACCGTAGGGCCAAGGATCGTCAAATTTCGTTGAGAAATGAAAGAGATATTGGTCCACGAAGTGAGGTGTTTGAAGCATGGAAAAGTGTGGTATTGAGATCAATTCTCCCTCATCGGTGGGGGAAGAAATAATTGTTTTGTTTATAAGTCTCAAGATTGGCTTGAGGTTTGGGACCCCAAGGGGTATCCCGTATGTTTAAAGGAGGGGGGACCTAGATGTGCTTCGGTTCGAGGAAAGCCCACACGCGCGCCGCCCGCCCCGTCCGGTCTGGGCCATGGGCTGTGCTTCTTCTGATATTATCTTTTTGGACCAGAATTGTTTCATATGTACTGTTTGGTCCCTGAAGTTTCAAGAAAGTCAAATTCGGCAGAGAACTTTGTGGTTTCTGGAACGTCAACCAGCACTCAATTCAGCCATTTATTTTGGCTGAATTAATCTTCCTAAATGTCAATCCGTTGCACATCAATTCACCATTTATTTTGGTGAATTACTACCTCCATAATTGCCATTACTTGGCCAGTAATAGGCAATTATGTGGGCAGTTGGTAAGCCTCTCCTTCAACTATATAAAGGACCATTTGCACCATTGTTGAGCTACACACAAAAACAAAAACAAAATCAGTTCTTCCTACTACCTTTCAGCATCATTTCACTACTCAAAATTCTTCACGGTAGCACTTGAGTTTCCTTTGCTCATTTGTTCATTTGATGTTTTATCTTGGGAGACAATTGTCCAGGACGTAGAAATGATACATACATGGCAATATTGTCTTAAAGACAGAGTGCAAACACTCGACTCAACATACCAAAAACTGATCCAGTTTATTGTTAAAGTTTATTGTAATTCCAGTTTATTGTTCAAGTTAATTGTAATTTCAGTTGCTTGTAACACTTAGAAGTTATTTATTTCTGTTTCCTGCAACATTGTAACCAACAAGTTTAAGATAATATTTTGCTTATCAGAATCTCAGAACATGGCCGAAACATGATCGATGCCGCTTCTTGCCACTCAAGGCAACAATGTTGCCTTCCTCGCTACTATCAAGCATCGCCCAAGGCAATTTCGATGCCTTCACTGGCCGCTTTGCCGCATCGCCCAAGGCACGTCACGCTTTACTGCTCCATCCTCCGCATTCCACCATGATCGGCCTGAAAAATTCATGGGCTCAAACTTTAAGAGATGGAAGCAGAAGATGTTGTTCTACTTAACTGTTATGGGCATGGCCCGGTTCCTAACAGAAGATCCTCCACAAGCTGGAGATGAAATAAACCCTTCGCCTTTTGAAACGGGTGAAGGGGGCCTTGGTATCCATGTCATTAATGACATGAAGATGGTTCTTGATGCATGAAATTATAGCGATTTCATGTGTAAGAATTACATACTGAACTGCTTGGCAGACCCTCTCTACACGGTCTATTGCACCGTTGGCACTGCCAAAGAGATGTGGGAAAAACTGCAAAAGAAGTACAACGCATAAGATGCAGGTACTAAAAAGTTCATCGTTGGGAAGTTTCTAAAATTCCAAATGGTGGATAGTAAGACAGTGATGTCCCAAGTCCAGGAATTCCAAATGATTTTACAGCACCTGGATTTGGAAGGAATGAAACCAAATGAGCAGTTTTTGGTTGCATCGCTGATTGAGAAGTTACCTCATTCGTGGAATGAGCTTATGAGTTACTTAAAACTCAAGACAAAGGAGATGACCTTTGAAGAGCTTATTATCAAACTCCAAATTCAGGAAGATAATAAGAAGGCATTGCCTAGGGGTAAACAACTTGCTGAGGCGAAGGCAAATCTGGCTGAGGCCAAAGGGAACCCAAGCAAGAAACGAAAGTTCCAGAAAGACGGCAAGGCCCACGCAGCGGAGATGTTCAGAGGCAACTGTCACCACTGTGGGAAACCTGGTCATAAGATCAAGGAATGCCGCAAGCTCAAGACTGAGCAACAACAGAAAGCCAAGGCTAAAGGCAAGGCGCATGCTAACGTCGTCAAGGACACGCTCCTGGATGACATGAACGAGGAGTTCTCGGCAGTGGTGCTAAAAGCAAACCTGGTTGACAATCCGTTGCAGTGGTGGATGGACACAGGTTCTACCAGACACATCTGTTCCAACAGAGATGCCTTCTCCACGTACACACCGGTCACCGACAAGAAGTTGTTCATGGGCAACAACAATGCTTCTTCTGACGTGCTGGGGGTAGGAAAGGTGGTCCTGAAGATGACTTCCGGAAAGGAGCTCACTCTGAAGGAAGTGATGCACGTCCCAGAAATTAGAAGAAATTTAATTTCAGGACCTTCATTGGTTAATGCTGGTTTTAGGCTAGTGTTTGAATCCAATAAGTTTGTACTCACTAAGAATGACACTTTTGTGGGGAGAGGCTTCGTCTGTGAAGGCCTCTTCAAAGTGAATGCCATGTCTGTAATGCGTCCAAGTAATAAAGTTGAACCTTCTTCTTATTTGCTTGGGTCTTCTAATTTATGGCATCATAGATTAGGACACGTTAACTACAAGTCTATTCAAAGGCTGGTAAAGTTGGAGTTGTTGTCGTCTGTCGACGTAAACCCTCAACATAAGTGTGAGGTGTGCGTAGAGGCAAAACTCACCAAGCTTCCTTTTCGATCCGTCGAAAGGAATACCGCTCCTCTAGAACTTATTCACACAGATATATGTGATTTGAAGTTCGCACAAACTAGAGGGGGGAACAAGTACTTTGTGACATTCATTGATGATAACACAAGGTATTGTTACCTTTACTTGTTGAAAAGTAAAGATGAAGCCTTTGAAGCGTTCCGACATTACAAAGCAGAAGTTGAGAACCAACTAAGCCTGCAGATTAAATCCATTCGTAGCGATATAGGGGGAGAATACGTAGCGCCATTTGAGGAATACTGTGCCCAAGAAGGCATTGTTCATCAAACGACGGCTCCATACTCACCTCAATCGAATGGTGTGACAGAACGTAAGAACCGCACATTGAAGGAAATGATAAATGTCTTGCTCATCAATTTCGGTCTTCCCCAAAACATGTGGGGAGAAGTCGTCCTTACCGCTAATACGATTCTTAACAAAGTCTCACATAAGGGTAAGGACAAAACTCCATATGAATCATGGAAGGGAAAGAAACCCACCTACAAATATTTTAAGGTGTGTGGTTGTTTGGCAAAGGTTGAAGTACTCAAGCCAAAACATGTCAACATTGGGCCTAAGACTGTAGATTGTACATTCATCGGATATGCAAATAACAGTAGTGCTTATCGCTTCTTAGTGCATAAGTAAGATATTTCAAATATCCACCAGGGTACAATCAAGGAATCAAGGAATGCTCAATTCTTTGAAGGTACCTTTCCTAGAAAGAAAAAAGACATAACCTCTCGCAAACGAAGTTATGAACAAAGCTCTTGAGAATCGGGAGTCGTTGACGGCCCGGATCTAGATGGTTCAGATCTAGCGGATCTCGCGGTGGCTGAACATCTGGAATCTAGTGTTCCAGATTCTGAGAAATTGGAGACTCCAGAGATGGATCTAAGGCGAAGTTAAAGGGCCAGGAAGGATAAATCCTTCGGTCCTGACTTTGTAGCTTATATGGTTAATGATGAACCAAGGACAATTGCTAAGGCGTTGTCAACTCCAGAAGCACCGCTCTTGAAAGAAGCTATTGAGAGTGAAATAGGCTCCATTCTGCATAACCATACTTGAGAGTTGGTTGATCTTCCTCCGAAAAATAAACCGTTGGGTTGTAAATGGATACTCAAACGGAAATATAAAGCAGATGAGTCTATAGACAAGTACAAGGCCAGGTTGGTAGTCAAGGGCTATCGGCATACAGAAGGTCTTGACTACTTTGACACATACTCCCCGGTATCTCGGATGACATCCATACGGGTATTCATTGCGATCGCAGCCTTGCGTGACCTTGAGATACATCAAATGGATGTCAAGACAGCCTTCCTAAATGGTGATTTGGAAGAAGAAATTTATATGGACCAACCCGAGGGGTATGTGGTTCAAGGGCAAGAGAAGAAAGTCTGTCGGCTTGTCAAATCTCTGTACGGGCTGAAACAAGCCCCGAAGCAATGACACAAAAAAATTGATAGTACTCTACTATCGAAGGGTTTCGCCATTAATGAGTATGATAAATGTGTCTACACGAAATGTAACTCTGACTCATTCATCATGATATGCCTATACGTAGATGACATGTTGATCACAGGAAGCAGTCCTAGGGTAATCCTAGAGACTAAGAAGATGTTGAAACAATGCTTCGACATGAAGGATATGGGTATCGCAGATGTCATCTTAGGGATAAAAATCTCTAAGACGTTTGACGGACTGGTCTTATCCCAGTCTCACTACATCGAGGATGTTTTGAGAACCAATGGATACAAATCAAAAGCTTGATAAAAATCTTGGTGCACCCGTATACCAGGAGTGATATGCACATATGATCGGTAGTTTGATGTATATAACAAACTGCACCCGACCTGATATTGCTTATGTAGTCAATAAGTTGGCTAGGTTTACCCGTAATCAGAGTGATGATCACTGGAAGGCGTTTAATCGGGTATTACAATACATGAAATATACATTAACTTTCGGGTTACATTATTCGAGATATTCAGCTGTACTAGAGGGGTACAGTGATGCAAACTGGATATCTGATATAGAGAACACCAAGTCCACCAATGGGTATGTATTTATAATTGGTGGTGGGGCTGTGTCTTGGAAATCCTCTAAGCAAACTTGCATCGCCCGATCCACAATGGAATCGAAGTTTATCGCTTTAGACAAAGAAGGAGAAGAAGTTGAGTGGCTTCATGACTTCTTAGATGATGTTCCGTGTTGGAACAAACACGTACCTTCGGTAATGATCTATTGCGACAGCCAGTCGGCTCTAGAAAGGGCACATAATGCTATGTACAACGACAAGTCTCGTCATATTCGACGGAGGCATAAGATCGTTAGGCAGCTGATCACCACGGGTATAATATCCATCAATTACATTAAGTCAAAGGATAATATAGCAGACCCGCTGACAAAGGGCTTACCCAAGGATCAGATGGTCTGCATGTCTAGGGGAATGGGCTTAAAACCCAAAGTATAAGGACCAATACGGTGGTAACCCAACCTTACTAACTGGAGATCCCAGTAATTTGGTTCAATGGAAAAACTAAGCTGTAAAGGATCAGTTGATCGCTTCAGTGGAAGCATGAGCACTTCGGATAGTGATTTCTGTAAAGAAACACCAAATCCAAAGTCGTTCCCGCGATAGACGTTAAGTGCTATCTGTAGTATGGGTAAAGGTTAAGTTTTCAAAACCTTCAATGATTCTCAACAGTTGAGGTTAGGTTGGGAAAACTTTTAATGGTTCCTAACACTTGTGAAGTGGATATAGCAGGATACCTTGTAGGAGACCACCTATTTAAGGGCGAGGACGGGCCGCCTCAAATGAATGCACTTAAGAATCCAAGAAGTAGTCCAAGGCCACAACGGACAAAACATTACGAAGAAGAGAGTAAGGGAATTTGTTGTGTTGGTACTATTGACTTGGCTTACACTAAACACTGACGGTTCAAGACATCACGTTCACCGCGCAGTAAGTAAGTCCGATGGTATTTAACTATGGAAGGTTCAAAGCTGAAGCTACTTCTCCTTATGCAACATTGGTCCGCTGAAATATTGCTGGAAATAGAAAGGCACCATGTGAGTGCGCCAAAATCTCTTTCAAGAGGAGATTGTTGGAAATTTGCCTTTGGCGGGAGTTGCGTCTGACCAACTTTAACGGCTTAAACACTAGTGTTCCGCATGTTGGAGAATCCGATTCTTCACACGTGCATAATCTACTAAGTAAGTAGCTAACCGTAGGGCCAAGGATCGTCAAATTTTGTTGAGAAATGAAAGAGATATTGGTCCATGAAGTGAGGTGTTTGAAGCATGGAAAAGTGTGGTATTGAGATCAATTCTCCCTCATCGGTGGGGGAAGAAAGAATTGTTTTGTTTATAAGTCTCAAGATTGGCTTGAGGTTTGGGACCCCAAGGGGTATCCCATGTGTTTAAAGGAGGGAGGACCTAGATGTGCTTCGGGCTGTGCTTCTTCTGATATTATCTTTTAGGACCAGAATTGTTTCATATGTACTGTTTGGTCCCTGAAGTTTCAAGAAAGTCAAATTTGGCAGAGAACTTTGTGATTTCTGGAACGTCAACCAGCACTCAATTCAGCCATTTATTTTGGCTGAATTAATCTTCCTAAATGTCAATCCATTGCACATCAATTCACCATTTATTTTGATGAATTACTACCTCCATAATTGTCATTACTTGGCCAGTAATAGGCAATTATGTGGGCAGTTGGTAAGCCTCTCCTTCAACTATATAAAGGACCATTTGCACCATTGTTGAGCTACACACAAAAACAAAAACGAAATCAGTTCTTCCTACTACCTTCCAGCATCATTTCACTACTCAAAATTCTTCACGGTAGCACTTGAGTTTCCTTTGCTCATTTGTTCATTTGATGTTTTATCTTGGGAGACAATTGTCCAGGACGTAGAAAGGATACATACATGGCAATATTGTCTTAAAGACAGAGTGCAAACACTCGACTCAACATACCAAAAACTGATCCAGTTTATTGTTAAAGTTTATTGTAATTCCAATTTATTGTTCAAGTTAATTGTAATTTCAGTTGCTTGTAATACTTAGAAGTTATTTATTTCAGTTTCCTGCAACATTGTAACCAACAAAAGGTAATAAAGTGTTTCATACCAAAGGTTGATTTTATTTTAGGGCTCGAATCCCCCTTTTACTTTTTTTTTTTGCTTCCCACTCGGTACTCAATATCCACTATCTGGTCCAACTAATTTAGATTCGGGCCAAAAAGTCTATTTTGAAGAGTAAATGTTTCCTACCAAAGACGACTTTATTTCTAGGGCTCGAATCCCCTTTTTACTTTTTTGGGCTTTCTACTCAGTGTTGATATCCGCTTTCCGTTCCAACTAATTTAAATTGGGGCCAAAACATCAATTTTGGAGAGTAATGTGTTCTCCACCAAAGACGACTTTATTTCTAGGACTCGAATCCCGCTTTTACTTTTCTTTTTGGGCTTCCAATCGGGTATTCGGTATCCACTTTCTGGTCCGTCTAATTTAGATTCGGGAGAAGTCTACTATGGAGAGTAAAGCATTTCTTACCAAAATGATTTTATTTTTAGGACTGTGATTTCCCTTTTACCTTTTTTTTTTCTTTCAATCAGGGGTTTGATATTCGTTTTCTGGGTCGACTAGTTTAGATAAAACGCTCCATTCTAAAGGCAATTACACTTTTAGTGCCAAACCCGAGAAATTTGATTAAAGATAAAGATAAAGAGTTACTTACCTTCATACCACAACTTTTTATGGTTATTAATTCCTCCTTTTTAACTACTTTTTCTTTGTCGTTTATCTTTTCCCTGTTACAATCTTGGAACTAGTCTACAAACGTCATGATATCTTTATAGACTATTGTCAGGTTAGGGATATACTCCATTAGTAGTGGGTGGATGAATTGGAAAAATGTAATGTTACATTGTATCCTACCACACAAGCCAAATTTTCAGTAATGGGTTTGGCAGAAAAAGAATAGGTTACTTATGGTAGGCACATTAATAAAAGTTCAAATAACCTTGTCTCTATCTCAGATAAATTTTCAGGTAATCAGTAAATAATTACATTAAACTTAAAGTTTAGACAATCTTGTCTCATCCAAAATAAATTTTCAGTTAATTAACAAAGAATAGGTATCTCATGGTAGGCACACATCAAAAGTTTCTAATAATCTCGTCTCATCGTCAGATAAATTTTTCAGTAAATCACACGTGATTGATGACTCGGATTAGTTTTAATCAATTATTTAGACCGATAAAATTATTAGCTAAATATGTACTCCTTTGAGGCTTTATCTGTTGTTTAAAGTTTTGATACACCTATTAAGAAAGTTATTATTAATAATTGATATCGACTAAACTACACTTATTCTTTCTTAAATGAGTAATTATTAACTCTATACTTTCTTGGAGTAGTAAGGTTGAAATGAGAAAAAGTTACTAATTAGTTTTTGATATAAAATGATACCAATAGCAATATAAGACAAGAGATGTAGACAAAGAAGTGGAGAGGAGGAGGAGACTTTCTTCTTATTTCAAGTGCATCCCAATTTATAGGATGAAATCACCCAAAGGAGGTTACAAATATTAAGTGTCCAAATCAATAGGTACATGTAACCACCCAATGAAGGTTACAAATATTAAGTGCCTAAATTAATAGGTGCATGTAACATATAAAAGGTTAGTGAATGTGTATGGACATCCATACAAAGGATATGTATTTCATAACACTCCCCCTTGGATGTCCATAGATAATGTGTCTCGTTAAAACCTTACTTAAAAAAAAACCAGTGGGAAAATTCTAGTGAAGAAAAAAGAGTACACATTTCTAATAATACATATTCTGGTTGCCTCGTTAAAAATCTTACAAGGAAAATCTAGTGGGACAAAACCTTATATGAAAAAAATAGTACAACATGTATTAACTTCTCCTGATGAGAACTTCGGTCCAAATGATTAAGTCTTCGTATTCCAATCTTGTGCACAATCTTCTCGAAAGTTGCAGTTGGTAGAGACTTAGTGAACAAATCAATCATATTATCACTTGAATGAAACTGTTGCACGTTGATATCACCATTCTTTTGGAAATGTGTGTGAAGAACAACTTTGATGAAATGTGTTTTTGTCATATCTTCTTTTCTGAATCTTCCCTTCAATTGAGCAATGCATGCTGCATTATCTTCATATAAGGTTGTGGGTATTTTAAACCACATTTACTTCCAAGCGATTCAAATAGTCATAACATCAATTGAATTTATTGATATTTTTTTATTTTTTTTAATTTGCGACTCATTGATTTCTTCAAGAATATCAGGATTGATCAAATCTTGCATTTCTTTATGAGATTCATTCTTAGTATCATCTTGACCATTTATTTTTCTTTTTCTAGAATTCCGATCCTTAGAACTCAATGGTCTATCACGCTTCAGGCGTTCTTTTGAACTCATTTGCTATGACTCAATCCGAATTGGGATTCTCTGCAAGGATATGTGATTCAGTAATCTTTTTCAAATCTGTAAATGCGTCTGCCATTTGATTTGCTATTTTTTACAAGTGAATAACATTTTGGACCTCTTGCTCACTAATAGAAGCATGTAGATCAAGATGAGATGATGATGGATTTTTTCACAAAAATTCCCCTTTTATTTCATTATTCTCTCCCCCTAATTTTGGAAAAATTCTCTCATCAAATCGACAATATGCAATTGATCTTATTTCAGTATCTCTGTGTAAGGAAGAAATTATATCATGCTCATAGTTATAGCAAGATAAATAAATGTATCAATTGAACAAATATATGGTACTTCAGGACCAATCTAATTTTCTCATTTCAACTTCTTTTAGCAGGTAGTCTACTGCTTTTTGAAAAGTCTTCAAAATCTCCAATCACATTCAAGTGAGCAACTTGCACAGCCTTATGAAAGATTTTGAATATTGTAAAGGGATAAGGGTAAACAGAGTCATCTTTGTACCCCTCATCAATAAATATTTATTAAGGCGATTTCAGTACATCAACCTTAGTTCATTTAATCCATTTAAGATTACAAACAAGTTTTTCAATAACTTGTATATGCCTCAGACATTTTGAATCCTTCAAAAAAATTCATATAATTTTATCACGTGAGTCATATAGACTGAGACAATTTTTCATTTAGTATTTAATTTACATGACATCTTCTCATGTCAGGACTGCAGGTCCAGTAAATTTACCAAGAAGTATCTACTTGGTATCAGATCCTCAGAATATTATACAATATTGCGCACTATATTGTATCAAATGTATCGTCGATGAGATATCATTTTGTATGTGTTTGCAATTAGACACAACTTACTGAGATCTTATCACTTCATTATTTTTCAGGTACCCGAACCTCGTACGAGGTTTTATGAAGTGTTATGTCGTAGGCTCTTCAAGAGAACATTGCCTCCTTATTATGATCATTTTGATAATTTTCTCCTCTCATTTTTCAATGATTATTGCGTTTGAAATCGATTTATCTACCATGCTTCACGCATGTTGTAAACCCTGTCCTTCAGGGACATTTAGAAGCATCTTGCAGCTGAAATATGAAATAGTTAGGTCAGCAAATGCTTCTAGCATTTGACTTGAATTATCATTTGAACGAGGATCATACTGGTGATAATTCACAATATATTTCTTAGTTGTTTATTCTCTCTACCTTTATGTTAGCATTTTCACCTTCTTTGGGAAATCCATCTGTGTGCATCGTGGTAGATTCATTAATCATATACCGCACAATAAAATAATTAGATAATATTTGGTTCCTGACCTTGAACCAATTGTGAGGGGAGAATTTATCATAATTTATTAGTCTGAAGCATACAAACGTCGTTGTATGCAATATATCATATTTCAGATCAACACTGAAGCTTTGTTTTCATTCGCAATTGTTTAGCTATTTATCGGTGGCATTCAACGCTAAATCAGCTTGAATATAAACCAGTATTAACAAGATGAATTATCTTGATTACATAATCTGAAAATTATTCTCTCAACTCAATTATTTTAAGTAAGTAATTTTGCATATGTCAAACTGCGGGTTGACAATAAATGCATATGTGACCGTCTTTCCGATGCATCTATTTAAGATGTCACATAACAGGTGGACAGACCCTTATTCACCTTTTACATTTTTCGGAATTTAGGAAATTCAATCCCAACATTAGTCAGTATAATCAACTTATCATGAGAATAAGCAAATTAATTCTTGAAGAATCTTCTAGTTCTTCAATATATTCTGAATACAAACTTAGCACATCAGATTTAAATCAGAACAACCAAAATTGTCAAGTCAATTGATAAAATTATTTGTACTAGTAAACTTCAGGTTTACCATGTCATGTGCTATTTGTTCTAGTAAACTTCTGATTTACTATGACATGAATTTTATTTTGTACAATAAACTTCTGGTTTATCGTGACATGTGATTTCATCATGCTTATATTTGTGCAATACAATTTGGAGAATAAAGAGGGTAACATTTCAAATGCAAATTTCTTACCCACTATGATTTTGTAGATATTTAGGCATCCAATCATTTATAGCTTCAATATGATAGCCATTTACTTTAGTAAACTTCGGATTTATTTTTGATCATAACAATTTTGTATATTACAATCTAGAACGAATGACATAATAGTATATAAGCTCTTCAGGAGCATTTAATCTATTCTTCATAATCACATATTGCTTGGACACTACTAATGACATGATCTTCTTGATAAATAGTTAGCTCTTCTAGAACCCTTAATTGGTTTTGTACTATCAAATATTCCTTAGCCATTGTTGGTGTCATGAAGAAAATTTAATTAGACACTTCTGATGTAATGAAAAGAAACGGTAAATGAATGAATATTTACAAATAATAAATGCATAATGCAATTCTAATCCAAACTTGCTTTGAAAGTTATTCATATCTTATCCATATATTCAAATGAAATGACATGCACAAAATAAAATAAGTAGATTGTCAGAAAATACAAAGTGAAGACTAAATATATAACAAACTGCGTCATATATTTAAAACTGATAAGTTTGGACAAGTCCTATTAAAATATAACAACTCTATGTATCCATGTTAAAGAAATTTTGACACATCATGATCAGTCCTATTATGATACAACAATTTACTTATATGATCAATATAATAATTTAGCAATATATTTCAATGGCTATCCATAAATATCTCCTTATATCTGAAAAATAAAAAAGGACTCAAACTAATAATTATTGTCAAAAGGGTTGTTGTAGTTGTAATCAATTGCCATAATCATTATCAACTGTTCATTAATTTTTAATCTACTAAGAAGTACATTATTTCCACAAATATGTTATCACATCGTAGTTGATAATTAGTCGGTACTTTATCACTAAACAGTACGACATGCATCTTAAAATATTATAACTTCACTTTGAACAGATATGGTGCTTATCAGATTGAGGTAATAATTACCCAACATAAATATATCATAGACATAACAATATCTGCTAGAACATCTTAAATGATTTCATGAAAAATAATTGCTATGTGACTAGTCATTCTTTTGAGCATATATCCTGTGACTATTTCATATGCATCAAGTTATAGCAGTAGCATAATCTTTTGACTTGGTACACACGATTGCCTCTGAATGAAAAAAATAAAAGTAAGTATGCCAGATTTTGATAACTAACCAAGTCATTGTTATAACCTACAAAGCTACAAAGTTATTCAAGAGTAAAGTTTAAAGTTTTATCACTTTGGGAGTAAATTTCATATTTACTACTTCGAGAGTAAACTTCAGAGTTACTACTTCAAGAGTAAATTCAAGAGTCTTACTACTCAAAGAGTAGATTTCAATGTCTTACTATTTCAGGAGTAAACTTAAAATTTCTCTACTTCGAGAGTAGAGTTCAATATTCTACTACTTCGGGAGTAGAGTTCAAAGTTCTACTACTTCGGGAGTAGAGTTCAAAGTTATATTACTTTGAAGTAAAATCCAAGTTCTACTACTTCGGGAGTAAAGTTCAAAATTTGCTACTTCGGGAGCAGATTTTTGAGTTTACTACTTCGGGAGTAAAACATAATATATTTAGAATATTTTTTCTCAACTATTCTACCTCTTCTGGAGGTGAGTCGTGATAACTTCACAACCAAACACACGTCCGTATTTATAAGCTTTATTATATAATATTACATTCACTTCAAGGAATGGATCTGTATTTGTAACATTTATCAAGTTCTCATTCTTCAGGAATGAAACACAATCATCCGAACGTGCCTTAAGCATATCAAATCGTGATGGCTTAGAACCTCTTTTAAGATATTGCTACTTCAGGAGCAAATCAAGGCATACATATGATATAGAGATTTTTTCTCTAACACATCTTTAATTGTAATCATAATAGACCTATAAAAATATTACAACTTCTGATGATTGCAACTTATAGTATTTTTCATATAGTTTTAAAACATATAATTTTTTATTTTAAAATATTGAATTAATTTAATTCAATTTATCTTCGAAAGTAATCAAATTGACTCTCGAGAAACAAAAAGTGACAAGTAAAAGTGAACGGAAGAAGTACATTCTTTGTCGCAATTTATGTGACACTTATAAAATTTCGAGAGTCAAATGAGTTTTCTTTCATTGCAATCTTTTCATATGTTTTTTAAATATTTAAATTATTAATTATTGTGACTTATTGTACTTGTTACGTAGTTAAAATACGTAAATTTCATTTTTCTTAAAATTATGTCCGAATTCACGATTAAAATTAAAAGTTTAACTCTCAAAATTTGAACGGTGTCACATAAATTGAGACAGAGAGGGTAAAATTACTTGTCCTTTTGTTGTTTCTCTAGAGATTCTTTCGCTGGCCCATCATGGGTTGCTTCAGTTCTTCCAAAATTCTTTTCTTCTAAGTATTGCTAGATTCTTTGGCTACTTCGGCTTTGTATAGAATGTTATTAATCTGTATTCCAAAAAATCAGTAAATAATAAGAACTGAAAGTAAACAGAATCAGGATAGAACGATTATCTTACCAGAATAGTAGTACTCCAAATTCAGGTAGCGTATCATGTTTTTAAATATGATTACTTTGATTTTTAATCTATTACTTACCAGAATAGTAGTACTCCAAATTCAGGTAGCGGCGAACCACTCAACGGCAGTATATCACACAGAAGTTATTTGTGCAGAAGAAGAAGAAGTTTGTGTTGTTCAGAAAATTCGTAAGTAAAATTCTGAGGAATCAAACGAATTTATAGCCATGGAAGTACTGTTTCTGAAGGTTTGCAACCCTTCTGAACAGCCACTAAAAACTGGTGGAAAATTTAAATGTGGTAAAGAAAATGGGTCGCGGGTCAGACAAGCGGATTCAGGTCACTAACGGGTAGGATTGGATAAGTTAATTAATTTAATTAAATAATAATTAAAAATTAAAGAAAATTTGGTCCAAAAAGATTATCAATCAATCATTTGACCGAAGCCGAGCCGAGCCGAAGCCGAAGCCGAGCCGAGCCGAGCCGAGCCGAAGCCGAAGCCGAGCCGAGCCGAGCGACGACGACGGCGCGAGGGGAGACCCTCTTCTTAACCCTTTAGCGACAAGAAGGAGTACTTCTACTTATAAGTAGAAGAATTTTTCTTTCCACTACCGATGTGGGACAAATGCTTATTTTATAAAGCAAGAGGGAACTCCCACTTTTCTTTTCACTACCGATGTGGGACAACTCCCACTTTTCTTTCCACTACCGATGTGGGACAACTCCCACTTTTCTTTCCATCATTTTCCATTCACCAATATCAATACCCAACAATCCCCCACATGAATGGGAATGGCTATAAGATAAAGGAATGCGCGGACAAGTATGATATACAAGCGAGAATTGACTGCATCTGGATAAGTAGGTTTCCCTTTGAACTTTCCGTAGTGAACTTATATCGGATATACTCGATCAATCGGTAGATTTGATATCTTTGAACCGTCGAACTTTGTTGTATACCTAGACAACATAAGTCACACAATCAACCCTCAACCATTTATGGTTCTCACGGTTGTGTTCGTTTCAGCCATGAACACTTCCTGGTTTCATGAGTGCGTAGAGAATGGGCCTTCACTGTCATTCCCCTTTAAACGGCTTACACTTAACACTCACATAAGTGATTTCTAAACATGTGGTCCTATATCCACATTATCTGGTCATACACTGCCAGATTTAGATAATCATTAAAGAACCTTAATGCTTTATTAACTCATTAACAAGTCATAATGTTTTATCCTTATTTTTGAACATTGTCTTCATCCGAGAATGGGTTGAGTTATTTGACAATGTTGAACCGTCAGTCACAACTTTGTTTGATCTCCTTGAACCTAGCTCTTAGGATCTCCAGTCTGCTAGGTAGAGTTACCGCCATGATGACTTGTCCTCGGCCTTAATCTCATTCCCATTGATGATCTACTAACTCCCTCCCTAGATAAGCCTTTTGTAAGCGGATCCGCCACGTTATCTTTTGACTTTACATAGTCAATCGTGATAACGCCACTAGAGAGGAGTTGTCTAACGGTATAGTGTCTTCGTCGTATGTGACGAGATTTTCCGTTGTACATTACGCTCCCTGCCCTACCTATTGTTGCTTGACTGTCACAATGTATACATATAGGAGCCAAAGGTTTGGGCCAGAATGGAATATCTTCTAAGAAATTCCGGAGCCATTCATCTTCTTCACCGGCCTTGTCTAAAGCTATAAATTCAGATTCCATTGTAGAGCGGGCGATGCATGTCTGTTTTGATGATTTCCAAGACACTGCTCCTCCATCAATGGTGAAAATATATCCACTCGTGGATTTAACTTCAGATGATCCGGTGATCCAGTTTGCATCACTATATCCCTCAATTACTCCAGGATATTTATTATAATGCAAAGCATAGGTTTGGGTGTGTTTTAAATACCCCAAGACTCGTTTCATTGCCATCCAATGAGTTTGATTGGGATTACTCGTGAATCGACTCAGCTTGTTTATAGCACATGCTATATCTGGTCGTGTACAATTCATAATATACATCAAACTTCCCAAAACTCGTGCATAGTCCAATTGTGAGTCACTTTCACCTTCATTCTTTTGAAGTGCAAAACTTACATCAATTGGAGTCTTTGCAACATTGAAATTTAAATACTTAAACTTGTCAAGTACTCTTTCAATATAATGAGACTGCGATAATGCTAGACCTTGTGGAGTTTTATGAATTCTGATGCCTAAGATCAAATCAGCAACTCCTAAGTCCTTCATATCAAATTTGCTAGCCAAAGATACGCCATTAGCATTTACATCGGTAATATCTCTACTTATTATCAACATGTCATCAACATGTAAACAAATAATGACTTCATGATTTGGAGTATTTTTAATGTAGACACATTTGTCACACTCATTAATCTTAAATCCATTTGTCAATATTGTTTGGTCAAATTTCACATGCCATTGTTTGGGTGCTTGTTTAAGTCCATAAAGTGACTTAACAAGTTTGCACACTTTCCTTTCTTTACCAGGAACCACAAAGCCCTCAGGTTGTTCCATGTAAATTTCTTCCTCCAATTCTCCATTTATGAAAGCTGTCTTGACATCCATTTGATGGATTTCAAGACCATATACGGCCGTCAGTGCCACTAACACCCGAATAGATGTTATTCTTGTTACCGGCGAGTATGTATCAAAGTAATCAAGGCCTTCTTTTTGTCTATAACCTTTGACCACAAGTCTTGCCTTATATTTGTCAATAGTGCCATCAGCTTTCATTTTCCTTTTAAAAATCCATTTTGATCCTAAAGGTTTATTTCCAGGAGGAAGATCAACCAATTCTCATGTATGGTTGTTCAAAATTGATTCAATCTCACTATTAACTGCCTCTTTCCAAAATGCTGAATCAGAAGAAGACATCGCTGCTTTAAATGTTTGAGGCTCATTTTCAAGCAAGAATGTCACAAAATCTGGTCCAAAGGAAGTAGATGTCCTTTGACGTTTGCTACGCCTTGCATCCTTTTTACTTGGTGTAATTTCCTTTGGTTCTTCCCGCGGTCGTTTAGGTTTTTCACTTGACGACTCACATTCGATTTTATACGGATAAATATTTTCAAAGAATTCAGCATTATCTGATTCAATTACCATATTAACATGAATTTCGGGATTGTCCGATTTGTGAACCAAAAACCGACAAGCTTTGTTGTTTATAGCATAGCCAATAAACACACAATCCACAGTTTTTGGTCCGATTTTTACCCTTTTGGGCAAAGGAACTTGGACCTTTGCTAAACACTCCCACACTTTGAAATATTTCAAGTTGGGTTTTCTTCCTTTCCATAGTTCATATGGAATAGATTGTGTTTTGTTGTGGGGCACCCTGTTGAGTATTCGGTTAGCTGTAAGGATAGCTTCCCCGCACAAGCTTTGCGGTAAACTGGAACTTATTAGTAAGGCATTCATCATTTCCTTTAATATTCGGTTTTTTCTTTCCGCAATTCCATTTGATTGTGGTGTGTAAGGGGCAGTAGTTTGATGAATAATTCCATATTCTAAACATATCTCTGCAAAAGGAGATTCGTACTCTCCACCCCTATCACTTCTAATCATTTTTATCTTTTTATTCAATTGATTTTCCACTTCGTTCTTGTATTGCTTAAATGCATCAATTGCTTCATCCTTACTATTAAGCAAATACACATAACAATATCGAGTGCAATCGTCAATAAAAGTTATAAAATACTTTTTCCCACCGCGAGATGGTATTGACTTCATATCACATATATCTGTGTGAATTAAGTCTAAAGGATTTGAATTCCTATCAATATACTTATATGGATGTTTAACAAACTTAGATTCAACACAGATTTCACATTTAGATTTATTACACTCGAACTTAGGCAATACTTCTAAATTAATCAATTTGCGCAAGGTTTTGTAGTTGACATGTCCTAAACGAACATGCCATAAATCATTTGACTCCAATAAGTAAGACGAAGCTGAATTTTCATTAATACTGTCAACAACCATTACATTGAGTTTGAAAAGGCCCTCGGTCAGGTAGCCCTTTCCTATGAACAAATCACTCTTACTTATTACAATTTTCTCACTAACCAACACACACTTAAACCCATTTTTGACGAGTAGTCCGGCTGAAACTAAATTCTTCCGAATTGTTGGAACGTGTATAACATTGTTGAGAGTCAGGACCTTGCCGGAAGTCATCTTCAGAAGTATCTTCCCATATCCTTCAACCTTGGCTGTTGCAGTATTTCCCATAAATAGTACCTCTTCGGGTCCAGCGGGAGCATAGGTTGCAAATGTTTCTTTTGTAGCGCAAACATGTCGAGTGGCACCAGAATCAAGCCACCACTCCTTTGGGTTTCCAACCAAGTTGCACTCCGATAGCATTGCACACAGATCTCCATATCATCATTATTTTCCACCATATTGGCTTGTCATTTTCCCTTGTTCTTTTTTGGGAGACGACAATCTGGGGCTTTGTGGCCAGCTTTCCCACAATTAAAGCAGTTGCCCTTGAATTTTTTCTTGTTGGAATCCTTCTCCTTTCCATAAGGCCTCTTCCTTTTCTTGTTCTTTTTCAGAGCAGCATCTTCAACGATGTTTGCCCCTTCAATTGGTGAAGTCTTACGGTACCTCTTCTAAGCGGTTTTGTTAACTTCCTCAATCTTAAGACGAATCACAAGATCTTCCAACTTCATTTCCTTTCTTTTGTGCTTAAGATAATTCTTGAAATCTTTCCATGAGGGCGGCAACTTCTCAATCATTGCAGTCACTTGGAACGCTTCATTTACTACCATACCTTCAGCAATAAGGTCATGGAAGATAAGTTGAAGCTCTTGAACTTGGGTTCCAACGGTTTTTCCATCCACCATTTTGTAGTCTAGGAATTTGGCAACCACAAACTTCTTCAAGCAAGCATCTTCAGTTTTGTACTTCTTTTCAAGTGCACTCCATAGTTCTTTGGAAGTCTCTACTGCACTGTAGACGTTGTACAAGTCATCCTCTAAGGCACTCAAAATGTAGCATTTGCACAAAAAATCAGCCTGTTTCCAATCCTCAGTAACCATGAACTGTTGGTTGTCAGGCATGTCGGCGGCAGGCACGAGAGGGTCCTCACTGGTGAACTTTTGCATACCAATGGTGGTAAGCCAAAAGAACAGTCTTTGCTGCCATCCTTTAAAGTTGGCACCGGTGAACTTCGCGGGTTTCTCAGCCGGTGGCACTGCGGTACGGGTTGTAGGAGTAACCACTGGTGCAGTATTTGCAGAGGTAGTTCCAGTCTCAATTGCCATTATTCGTTTGTCACTGTCAAATTGACAAACTGTTTTAGTCAATAAAACCAGAATAGCAATTCAATCACAGACTTAAACGATGAAGATTTTATTTCTTCAAATCGCAGTATAATTATAAAACCTTAGTATTCCAACGAATTTTTTATATCTTCGAGTCAGAATACTAATATTCATATGGAGTAGAAAACTACACAAGTTTTAATCTCCAAACCAGAATACAGCAACGATGAAGTTTTTAGGTTCTTCAAATCGTTGTACAAGTATGAACTTTAATATTCCAATGAAATTTTTATGTCTTCAAGTCAGAATATGAAATTTCATACGGAGTAGAAAATCACATAGGTTTTAGTCTCCAAAACAGAATACAGATTAATCTAAAAATATAATTTCCTTAAGATTGTTATTAATCTGTATTCCAAAAAATCAGTAAATAATAAGAACTGAAAGTAAACAGAATCAGTGTTGAAAAATAAAAATAATTTTTCAGAATATTATCGAGCCCACTTAGTTCAAAGTGTGTCCTTAAGGAAATTATTCCCCTCACAGTACTCGAGGTTGATATTATATCCCCTCCCAGGATAGAACGATTATCTTACTAGAATAGTAGTACTCCAAATTCAGGTAGCGGCGAACCACTCAACGGCAGTATATCACACAGAAGTTATTTGTGCAGAAGAAGAAGAAATTTGTGTTGTTCAGAAAATTCGTAAGTAAAATTCTGAGGAATCAAACGAATTTATAGCCATAGAAGTACTGTTTCTGAAGGTTTGCAACCCTTCTTAATAGCCACTAAAAAACTGGTGGAAAATTTAAATGTGGTAAAGAAAACGGGTCGCGGGTCAGACAAGCGGATCCGGGTCACTAACGGGTAGGATTGGATAAGTTAATTAATTTAATTAAATAATAATTAAAAATTAAAGAAAATTTGGTCCAAAAAGATTATCAATTCGAAGCCGAAGCCGAGCCGAGCGACGACGACGGCGCGAGGGGAGACCCTCTTCTTAACCCTTTAGCGACAAGAAGGAGTACTTCTACTTATAAGTAGAAGAATTTTTCTTTCCACTACCGATGTGGACAAATGCTTATTTTATAAAGCAAGAGGGAACTCCCACTTTTCTTTCCACTACCGATGTGGGACAACTCTCACTTTTCTTTCCATCATTTCCCATTCACCAATATCAATACCCAACATAGAATACTTTCAAAATACCATAAAAGCTCGGATTTGACTCCATTTTGCTCATCACACCTACACATTTCAAACATAACAATATAAGTTTAAAATACCACCTTTTAGACATGAATGAGCGATTAAAGTACTAAAAACTGCAGGTAAATGACACAAAATATAGATATTTGTGTCAATTATCAACTTACATTTGGAAGTTGGTGAATATGAAAATATTAGACTACATTATTTGTATCAAACTCATGTTGGATGATGTAACAGAGAAACAGACAAAGATGATGAAGATATTTAGGTGCTCTCTAACGGTTCATTTGGAGAGGGATTAAAAACGTACTAGTTTGGAAAATAAGAAGGATTATTAGTGCTTCAAGTTAAAGAAGAAGGATGATTTTGAGTTTAAGCACAAAAATAAGGGACTATTTGTTGTAGTACATCTGATATATAAATTTTAATATAAGAAAACAATTTATTTGAAGTTATACATATGGGGACGAAAAGTTTAAGTAGCTAACAAGTGGACTACGCCGTTAAATAAATAAAAAGGTGCAAAATTTCTTTTGCGGAGGGACGAGGGTATAGAGGGAGGAGGCAAATATATTATACTCTCTTGTTGTTTTTATATATGGAAAAGGATCAAAAATATTTTTTTACTTTGAGAAAAAAGGCTAAAAATACTCTGAATAATGAATTTGAGTCAAAAATACCTCTTTCGTCATTAAAGTTTTCAAATATACTGCTCTTTTAACTGAAATTTCCAAATTTCCCAAAATAATCCGATTTTAATTTTAAACCCTCATTATTTAATCCGACCCAACTAAGTAACCACCCGTGTGATCCAAGTCAATGACTAGTGATTAATTTAGAATTGATTTTTATGCTAATTCACGACTTTGTTTTTTGGGAAAATGATCAAATATACATCTCTATTTTGTTTTATTAATCAATTTTATTTTTCGTTAGAGTCTGTCATCTGACATGTAAACCTATTTGAATGAAAAATCTCAAATCAAATTAAATTACACACTCCCTTTCCTGACTGCCCCGACCCAGCCCCGACTTAATTATCTTTCTCCAACAAGAATGCAAAAAAAAATTAAACCTTTTTACTGATGAGTTTGTCACTGCAATTCCATCAAAATTAAACCTTTTACTGCCAAACCCGTTTGACACTCTTGCTTTTCGATAAAGATTCTTGAAAGATTTGAAAACCTGGAATTTGAATTTAGAAAAAGGGGTATGATGATTCTTGGAATTTGTACAACTGTTTATAGGAATAAAATGCTTGACCTGTGGAGGAGGCTCTCATTTGGAACGTTTCTGCTCTATAGAGGGGAGGTGTTAAAATTGAAAAAGAATGTAAAAAAAAAACTTCCTTAAAAAGAAGCTTATGTCACAGCCGTGTTGTATTGTTGGGGTTTCCTTAAACAAGTGCTCTTATAATAATTATTGCTTACTACATTCAATATTCTGAAGCTCCTTTTCTGTGACATTATTTAAAGTGATTGTTGGTGTAGATTACTTGCTCTTGGGAGTCGTGTAATTGACGGATTAACCCATAATATGTATGAAAATGAATTTTGTTGATTCAATGTGGGTTAGAAGAAATTGGTGGTTGAGATTTGTTAATTGAAACTTGAGGAAGTTGCATCTCAAATTTGAACTTATTTGATTGTGAATTGAAGGAGATTAGATTAAATTTTTTGAGCATTCCTCTTTAGAGAAGATGATGAAATCGGGCTGGGTCGGGACGGGTCAGGGATTAGGTATTTTTTAAAAAAAATTGGATAATTTAATTTGATTTAGAGTTTTTCATCCAAATAGGGTACATGTATAAACTTTGTAAACGACAGGGGTATATTTGTTCACAATCACTAACGAATAATAAAATTGACTAATTAATTAAAGTAAAAGGGTATATTTGACCCTTTTCCCTTATTTTTTTCAGGAAGCTAGAAGCTGATCGATTCTTCACGACTGATTTCAATGCGCGAACTTACACAAAGAAAGGCTTTGAATGGAGTAACAAGACAGACATTAAAGGATGGTATTGATGCACAAGTGCATTCCCGGTGTGGAATTAGGATCCGGATCCTAAACACTACTTACCTCTCTATCTGAGACCAGCAACCTAATACTATATATTTGGTTGAATGTGAACTTTTTGTAACCTTTGTATGAGATGAATATGTAAGAGATGGTGCTAAATTTACAAGTATAATATAAAGTGGTCCTAGTTCACATTTAAATGAATAAACCACAGGAAGCTCGTCTAAGAGTAGGTTTGGGATGGGGTGGGGTGGGGTGGGGTAAGGAGATCACATGAGTTATTATTTAGCTGGGGCGGGTTAAATAGTGGAGCGGATTTAAAAATTGAAATTGGATTATTTTGGTTAGGAATTTCCGTTAAGAAAGGGCTATATTTAAAAACGGGAGGGTTATTTTTGACCTAAATTCATAACGCATGGCATTTTTAGCCCTTTTCTCAAAGTAGAAGGGTATTTTTTTTACCCTTTTCCCTCTTAGATAAGTAATGACATTAGTAGTGGCGGACCTAAAATTTAAGGGTCGGATGCTTCAAGTTCTTTAATATAAATTGCTACCGATAACATATATTTACGGAGAAAGAAAAGATGGGACCAAAAATTATACTTTGGACATTATTAAAATTAAAAAAAAAATGAAATGGTGGGCAGGAGGTTCAAACACAGGTCCCCAAGCGTCTAAATCCTTGAAGTTCAAGCCTGAGACCAAAGCACCCAACTGTCTTTTTAATTTTTAGGATGTTTCTTTTCAATTTTCATATATTTCTTATATAACTATATCCAATTTACGTCGGATTTAACGGGTGTCGGAGCACCACTAAAGTGCACATAGGTCCGCCTCTGGATATTATATGAATAAAAAAAGCACTAAGATGATGCGTTGAAAATTACACAGTGTGCAAGCCTCAATTATATGTAGCATGAAATTTACTTCATTTACAATAATTATGTTGCATCAAAAAGCAAGCAAAACCTTACAATTTGTTGAAGAATATACGTTGCTATGTTTGGCTTAAAAAATTCTATTGTTTCTTTCATCCGAAATTGTCCACCAAATATTACGAAAATAGTATTCCAAAGCTAATGTGTGTCTTCCTATTGAGATCATCTCAAAATGGAGTGCGCCATGACATGTCCAATTCAATTTATTTGACATAATTTGATTTAAATTGAAATGTAAAAAATAAAAGAAATTTTTTAAAATTTAGAATTATAAATATGCTTTTAAAATGAGTAATATTAAACATATCACAATATTTGTATGATTATAAAAATATTTAATCATATATTAATTTTTTAACATACTGACAAAAAATATAGTACTTCCTTCGTTTTAATTTTGTTTGTCTTAGTTTGACTCGAAACCGAGTTCAAACAAAATAAAAAGAAATTCAATCTTGCAATTTTAAGCTAAAGATGTGTGTAACAACAACAACAACATACCCAGTGAAATCCCACAATGTGGGGTCTAAGGAGGGTAGAGTGTACACAGACCTTACCTCTACCTTGATAGGTAGATCGGTTGTTTTTGAGAGACCCTCGGCTTAAGACAAAGCACAAGCCTAAGCAAAGTAAGACACACAAAGTGTGTAAGTCATGACAACACATTCTGAAAAAGAAAGAAGCAATAGGTAATGCAAGTAAATAAGACAAACATAATACACATATCAGCATAAATCAACCGACAAGGGACTATAAGACAATATGATAGGCTAAGCGAGCCTATAATAATAATACTACAACTATCAGTTTGTAAGCGTAGGTGGGACTACGCTGGACTACCTACTATCCTTCTACCCTAATATGTGTCCTCTATAACCCCCTATCTAAGGTCATGTCTTCAGTGAGTTGCACCTGCGCCATATCCCGTCTAATCACCTCTTCTCAATACTTCATCGGCCTACCTCTACCCCTCATGTACCCGTCCATAGCCAATCTTTCACACCTCCGCACTGGTGCATTTATGTCTCACCTCTGCACGTGTCCGAACCATCTCAACCTAGCTTATCGCATCTTATCCTCCACTGAGACCACTCCCACTCTGTCCCTGATATCATCATTTCTAATTCTATCCCTTCTCGTATGCCCACACATACATCTTAGCATCTTCATCTCCGCAACTTTCATCTTTTGGGTGTGCGAAGTCTTGACCGGCCAATACTCCGCCCCATACAACATGGTCGGTCTAACCACCACCCTATAGAACTTGCCTTTAAGTTTTGGTGGCACCTTTTTATCGCACAATACTCCAGATGCGAGCCTCCATTTCATCCACCCTAACCCAATACGATATGTGACATCGTCATCAATCTCTCCATTCCCAAGGATAATAGACCCGAGGTACTTGAAGCTCCATTTCTTTGGAATGACCTGGGTACCGAGCCTCACCTCTACACCTTTTTTAAGGTCGCTTTCGTCACTGAACTTGCACTCCAAGTATTCTGTCTTGGTCCTACTAAGCCTGAACCTTTTAAACTCCAGAGGCTGTCTCCAAACCTCCAGCTTAGCGTTCACTCCGCTGCGGGTCTCATCAATCAGGACTATATCTTCTTCTAATAACATACACCATGGCACCTCCCCTTAGATTTTTCGCGTCAGTCCATCCATCACCAAGGCAAATAAAAAAGGGCTAAGAGCTGATCCCTGGTGCAACCCCCATCATCACTTGAAAGTGCTCCGAGTCTCCTCCTATTATCCGTACCCTGGTCTTGACTCCATCATACATATCCTCGATTGCCCTAGTGTATGCCACATGTACACCTCTAACCTCCAAACATCTCCACAGAACCTCTTTAGGGACTTTGTCGGTATGCCTTCTCGAGGTCGATGAAAACTATATTTAAGTCTCTCTTCCTCTCCCTATACTGCTCCACCAACCTCCTAATAAGATGGATAGCTTCTGTATTCCGAACGCCCCGGCATGAATCCAAATTGGTTCTCGGAGATAGACACTCATCTTCTCACCCTTATCTCCACGACTCCTTCCCAAACTTTCATAGTGTGGCTTAGTAACTTAATACCCCTATAGTTATTGCAACTATGGATATCATATTTGTTCTTGTACAAAGGAATCATTGTACTCCACCTCCATTCATCAGGCATCATTGTCGTCTTAAAAATGATGTTAAACAACTCCGTCAGCCACTCCAAACCTGCCCTGCCTGCGCTTTTCCAAAACTCAATTGGGATCTCATCAGGCCCGGTCGCTCTTCCCCTGCTCATCCTGCGCACATCACCCTGAACCTCCTTAACCTTAATGTATTCACAATACCCAAAATCTTGGTACCTACCAGAGTGCTTCAGATCCCCCAACACAATGTCTCTATCTTCTTTTTCATTCAAGAGTTTATGGAAGTAAGACTGCCACCTCTGCCTAATATGCACGTCCTCCACTAGCACTTTAACATCCTCATCCTTGATGCACCTCACGTGATCCAAGTCCCAGGCCCTCCTCTCTCTCGCCCTGGCTAATCTGTACAACTTCTTATCCCCGTTTTTCCCTCTAATTCCACATATAGACGTTCAAAAGCCGCCGTTTTTGCTGCCGTAACTGCTAGTTTTGCCTCTTTCCACGCCATCTTATATAATTTCATATTCGTCCACTTCTCCACCTCATCCTTGCTATCTACTTATTTCGCATACGCCATTTTTTTGCTTTTATCTTCTCTTGAACTTTACCATTCCACCACCAGTCCCCTCGATGCCCACCACAGCTACCCCGCGAGACCCCTAGCACTTTTCTATCAACCTCCCGAATGCAACTGGACATCTTGTCCCACATTCCGATCGCATCCCCACTACTCCCCCCAAGCCCCCTTGGATATCAACCTCTCCTCCATCTCTTTGCACTAGCCATGATCAAACTCCCCGGTTTGATTCTTAAACTGTCATCCACAACCCTCTTCTTCTTCTCCATCTTGATCTCTAAATCCATCACCAAAAGATTATGTTGGGTTGTAATATCCTCCGTCGGAACAACCTTGCAGTCTTTACAAAGACCTTTGTCAACCTTCCTAAGGAGCAAAAAGTCTATCTGAGTCTTAGCCACCGAACTATGAAAAGTCACCAAATGCTCATCCTTCTTCAGGAACCTTGAATTGGCTATCACCATCCCAAAAGCTCTATCAAACTCCAAAAGTGAGACGTCTCCTCGTTCCTGTCCCCCAGGCTGAAACCTCTATGCACGTCATCATAACCCCCGAAAGTGTTCCAATTTGTCCATTGAAATCTCCTCCTACAAATAACTTCTCAGTAGTTGGTATGCCTCCTACCACTTCGTCCAAATCTTCCCAAAAATGTCCCTTCTCCTCATCTTTCAAGCCCGTCTGCGGCGCATGCGCACTAATAATGTTCATAGTGCACCCTCCAACTACTAACTTAATCGTCATCATCCTGTCATTGACCCTCCTAACCTCTACCACCTGATCCTTTAGCTCACTGTCTACCAAAATTCCTACCTCATTTCTATACTTCGACCTACCCGAGAACCATAGCCTATACCCGTCTACATCCTTAGCCTTAGGTCCTACCCATTTGGTCTCTTGGACACATGCTATATTAATCTTCATCTTCTTAAGAATCTTAACTAGCTCTATGGCAATCCCCGTTAGAGTTCCATTATTCCAAGACTCTATTCTCAGCCTAGAATTATCCTTACCCCACTTACCCCCCCTAACCCTCGCCTCCGTCCCCGATCAAAACCATGACCCTAGTCTACCATCATTCACCAAAGTCACTAAAGCAAAAAATACTAGTCAAAGGCTAATGTTAACACACACGAGAACTACTACTAAAGCACAAATTAGCAAGAACTACCAAAAGGGAAAGGAAACAATGCCAATAAAACTAAAGAGGGATCTGAATAGCATAATACAATAAACAAACAGAATACCAAATTAAGAATACTCAAATATTTACCCTAAACATGGAGGGATCAAAGTGCAAGCCCAAATTAACAGATATATAGAGGCAAGTAAAATTACTACGCCAAGAATGCTATAAGTAAATACAAAAAATGGAAAAATTTAACAACAAGGTTAAGGACAAGGAATGGATACGGACAACCGGATATACCAACTCCAGTTGAATCAAACCTGTTTGCCTGCGGAAATCACTGTTCACGATCAATGTTCACCGTCATTGTTCACCGTCGATGGAGTACTGTTCACCAGAATTTTCAATAAAAAATTTGCGTACCTGCGTATATCTAGGAGAAAAGAACATAAGAAAAAGAATAAAAAAATAAATAGAATTTTTTCGTCGACGCCGGTGGGTGGTCGGAGCGGTGCTGTTGGGGTCTTACCGTCGCTGTCGGTGAGTGGTCGGAGCGACGCTGATGGGGTCTTACCGTCGGGAATGGGAGGTGGATGGAGTGGGGTGGGGGTTGGTGATGTTACCATTAGAAAGAGAGAGGAGAGGAGAGAGAGACTTCTGTTCCTGACAGATTAGCTAAAGATGTGTGTAATGTATTAAAATGACTTTTGAATCTTGTATCTTAAATATGTCACATAGAAGCGTGCCAACACCATTATATGCCTCTGACTACCAATATGTCACCGGACGGAGGAAAATTGGACTCGGTCATCATGACTACGGGACTAGCATCGGTAGCCGCCTTTTTTGTCAAGCCGGCTTCTTCGAGTGTAAGCATAAAATGAGCCTGATAAAATTACGGAAGAGGGTTGCGCTGATGAAGAAGCGTGCCAACATCATTATATGCCTCTGAAAGGCCTGCAACCATCTGAAGGACAAGACGGTCGTTGGTGGTGATGGCGCACCAGCGTTATGAGTTGGTGCGCCAACTCCTTCAACCTTTTGCAATATGCTGAAACGTTGGTGAAATCTTCCATGTTGACGTGGGAGAACTCCTGCTCCAAGGTAACAGCACGAGAATTCTAATTATCTTGGAATATATCACGTACTCTATTCCAAGCCGCCATCGTCGTGGCTTCTGGTTCGATAATCGTCTGCAAGAGGTCGGTAAAAATTGTGGAGTAAATCCATTGAAGAACAGTAGCATCAAGTGTCGTCCATAACTTAGGATCATCCTCGGATCTGGCACCTCAGTATCCGTAGGAGCCGCGGGGAAAATATGATGGAGAACTTGATGCGAGCGTGCATGAACTTTGAACAATTCGGCCCTCGTCGCATAATTGACGTTTTCTATCTCAAGAACGATATGAATGTGATTCTTGATATTAGAAACAACAAGGACAGGGTGAAACATGTTCTTAGCCATAATAGCAACGCAAGACGTGATGTAGGGATTCAGAAGAAGAAATTTGAGAAGAAAAGAAAATTTCCGGGCATGGAACCCGAGGAAGGGAGGTCGGATTCCGGACTGTTTGGACGGAAATATTTGGGAGAGAAAATAAACCTAGACTCTTGATACCATGAAAGAAATAATCCCTTGATTATTCTCATTAATCAAAGAGTATATATACAATTTACAATTTTCATAATAGGAAAATCCTATTCATATTCTACTTCTAAAACCTTATTCTACTTGGACACTAACTATACAATTATGATAAGTGTACAATTCTAATAATGTAATATGTACACTAAAATATTACAACAAACATTATCAAATTATTAGCCCAAACCGTGGGCATAATAGTGACCATATATACACTCAATATACACGATATACATAAGTATACCATGTATATTTAACACTTATATAGTTAGGCCACCCAGAAAAATCTTGAATATTTTCTGCACGTACTTTGCTAAAATTTAGCATATTCTGGGAAAATCTCAAGTACCTAATACTTTTGTATTTCATATTGTTATACACATTTGACCATCTTGCAAATCGTGATTTGAAAGATTGATCTTGCAATTCATTTAATTATGGAGCACATTGTTGGTTACAAAGGATGCAGAAAACGGAAATTACAAGTAACTGTTAATGTAAGAATTGAAATTACAAAGATGTTGAACAAGAAAAACTGGAACTGTTTTCTATTTTTGGTGTATGTTGAGTCGAGTGTGGCACTCTGTCTTTAAGACAATATTTCCCCGTATGTATCATTTATACGTCCTGGACAACTGTCTCCCAAGATAAAACAGCAAATGAACACTTGAGCAAAGGAAACTCAAATGCTTCCGTGAAGAATATTGAGTAATGAAATGATGCTTGGAAGTTGTAGGAAGAACTGTTTTCTGCTTGTGTATTTTCGTGTATTGTAAGTGTCATCAACAATGGTGCAAGGGGTTGTTTATATAGGTGAGGGAGAGGCTGTTTAACTGCCTCTATAACTGCCATTATAGGTCAAGTAATGTCCATTATGGAGGTAGTAAAGCCACCAAAATAAATGGCGAGAAAGACCAACGGATTGGCCATTATAGGAGGAGTAATTCAGCCAAAATAAATGACTGAATTGAGTGTTGTGGCGTTTCTGTTTTCTTCTGCCCATTCTGACTTTCTGGAAACTTCAAGGACCAAACTGTATATCTTGAAACTTCAGGGACAAAACTGTACATATGAAAGAATTCTGGTCCAAACTGTACATCTGAAACTTCTGGGATCAAACTGTACATCTGGCAAACTTCTCTGGCCCAAAAAGATAATATCAGAAGATCTGTGACCCGGAACCGGACGGGCGGGCGGCGGCGGCGCGCGTGGGCTTTCCTCGAACCGAAGCACATCTAGGTCCTCCCTCCTTTAAACACATGGGATACCCCTTGGGGTCCCAAACCCCAAACCAATTTTGAGTCTTATATACACAACAATTCTTTCTTCCTCTACCGACGAGGGAGAATTGAACCCAACCACACTTTTCCATGCTTCAAACACCTCACTTCGTGAACCAATATCTCTTTCATTTCTCAATGAAATTTGACGATTCTTGGCCCTACGGTTATCTACGTACTTAGTAGATCATGCACGTGTGAAGAACCGAATTCTCCAACATGCGTAACACTAGTGTTTAAGCCGTTAAAGTTGGTCGGTCGCAACTCCCGCCAAAGGCTAATTTCCAACCCACATTACTAAAGGATGATTCTTTTTATCTCAAATTGTTAATCGTTCTCATCTCAACGAGAATCAAACAAAATGAAGTTTGGCTAAACATTATAATACTTTTTTCCATTTTGATATTAGGAAATTACAACTTAGTGTAATTTTTTGAAGTATCTGATATCTACTTTTCAATTTAAGAAAATAATTTTTAAAATATACATAAAGATAGAAAAAAGGGATTACAAGACGGGAAAATAAACCCCAAATAGAGTTTAGGTAGCTAATCAAGAGTTGATCTAGTTAATTACTTCATTAGAGGCCCATTTGGATATGAACTTTTGTTCAAAAAATATATTTTCAAAATACTAGGAGTAGTTGTTTACCCGTAAATTGGAATTGTTGAATTTGTATACATGGTCAAGGACACGTGAATCAATATAATCAAAATTATGAAATAAATTAGCAATAACAAGCAAGATTATTGAAAGAAAGAAAATAATAATTGAAGTAAATAGCCTGAGCCCTGACGAAATGATGAGCTAGAGTATTCCGGCGAGCTATACGTCAAAGCCTTCTCAAGAGCAATCAAGATCAAGAATAAAGAAATTGTTTTAAGAGTATTTGTTTTCTATTAGATTTCAGATGCCCTTTTCAATGAAATGAAAAGCTCTATTTATACTTGAGCTATGGCGTACAAGTTTCATGAATCGTGACCTCTTTATTACCAGTATTAATGCTATGACAATGAATGGTAATAAAGGGTAATAATGCACGTTCAGACCCTGGGAAGACTTGAGATTTCTTGTAACGGTTGTACGTTGAATAACGTTTGAGCAGTGAGTTGACATGCATCTCCGTAGCTTCGAATGATTTTCCTGAGCCCCTCGCTTCCTGACTTGAATTTGATCTATCATCATCACCACGTGTCATCTTTTGATACGTCCACGTGGTGTCTACGGATTTTGTCTTAGACAATCGTATTTGTTTATACATTGAAATGATTTTTTGGTTTGTTTTTTAGGATAATCTTTTTAAGTTTGACAAATTGGCCAAAATCAATTTTAACTATTTTTTAGTGAAATTATAAAATTTATTTTCAAGCGAAATACAATTCAAATACAATTTTAATTTTTCATTATCATTTTTCAACTTTGAAACTACTTTTCCAAGTATTACAAATTTTATGTGCAAGCGGGTGCTAAATTTTCGAATTAATAAAAATTTCGAAGGGAAAAAGGGAACATAAAGAGATTACTGTTGAAGTTTTATCCAATGTTAGTGTAAATAATTTTTTATAATATCAAATAAATCAAAAAAATAGCTACAGATATGTCACGACCCAAACTGGAGGGCCGCGAAGGGCACCCGGACCCCACCCGCCGGGTACCGCTAATCGTGCATCCAACACCTAATCATAATTAAATACGGACCAAGCCGAAAAATATTATAGAAAATCTTAATCAGAAATCCAATTTTCATATATACATATCCATACCAAGGCCACACATGACAACTAACCACAGGACACCTGTCTACAAGTCTTTAGGAGTAGCAACATTAAAGGTCGGGACAGGGCCCCTCCATACCATATATACAAGCAAAAGTACCGTACCAAAATTAGACCAACACTCCGAACAAGGGACGTGCTCCAAAAATCCGCTGAATCCGGAATCAACTAACGTGAACCGTCACCTTCCTTAACTGAACCTGCGGGCATGAAACACAGCGTCCCCCGACAAAAGGGACGTTAGTACGACTGATGTATTGAGTATGTCATGCATGAATAATAGTATAACAGGGATATAACAACAACTGAAACAGAAACCACCGACCAATAGTAAGTACCTCTGAGGGTCCTAATACATATGCCTAAATATCATGCACAATGCGGTATACATATACATCGGCCCCATTGGGCATCTTCCTTACGATAACAACCTCTGTGGACATCATTTCATGTCGGCCTCTGTGTGCATAATATCATGTAATGATTAATGAATGTATGAATAATGTAAATGCGGTATACTAATGTCCACACAGGAATTCGCCCATAACCGCCTCTATGGGCATCAGGTTATATCGCCACACAAGGGCATCACATCATATTGGCCTATTCGGGCTCTTTCGTGATAGTCTGTACCAGCTTGCAGGTGGTGTGGCATTTCCCTCTTTTCCCATATCCCCTACATATATATAATGCATACTATATAGTAGTGTATATAATACATGTGGGTCAATGGTAATACATGAATGCAATGCAAATGAATATGCATGAATGACAATAAATACCCCGAGTGACATAATATCCTTGCATCTCTGGCTAACCCCGTGAATATCAACACATCCTCCGTATGCCTCAATAAGGACTTAGGAATATATTTAGACATTCTTTTAGCATAGGAATCAATAACATGAATATTTTTAACTATTAGGAGTAGAATAAATTATGAAGCAATATCACGATTATATTTTATTATATAAAATATATCAAAAAGGAAGAAATAATTTATATTAACATACCTTGAATAATAACGGAACACTCACCTTAAATTATTTTCCAAGCAAGACTACTGCTTTTCTATCCTAGTCCTACCAATAATTCGTACTCCCTTCCTTTCCCTTCTTTTTTTTTTTTCTCAAAGCAAACCAATTGCGACGTCTGTTTTTTTCCAGAAGCAACCAAAGGGATTGGGAAGAGTTAATGCAAGTGTACACGGTTAACTCCCCATTTAATACTAACCCTCCCCACCCCACCCCCCCCACCCCCACCCCCCCCCACCCCCACCCCCACCCCAAAATGTTGGCATTCACATTTCACGGTTGCCACCTATCAAGAGTCTTAAGTTAGTCACTTATGTGACTACTTAAGAGTTACACGTGCACTGCTTCAACTCCACCTGTCCCCCATTAAATTATTAACCTGATAATTAATTAATTACACACATAATTAATTTTATAATCTCAATTCACTTAAATATTGACAACTTATAGGACTTTCATATAATTAAGGTCATAATTTTCTAATACGACACTAGTCCATAACCTCTTCATGCACATACCAAATTTATTTCGATCCCCGTTGTCACACTTGTTGTGTCCAAAATTATTTCGGGATCTAATACTAATCTCATTATTAGCATAAGTCGATGTAACATGAATTTTCCCAATGCGCGGATCTACTTCCTTCATTTAGGTGCTCAAATTATTGTCCAAAATTCCAGGATGTTACATCTTTCCCCCCTTAAAAACATTCGTTCTCGAATGTTGGGGTGACATATTTGATCCTTGTCACATAACCAGCGAATACAACTACCTTCCATCTTCCGTATATGAGTGAGACAATTTCTCACAATCTCTAATTTTAACAATAATACTGCCTTTCTAGCGTATCAACCGTCTTGGTAGAAATCGCTCATTTACTGGCTACGAGTACAAACTAACCGAAGTTTTTTTGGTAACCGGCATTACTGAAACGGTAACATGCACGAGTCAAACTCGAATTCCAAAAACTCCGCCCTACTGCAAGATTTATGAGATGAAAGAATAGAAACCATCCCTAAATGTCAGATAGGCTCCTGTTTATAAGTATGGTGCACAACATACCCATAAACAAGACTCTACTAGACACGGCTTGTAGACTTCCTAGGACAGACATGCTTTGATACCAAGTTTGTCACGACCCAAATCGGAGGGTCGCGACGGGCACACGGACCACACCCGCCGGGTACCGCTAATCGTACATCCAATATCTAATCATGATTAAATATGGACCAAGCCGAAAAACATTATAGAAAATCTTAATCAGAAATCCAATTTTCATATATACATACTCATACCAAGGCCACACATGACAACTAACCACATGACACTTGTCTACAAGTCTTTAGGAGTAGCAACATTAAAGGTCGGGACAGGGCCCCACCATACCATATATACAAGAAAAAGTACCGTATCAAAATTAGACCAACACCCCGAACAAGGGAAGTGCTCCAAAAATTCGCTGAACCCGGAATCAACTAACGTGAACCGTCACCTTCCTTAACTGAACCTGCGGGCATGAAACGCAGCGTCCCCCGACAAAAGGGACGTCAGTACGACTGATGTATTGAGTATGTCATGCATGAATAATAGTATAACAGGGATATAACAACAACTGAAACAGAAACCACCGACCAATAGTAAGTACCTCTGAGGGTCCTAATACATATGCCTAAATATCATGCACAATGCGGTATACATATACATCGACCCCATTGGGCATCTTCCTTACGATAACAACCTCTGTGGGCATCATTTCATGTCGGCTTCTGTGTGCATAATATCATGTAATGATTAATGAATGTATGCATAATGTAAATGCGGTATACTAATGTCCACACAGAAATCCTCCCATAACCGCCTCTGTGGGCATCAGGTTATATCGCCACATAAGGGCATCACATCATATTAGCCTCTTCGGGCTCTTTCGTGATAATCTGTATCAGCTGCAGGTGGTGTGCGTATGTAATGCATTTTCCTCTTTTCTCATATCCCCTACATATATATAATGCATACTATATAGTAGTCTATATAATACATGTGGGTCAAGGGTAATACATGAATGTAATGCAAATGAATATGCATGACTGACAATAAAATACCCTGAGTGACATAATATTCTTGCATCGCTGGCTAACCCCGTGAATATCAACACATCTTCCGTATGCCTCAATAAGGACTTAGAAATATATTTAGACATTCTTTTAGCATAAGAATCAATAACATGAATATTTTTAACTACTAGAAGTAGAATAAATTATGAAGCAATATCACGATTATATTTTATTATATAAAATATGTCAAAAAAAAAATTATATTAACATACCTTGAATAATAACGGAACACTCACCTTAAATTATTTTCCAAGCAAGACTACTGCTTTTCTATCCTTGTCCTACCAATAATTCGTACTCCCTTCCTTTCCCTTCTCTTTTTTTTTCTCAAAGCAAACCAATTGCCACGTCTGTTTTTTTCCAGAAGCAACCAAAGGGATTGGGAAGAGTTAATGCAAGTGTACACGGTTAACTCCCCATTTAATACTACCCCCCCCCCCCCCCACCAAAATGTTGGCATTCACATTTCACGGTTGCCACCTATCAAGAGTCTTAAGTTAGTCACTTATGTGACTACTTAAGGTTACACGTGCAATGCTTCAACTCCACCTGTCCCCCATTAAATTATTAACCCGATAATTAATCAATTACACACATAATTAATTTTGTGATCTCAATTTACTTAAATATTGACAACTTATAGGAGCTTCATATAATTAATGTCATAATTTCCTAATATGACACTAGTCCATAACCTCTTCATGCACATACCAAATTTATTCCCGATCCCCGTCGTCACACTTGTTGTGTCCAAAATTATTTCGGGGTCTAATACTAATCTCATTATTAGCATATGTCGATGTAACATGAATTGTTCCAATGCGCGGATCTACTTCCTTCGTTTAGGTGCTCAAATTATTGTCCAAAATTTCAGGATGTTACATCTTTCCCCCCTTAAAAACATTCGTCCTCGAATGTTGGGGTGACATATTTGATTCTTGTCACGTAACCAGCGAATACAACTACCTTCCATCTTCCTTATATGAGTGAGACAATTTCTCACAATCTCGAATTTTAACAATAATACTGCCCTTCTGGCGTATCAACCGTCTTGATAGAAATCGCTCATTTACTGGCTACGAGTACAAACTAACCGAAGTTTTTTTGGTAACCGGCATTACTGAAACGGTAACATGCACGAGTCAAACTCGAATTCCAAAGACTCCGCTCTACTGCACGATTTATGAGATGAAAGAATAGAAATCATCCCTAAATGTCAGATAGCTTCCTGTTTATAAGTATGGTGCACAACATACCCATAAACAAGACTCTACTAGACATGGCTTGTAGACTTCCTAGGACAGACATGCTTTGATACCAAGTTTGTCACGACCCAAACCGGAGGGCCGCGACGGGCACACGGACCCCACCCGCCGGGTACCGCTAATCGTACCTCCAATACCTAATCATGATTAAATATGGACCAAGCCGAAAAATATTATAGAAAATCTTAATCAGAAATCCAATTTTCATATATACATACTCATACCAAGGCCACACATGACAACTAACCACATGACACTTGTCTACAAGTCTTTAGGAGTAGCAACATTAAAGGCCGGGACAGGGCCCCGCCATACCATATATACAAGCAAAAGTACCGTATCAAAATTAGACCAACACCCCGAACAAGGGAAGTGCTCCAAAAATTCGCTGAACCCAGAATCAACTAATGTGAACCGTCACCTTCCTTAACTGAACATGCGGGCATGAAACGCAGTGTCGCCCGACAAAAGGAACGGCAGTACGACTGATGTACTGAGTATGTAAGGCATGAATAATAGTATAACAGGGATATAACAACAACTGAAATAGAAACAACCGACCAATAATAAGTACCTTTGAGGGTCCTAATACATATGCCTAAATATCATGCACAATGCGGTATACATATACATCGACCCCATTGGGCATCTTCCTTACGATAACAACCTCTGTGGGCATCATTTCATGTCGGCTTCTGTGTGCATAATATCATGTAATGATTAATGAATGTATGCATAATGTAAATGCGGTATACTAATGTCCACACAGAAATCCTCCCATAACCGCCTCTGTGGGCATCAGGTTATATCGCCACATAAGGGCATCACATCATATTAGCCTCTTCGGGCTCTTTCGTGATAATCTGTATCAGCTGCAGGTGGTGTGCGTATGTAATGCATTTTCCTCTTTTCTCATATCCCCTACATATATATAATGCATACTATATAGTAGTCTATATAATACATGTGGGTCAAGGGTAATACATGAATGTAATGCAAATGAATATGCATGACTGACAATAAAATACCCCGAGTGACATAATATCCTTGCATCTCTGGCTAACCCCGTGAATATCAACACATCTTCCGTATGCCTCAATAAGGACTTAGGAATATATTTAGACATTCTTTTAGCATAGAAATCAATAACATGAATATTTTTAACTCCTAAGAGTAGAATAAATTATAAAGCAATATCACGATTATATTTTATTATATAAAATATATCAAAAAGGAAAAATAATTTATATTAACATACCTTGAATAATAACGAAACCCTCACCTTAAATTATTTTCCAAGCAAGACTACTGCTTTTCTATCCTAGTCCTACCAATAATTCGTACTCCCTTCCTTTCCCTTCTCTTTTTTTTCCTCAAAGCAAACCAATTGCCACGTCTGTTTTTTCCAGAAGCAACCAAAGGGATTGGGAAGAGTTAATGCAATTGTACACGGTTTACCCCCCATCCAAAACGTTGGCATTCACATTTTACGGTTGCCACCTATCAAGACTCTTAAGTTAGTCACTTATGTGACTACTTAAGAGTTACACGTGCACTGCTTAACTCCACGTCCCCCATTAAATTATTAATACGATAATTAATCAATTACACACATAATTTATTTCGTGATTCTAATTCACTTAAATCTTGACAATTTATAGGACCTTCATATAATTAATATCATAATTTTCTAATATGACACTAGTCCATAACCTCTTCATGCACATACTAAATTTATTCTCAATCTCCGTCGTCACGTCCAAAATTATTTCGAGGTCTAATACTAATCTCATTATTAGCCTATGTCGATGTAACATGAATTTTTCCAATGCGCGAATCTACTTCCTTCATTTAGGTGCTCAAATTATTATCCAAAATTCTGGGATGTTATAAGATAAGACACTTTTGGTATTTAAAATCTTAAAATAACATATATTACCTATTAAAATAGGCAAAAATAACATGTTTGTGTAAAATATTTATCCTGAAGGTTTAAATTAGGGGCATGAACACAAATGGCCAATCGGGTGAAATTATTGACACCTGGTGGCCCAAAAATATTAAAAGTCATTTTTAGTCTTTTTTTTTAAATAATTTCTTTTTATGGCCATTTTCAACTAATTTCAACAATGTGTATAAACTGTATCATTTTTGTATCACTACAGAAAATGTATCATTGTTGTATAGAAGATGTATCATTACGGTATTTGTATAAAAATGATACATTGTTGTATAATTTGTGTATAATAAATGTATATCAACGTATAATTTATGTCTGATAAATGTATATTTAATGCATCTTACTAATTATACACTATATAAATAAAAATTGACGTATTATACACTATATAAGCAAACTATCGGCGTATAAGTAAAACATTGATGTATAAAAACTATATAAATATCGTATAAATTATGTATCCCTAAAGTATATGTATAAAAAATATATTACTATTGTATAATTTGTGTCTAATAAATGTATATTAACGTATAATTTCTGTTTTGATAAATGTATATTTAATGTATACTTAGTAATTATACATGTTTTGGGATATTTCTTGAAAGCTCAATGAACGCATACCTACTAATTATACATATATTTATATGTTTTGGATATTTTTTAAAGGCTCAATATATTTTTGTATTGATCTTTAGTGGCGACTAACGTCGCCGCAAATAGTCATGTTTTGATCTTTTGTGGCGACTAAAGTCGTTGTCGTCTCAAATAGTCTGTTCTTTTGTAGCGCCTTTTAATCGCCACAAAAAGTCTATTTTTTTGTAGTGTGGGATGAATTAGGTAGCGCCTGAGAATAAAATAGGCTGAATGATCATCTAGGATATTTAACCCAAAATAGAGCTTTTTTGGACTTTTCTTTTTTAGTATGCCCGCACCATATTCTTTTTCCTTTAAATTACTCGTATTAGACCACGAAAGTGATGACCTATACGTAGGCCTAAAGATGGCAGTGGATCCTGGATCCGATCCAGATTCGGTGGATCCAGATCCATTTTATAAGATATGGATCTTCAAAATTTGGACCGAACGGATCCGGATCTAACAGATTGAATCTGGATCTGGATCTTGTATTTGAGATCCGTATCCGGTCCAGATCCGATCTGTGGATCCATTTTTATTAAATATATTCATAACCTAGAATGTAATTTTATATGTATTTTCTTAAAATTGCTAAGCATATCCTTGCAAGTTTAATTCTCAAAACAAGTTTAATTTATTCCCGCGTTAACTCAAAAACTAAAAAATAAAGAGGTAACTTCAATAATAAAATCAATGTTATATAAGTGAATGACTAACATCTCCATATACAAGTAGTTAAAATTATATTCACTTCATTTGTGATGATTTCAAGCACATACAAGTTCTGCATTGTGGAAATACTAATCAGCATTTTTCACAACTATTGTCATTGTCAAACATTTTCAATTAATAGATCACAATCAAAACGAGACAACGAATAAAATATCTCATATGAACATTTCAAAATTGAAACACAGTAAACTGTTAGCTAAGTAAAAATCGTTTGTCAGTTCAAAAAAAATTTCTTAGCAAGACAATTTTTTTTACATGTGGATCCAGATCCGATCCGTGGATCTGATGGATCCGAATTCGGATCTAATTTTTATAGACCCGATAAATTTGGATCCGGATCTGAATCCAAATATGAAAAACGAATCTGGATCTGAATCTAGTAGAAACTTTCAGAAGTAACAATGTGAACATCCCCAATTGGACCACACCAAAATGTCGAAACATGAAGGCATCCAAGTTTTTCTCTCTCTATATATAGGGCGGTACTATTACTCCTGCCAATCAGTATTAGCAAATTTTGGGATATTTTTTCTTTCTTCTCCATACAACAAAAAGAAATGGCTAACGATGAGGTGATTTTATTGGATTTCTGGCCAAGCATGTTTGGGATGAGGTTTAGGATTGCACTAGCTGAGAAGGAAATAAAGCATGAGTACAAAGAAGAGGATTTGAGGAACAAAAGCCCTTTGCTTTTGCAAATGAACCCAATCCACAAGAAAATTCCAGTATTGATTCACAATGGAAAGCCCATATGTGAGTCAATCATTGGAGTTGAGTACATTGAAGAAGTGTAGAAGGATAAGCCCCTTTGCTCCCTTCTGACCCTTATGAGAAGCCCAAACTAGGTTTTGGGCTGATTACATTGATAAGAAGGTAAATTCATAGCCCCCCCCCCTTTTTCCCCATGTTATAATTAGGATTCTTTAGCCGATTCGAACTAATTTGGGATTGAAGCATTGATGGTTTGTGTTGTACTGTTAAGGGTTCGTTTGGTACGAAGGATACCTTCTAACATTTGAATCTCGAATTCTCCTCACGCTTTTTTCATCAGGATTTTCTCTTCGAGACGAGCCGTTTATCATTACGGTAGGATATCCGGGATTAAGTTTGGGATAAATTTCATACCTTGCTATAATTTTTATCCCAAACTTTGTCTTGGATATCCCATCTTATACCTTCAAGCTTGTTATTATTTTATCCCACCTTTCAGGTGGAATAAATTAGTCCAGGGATTATATGACTATAATCTCGGGATAACTTAGTCCACATATCAAACGACCAGGATCCGAGTATGAAATGTTATTTTGTTTTGTTATTTTAGATCACATTCATTTTGTTAACATGTTATTAGAGTTAGGATCATTTTAATTTCTTGTATACTTAATGGCGGTCACTTATTAATTTGTCTGTGCTTCAGATGTTCAGTCATAAGTGTGGGAGGTGTTGAGTTCTCCATTAGTTTAAGAAATAGAATATTATCTTGTTATATAGTCTTGGTTAATCATCACTTCATAAGTTAGGTTTTCCCCTGCTCGTGTTAAGAGTTTCACATTAGTTGAAGAAATGGAATTTTGTCTCGTTATATAGTCTTTAGTTAATCTTCACTTCATAAGCGATGTTCCCTGCGCTCCAGATCCTCAGTCCTAGACGTGGGATGTTAGAGCTTCACATTAGTTGAGAACTGGAATTTTGTCTCGTTATAAGTCTTTGGTTACAATAGACCCTTGTGGTCCGGCCATTTTCGGACCCGCGCATAGCGGGAGCTTAATGCACTGGGCTGCCCTTTTATAAGTCTTTGGTTAATATTTACTTCATAAGCTAGGTTCCCCGCGCTCCAAATGCTCAATCCTAGGCATGCAAGATATTAGAGTTTCACATTAATTGAAGAAACAGAATATTGTCTTGTCATATACCTTGGTTAATCTCACCTTAGTTAATCTCACTTCATAAGCTAGGTTCCCCTGCTCTCCAGATGCTCAATCCTAGGTATGCAGGGTGTTAAGAGTTTCAAATTAGTTGAAGTAATAGAATATTGTCTCGTTATAAAGTCTTTGTTTGTCTTCACTTCGCAAGCGAGTTCCCAATGCTCCACGTGCTCAGTCCTAGGCTTTCGGGGTGTTAGATTTTTACATTAGTTGAAGAAATAGAATATTGTCTCATTATAGTCTTGGTTTATCCTATACCTCACTTAATCATCTAGGTTCTCCTTGTTCCAGCCTCCAGATGCTCTAAGCTAGGCATGAGGTGTAGGTAAAGAGTATCCGAAAGGTTAAACAACACAAAAGCTGAGTCGAGAGATGACTCTCTGTCTTTAAGACAAAATTGTCCCGTATATATATTTTTATGGTAATGGACAATAGTCTGTCAAGATAAAACAACAACAATCAAAAATACAAAGCAAATAAGGTTGATTTTAGTGAAGAAAATAAATATAGAATATACTGCAGAAGAGGAGAGGATATGTGTGTGTTTCTGTATATCCTTCTTCGAACTGAACAGAAGGGTTTAATTTATAGGAAAGAGGAAGGTGTTTCTGACTGTTGAAGTCATATTAGTTGCAACGTTTCATAGTCATTGCAACGTTTGGTTATCTCTGAAACATTCAGGTCCAAAATGTAAATAAGAAACATTTCAGGGGAAAATCCGAAAGACAGCCCACATCCACTGGCCTGAGCCCGGACTGGCGGGCGGCGGCGCACGTCGGGCTTAGCCTCGAACACAAGCTCACCTAGGTCCTCCCTTTTCTTAACACACGGGTTACCCCTTGGGGTCCCAAACCCTTACTCAAAACTAGAGTTTATATAGTGCTCAATCCTTCTATCTTCTATCTATGTGGGAGATTTTTTATTTGGCCAAAACAATCCATCTATTTATGTCTCAAACATCTTACTTTATGTACCAATATATCTTTCATTTCTTAATGAAATTTGACTCTACTTAATACTAATATCATCTACTCATTTAGTAGATTAGGCATGTGCGAAGAAACGATGTTTCCGACATGTGGGGTCCACATGTTTAAGTCACTAAAGACAGAAAAAACTCAATCCCACAAAGTTAAATTTCCAACAATCCCCTCTTGAAAGAGAATTGGTGCACACAGGGTGCCAGAGTTCAGCAATCTTTCAGCGGAAAGATATTGCATCAGGAAAGGTAGCTTTAGGCTCTGAACCTTCCTTAGTCGATTACCATCGGATTTATATACTGTGCGGTAATATGTCTAGACTTGCCGTTGTACATACTGTTCTATGCCCTTTCTAAAGCTGATTGGATGTCACAGTAAATCATCACCGAAGGTACGTGTTTATCCCAACAAGGGATATCCCCTAAGAAGTCGTGAAGTCATTCTGCTTCTTCTCCTGCTTTATCCAAAGCAATAAATTTTGATTCCATCGTGGATCGGGCCATGCATGTTTGCTTAGAGGACTTTCAAGACACAGCCCCACCACCAATTGTGAAAACATACCCACTGGTGGATTTGGTGTTCTTTATGTCTGATATCCAGTTTGCATCACTGTATCCTTCCAATACGGCTGGATATCTTGAATAATGTAATACGTAAGTCTGTGAATATTTCAGATATCGTAGTATCCGATTTAACGCCTTCCAATGATCATTTTCAGGATTACGAGTAAACCTAGTCAACTTATTAGATCGGGTGCAGTTTGTAATGTACATTGAACTACCAATGAAATGCGCATATCGCTCTTGGAATACGGGTGCACCACGATTATTATCAATTCTATGATTCATATCCATTGGTGACTTCATAGGGGGACTGTCAAATACATCAAATTTTCTCAAAACATCTTTAATGTAATGAGATTGAGATAAGACCAGTCCGTCAGATGTCTTAGAAATCTTAATTCTTAAGATTACATCTGCAATACCCATATCCTTCATGTCGAAACATTGTTTCAACTATGGCTAGGCAGTGGGTCGGGTCGGCCCGGTCCCGCCCCGAACCTACCTTTTTTAAAAAAAACAAAATTGTGGTATCGTGACTCGAACCGAGACGGTACATGGTCTCGTCCCGACCCATCCCGGACAGCCACAATCCCGCCAGGCCCGACCCGGTCCCGGACCCGCCCCGATCCCGCCCAAAACTCCCTCTTTTGCACAAATAATCGTTGCACTAACGACCATTTTACATTTTGGCCATTGTGCAACGGCCATTTTTGGCCTCCCCTCCCCCAACCCCTCTACCCCCTTAATATTTATTTTTAACTTATAAGTTATTATATTTACACTTTAACCCAGATTTTCAACTATAAATACCTTATTTTCTCTTCATCTTTCTCACAAATCTTCTTACAATCTCTCAATCTATCTCTCTACAAGTCTACATTGTCTACTAAATATTCAATTTTATTTATTCATTTGAGAGTGAAGTTGGCAACTAGCTTGATGATCTTTCATCGAGCAAAGTTTTAATTTTCAACCTCTTGATTACACTTCGACGTTATGTCGACGTTTGGTACATTCGTTCATTCATTAAATTATTATTGTCTGTTTATTTTATTTAGCGCACTTAATTTCATTTACTTTAATTATTTATTAGTATAATTATAAATTTATAATGGAAGGATTTAAATGTATGCTTACGGGTAGGGTCATGCTTCTTCTAGTAGGGCAAGGGTACTTCTTCTAGTCATCCTATTTCTAGACATAATCTTATTCCTACACATGATGGTTTTGTTGATACTGAACATTTTTCTACATTACCATTAGATTTAGATGAGGAGCTATTTTCTGAAACTCAAGAAGACTTTAATTTAGACGATGATCTAGATGATACACCCACTAATATAGATGACAACACACCCACTAGTGCACCTTCAACTGAAATATTAATAAATAAATATTATATTTTATTATTATCACATCATTTTATTTTGTCTAGCATACAAGATGAATGCAAAAAAGTATAGGCATTACCAACAAAAAAGTTCTAGAAACCAACCGACTTACATACCATCTTCTTCTTTTTCAACACAACCTCAAAAAAGATGTGTTGTTTCTGCGGCTAGTATTGAAAGCCTTAAACATAGAATGTTTAGTGGTACTACTACTAATCAAGTTAGAGAGTTTGATGTTTTTGTTTTGCAGGGTGTTGTACCGTACGAAGCAGTTCTCAATGAAGAAGGACGTGAAAACTTGCTGAAATACTGGATGGAGAATGAGACGTGGCATAGAGAATCAAACATTTGGCAAATAGTGAAATACACGTGATGTCACGTGTAATTTCATATTTTTAAATTTTTTAAAAAATTTATTTTATTTTCTTTCTTTTTCTTTTCTTTTTAATTCTGAAATGTAATGGAAATATTATTTTATATTTAAAAAAATGAAAAGGACAATTATTTTTATATGAACTTGAAAAATTATTAGAGGTGTTAAGTTTATTCGAATGTTGTTGAAGTTTTAAAGTTGAGATTCAAGTGCTAAATTCTTTCTAAACCCTTAGTTGTTGATGAGATTCGAAAATGAAAAAAGAATTTCGAATTCACCATTGTTGAACTTGAACCTTGAAAAAGCTTGAAGAACAAAAAATGAGTTTTGTCGAAATTCGTGGTTGTTGGCCAAATTGATTACTGGAGTATGGTGATGGTGTTGTTAAGTTGTAGTTGAAATTTGAGTTTGATTTGTGTGAATTTATCTGAGTTTTTTGTTGAATTTTGACACAAAAAATTAGACTTGGAGCTCCTAAAAATGGATGATAAAATGGTGATGAGAACTCTTGAAAATCAACTTTGGAAGTTGGAAACTTACACACGTGCCCATTTCGTATAGGTTAGAGACATTTTTAAAGTTCTCACGCGCTTGAAGGAGGTGTTCTCACGCATTACTCCACGTCAATAATAAAGGTGCAAAGAATTACTTTAAAAAAGTTTAGAGGGGTAATAGGATCCCCGCAAAGATAAGGTGTGTCGCAACAACTTTAGGTATAATTCAGGGAGGTAATAGTGTCGTATCCCTATTTATTATTAATTATGGAACTTATAAAACTTTTTACGTAGTTTCTAAATATGTAAATTTTATGTTCTAACACTGTCAATATTAGTAAATTTTACTCTCAAAAAGTAAAAAGTGTCAATCTTTTCGGAACGAAGGAAGTAATTTAATTTGTTAGTATGCCAAGTTGCTTAACTTATTAAGTGAATAACAAATAAACATGCCCTTTAATTTGGCGCGAGCTGGCAACTATGACCTCAAATTTTATCAGTGCACAAGTAGGCACTTAAACTTGCCAAAAGTCGAACAAGCGTACACACGCGTCGTCTTAATCTTGCCAAAAGTCGAACAAGCATACACACGCGTCTTACATGGCAAACTGAGTGAGATACACTCGAAAACAGGAGAGTTAATGCTCAATATCGCATGTATATACTTGTTCGACTTTTGGGAAGTTTAAGTGCCTACTTGTGCACTAGCAAAGTTTGAGGTCAAAGTTACCAGCTCACGCCAAGTTAAAGGACATGTTTATGTATTTTTCTTTAATTTACCTTTTTCATTTTTTTATGTCCAATCTACGTGTAAATTAGTTGACAGTCTCTGATTGGACATTTATCCACGTGGGAGCAATTGCACTTCACGCTAGTGACCTGTCAGAAATTTGTGTATGCATGTTCGACTTTTGACAAGTTTAAGTGACTTCTTGTGTACTAGCAAAGTTTGAGGTCATAGTTATCGGGTCGCGCAAGTTAAAGTGCTTGTTTGTGTGTTCAAAAAATACTTTAAGTGATGGTATACGTAAAAATTATTTTAAATAAATAGATTTAAAACCCCATATGCAGCCAAAATATGATATCCTTAACTATAAAAAAATACTCTCTCCATTTATTTTTACTTATTCATTAAGCTAAAAACAATTTTTTAATTTTACTTGTTCTCTTTAATATATTTTGGAAAAGTTATTTTGTTTTATTTTTATCATTCATTATTCATTTCTCAAATTATTTCTCAAATTTATTGAAATTATACATAAATTAATATAACTATTATGAAAAATAGACTTTCATTTATTATTTTTTCAAAAAATAATATAACGTAGATTATGAATAAGTAAAAATAAACGAAAAGAGTAGTATTTAAAAGATATCGGATCTGTCTTTGGTTTGTGGCAATCTTGTGCAGATAAATTATGACATCCATGACTATTGGAAATATTGTAGATATCGAATCAGCTCTTTGGTTCGTGTGCAAACTTATGCAGAAATATGACATCCTTGACTATATAACAAAGTTGCAATTTTGACAATTGTATTTGTATTACAAAAAAATCATATGTCTATTAAATAATATAAGAGGCACAAAAATAGCATTGGAATATTTTTATTACACTATCTTATTTAATTATTGAGTTTTTTATATATATGTTATTTTTTAAATTAAGTGTAAAAATAATAATAATAATAATAATAATAATAATAAAAATAAAAACCCGCCCCGGATCCCGATCCCGCCCCACCCCGATTCTGACGGGATCTGGATCGGGACGGGACTTCAGCAAATCCCGCCTATCCTGATCCCGCCCGACCCGACCCGACCCGATCCCGCCAAACCCGATCCGACCTTCCCGAGCCCTGCCCACTGGCCACCCTTAGTTTCAACATATTCTTAGTTTCCAGGATCGAGTTTAGACTACTTCCGGTGATGAGCATGTCACCTACGTAAAGACATATCATGACAAATGAGTCAGAGTTCCCTTTTATATAGATACATTTATCACATTCATTTATGGAGAAATCTTTTGATAATACAGTATTGTCAATCTTTTTATGCCATTATTTCGGGGCTTGTTTGAGTCCGTATAGAGACTTAACAAGTCGACATACTTTCTTTTCTTGTCCTGGAATTACATACCCCTCGGGTTGTTTCATGTATATTTCCTTTTCCAACTCTCCGTTTAGGAAGGCTGTCTTAACATCTATTTGATGTATCTCAAGGTCACGCAAAGCTACTATGACTATGAATACCCTTATGGACGTTAATCTAGACACATGGGAGTATGTGTCGAAGTAATCAAGGCCTTCCTTTTGTCTGTAGCCTTTTACTACTATTCTGGCTTTATATTTGTCAATAGTTCCATCTGCTTTGTACTTTCTTTTGAGTATCCACTTGCAACCCAAAGGTTTGCTTCCCGGAGGAAAGTCAACCATTTCCCAAGTATGGTTCTGCATGATGGAATTTATTTCGCTTCCTATAGCTTCTTTCCAAAGCGGTGCTTCTGGAGTTGACAATGCTTCCTTAATTGTCCTCGGTTCATTTTTAATCATATAGGTTATAAAATCTGAATCAAAGGTTTTGTCCTTTTTGGCCCTTTTGCTCCGTCTTGGTTCAACCTCTGGAACCCCTAAGTTCTGTAGTCCGAAACATTAAGTTTCGGATAGTCAGCAACTTCTGAGTCCTGTAGATCTGGAACGTCTAGCTTCGGATAATCAGAAACTCTCGGGTCTTGTTGATTTTGAGCATTTTGTTCATAACTTTGTTTGCGCGAAATTACCTCTTTTTCCTTTCGAGGAAATATATGTTCAAAGAATTTAGCATTTCTTGATTCCATGATCGTACCCTCGTGGATATCAGGTATCTCTGACTTATACACTAAGAAGTGATAAGCACTATTGTTATTTGCATATTCGATGAATATGCAATCTACTGTCTTAGGTTCAATTTTGACATATTTTGGTTTAGGTACTTTGACATTTGCCAAACAGCCCCACACTTTCAAATATTTGTAAGTGAGTTTCTTTGTTTTCCATGATTCATATGGAGTTTTATCCTTACGCTTATGCGGAATTCTATTGAGAATTATATTAGCGGTAAGAATCGCTTCGCCCCACATGTTTTGGGCTAAACCATAATTGATAAGTAAATCATTCTTCATTTCCTTTAACGTACGGTTTTTGCGCTCAACAATATCATTAGACTGAGGCGAGTAATGAGCGGTCGTTTGATGAACAATGCCGAATTGAGCACAGTATTCTGCAAACGGTGCTACGTATTCTCCCCCTCTATCACTACGAATTGCCTTAATCCGTAGGTTTAGTTGGTTTTCAACTTCTACTTTGTAACGTTTAAATGCTTCAAACGCTTCATCTTTACTTTTCAACTAGTAAACATAACAATACCTTGTACTATCATCAATGAAAGTCACAAAGTACTTGTTCCCCCTCTAGTTTGCACAAACTTTAAATCACTTATGTCGGTGTGTATAAGTTCTAGAGGAGCGATGTTTCTTTCGACTGAATAGAAAGATGATTTGGTTAATTTTGCATCTACACACACCTTACATTTATGTTGAGGGTTTATGCCGAAGGAAGGCAACAATTTCAACTTTACTAACTTTTGAATGGATTTGTAGTTAACGTGTCCTAATCTATGATGCTATAAATTAGAAGATTCAAGCAAGTAGGTAGAAGGCTTTATTTCATTAGATGAACAGAATACAGACATAGTATTCATCTTGAAGAGGTCATCACACGCGAAGCCCCTTCATACAAATATACCATTCTTAGTTATTACAAATTTGTTGGACTAAAAAACTAGTCTAAAGGAAGCCTTAACCAACAGTGGCCCTGAAACTAAGTTTTTGCGGATGTCAGGGACGTGCATCACTTCCTTCAGAGTAAGCTCTTTGCATGAAGTCATTTTGAGGACAACATTTCCAATCCCTAGCATTTCAGAGGTAGCGTCGTTGCCCATGAACAACTTTTTGCCCGAGATTGGGGCGTAAGAGGAGAATGCACTCTTGTCAGAGCAGATGTGATGGGTTTCACCTGTGTCTATCCACCATTGCCTTGGATTCTCCACCAGATTTACCTCCAGCACTACAGCTGAGAAATCCACAATCATGTCGTCAAGGTTCGAAGGATCATCTTTGTCTTGCACAACGTTAGTCTTGGCCTTACCTTTGTTCTTGGGTTTTTTCTTCTGCTTTCTCTTCAGTTTGCGGCACTCTTTGATCATATGGCCAGGCTTTCCACAGTGATGCCAGTTTCCTTTGAACTTCTCCATCGTTTGGCTTTTGCCGTCTCCCTGGTACTTGCGCTTTTTGTTGGCATTTCCCTTCGAATCAACTAGATTCGCCTTTGCCTCCATTGGTTGCTTTTCCTTAGATATACTTCTTTTATTGTCCTCTTGTATTTGCAGTTTGACAATAAGATCTTCAAACCCCATTTTCTTTGTCTTTAGTTAGAGATAACTCATGAACTCGTTCCACGAGGGAGGCAATTTCTCAATCAAAGAAGCAACCAGAAATTGCTCATTTGGATTCATTCCTTCCATATCTAGATGATGAAGAATCATTTGAAAGTATTGAATTTGGGACATCACTGATTTACCATCCACCATTTGAAATTTCAGAAACTTTCCAATGATGAATTTCTTAGTACCCGCATCCTGTGCGTTGTACTTTTTCTCTCATTTTTCCCACAACTCTTTTGCCGTCTTCACGGTGCAATACACAGTATAAAGTGTATCCGACATACCGTTCAGAATGCAGTTTTTGCACATGAAATCACTATGATTCCAGGCATCCAGTGTTAAATTCAGGGCATTTGTGACCTGGATATCGTCGGCCACTTCAGTCTTAGTGTCTATTACATTCCCACCAGAAGGATGATTTTCTGTCAGAAAGCGTGAAAGGTTCAACGTAGTAAGATAGAACATCATCTTTTGTTGTCATCTCTTGAAGTTGGTACCCAAAAACTTTTCTGGGCGTTCTCCTTGGAAATGGGCAGGAGCAGGGACAACAACATTCCCTTGAGTAGCAGCAGCAGAATCAGAAGCAATGCTTGAAACAGACATCTTTCGAACACTTAGAACAAATTTTGTCTTAAATTGTAGGTAAAGAGTATATCCGAAAGGTTAAACAAAACAAAATCTGAGTCGAGAGATGACTCTCTATCTTTAAGACAAAATTGTCCCGTATACATGCTTTTACGGTAATGGACAATAGTCTCCCAAGATAAAACAACAACAATCAACAATACAAAGCAAATAAGGTTGATTCTAGCGAAGAAAATAAATATAGAATATACTGCAGAAGAGGAGAAGATCTGTGTGTGTTTCTGTATATCCTTCTTTGAACTGAACAGAAGGGTTTAATTTATTGGAAAGATGAGGGTGTTTCTGACTGTTGAAGTCAGATTAGTTGCAACGTTTCATAGTCATTGCAACGTTTGGTTATCTCTGAAACTTTCAGGACCAAAATATAAATAAGAAACATTCCGTGGCCCGAGCCCGGACGGGCGGGCGGCGGCCCGCGTGGGGCTTAGCCCCGAACACAAGCTCACCTAGGTCTTCCCTCTTCTTAACACATGGGTTACCCCTTGGGGTCCCAAATCCTTACTCAAAACTAGAGTTTATATAGTGCTCAATCCTTTCATCTTCTACCTATGTGGGAGATTTGTTATTTGGCCAAAACAATCCAACTATTCATGTCTCAAACACCTTACTTTGTGTACCAATATATCTTTCATTTCTTAACGAAATTTGACTCTACTTGATACTAATATCATCTACTCATTTAGTAGATTAGGCATGTGCGAAGAAACGATGCTTCCGACATGTGGGGCCGACGTGTTTAAGTCACTAAAGACGGGAAAAACTCAATCCCACATAGTTGCGCTATAGTTTCACATTAGTTGAGAACTGGAATTTTGTCTCATTATGTAGTCTTGGTTAATCCTCACTAGTCACTTCATATGCTAGATTTTGCTAGTGTCTAAGGTCCACTTTCTTATCATGACTTGACTAGGACTTTTATCTTAGTTTTGTGGCAACAAGTGATAACCCTTTCCTTTTTTTAAATTTTCAGTTGTATGATTCTGCAAGGAAGATATGGACCACAAAGGGAGAAGAGCTGGAGGCAGGTAAGAAAGATTTCATAGAAGTCCTTAAAGTGCTGGAGGGAGCACTTGGAGACAAGCCTTTCTTTGGAGGGGATAACTTCAGTTATGTGGATGTTGCTCTGATTGGGTTCTACAGCTGGTTTCATGCCTATGAGACTTATGATAACTTCAGCACAGAGGCCGAGTGCCCAAAGTTTGTGGCTTGGGCCAAGAGGTGCATGCAGAGGGACTTTGGCTGACCAACATAAGGTCCTTGAGTTTGTGAAAATTCTTAGGGAGAAGTATGGACTTGAATAAACATATGCTTATGCAATTGTGCATCATAATGTATTGAAAAAAATCGTTGTGCTTCTTGAGTTGTACTTTCAGATTTGAAATGGTTGTTTGGTCATAGTGGGAGTCAGTTCTACTTTTACTTGTAATAAAGGGATGTTATGTCTGTCTTGTTGAGTGTTGGCTTTTGTAATTCTCCTCTTTGTAATGAGAAGTAATCACTTTTTCCATGGGCATCATCTATAGTGCAATGATGTGATTCTACTTTATGCCATCAGGCTGTCTTTATGTCGAGGTTCTGCCAAAATAGCATATCTACCTCACAAGGGGTAAGTCTGCGTACACTCTACCCTCCTCATACCCTACTATGTGGGATTTCACTTGTTATGTTGTTGTTGTCCTCAGTAACATAGTGAAATGATAACAGTTTCATTATTAGTTCTGTTTTTAATTGTATGGAAGACCTGTTGGTACTCTATTGTACTTTATAGAGCAGTACAGGAAGTAATAACTATTACAAATGTTTGAAAGGATAAATAAATGGTCAATCTTCAAAACTGTCGCATGTGTGTTGTGTCTTGAATCTTGATCACCTTGCAAAGCCAATATTGAGAACTGCCGCAAGTTTGTTGTGTCTTGAATCTTGATCACCTTGCAAAGCCAATATTAAGAACTGCCGCAAGTTTGTTGTGTCTTGAATCTTGATCACCTTGCAAAGCCAATATTAAGAACTGCCGCAAGTTTGTTGTGTCTTGAATGTTGATATCCTGAAATCAAGAAACAACTAAATCTGGATGGTTACAACGTTGTGTGTTGAGTCGAGGATAGCCCTCTATCCTTAAGACAAGATTGCCCCGTATATATGCTTTTACGTTAGCGGGCAATAATCTCCCAAGATAAAACAACACTTTAATCTCAACACTACAAAGCTAATAGGTTGAGCCTGCCGAATAAAACAAATATGAATCGACTTGCTGAAGATATGGAAAATGAAGGAGGATATTCTATCTCCTCTTCTGTTTTGTCTCTGTGTATATAGTGTCTCTGTTGTGTATATGAGGGTTTGCTCACTGTTTTTCAGTCACTGTTTTGCTGAATTTTCAGCGTTTCCAGTGTTGTTTTTCTGTGTCTTTCCAGTGCTATTTTTGCTGTGTTTCCCATCTGTTTTTATGCCTTCTGTGCAGTCCCGAATTGAGCCAATAACAGCTCAATATATAGCATGGAGGAGGGGTTGTCCAACTGCCAAGACAAGGCTGTAATGGCCATTAAAGGAGGTCATTAAAACAGTCAAGTAATGGCTGTTAAGGCCATTGAAAGAGGCTGCCCAACTACCCAAGAATGAGCTGTTAATGGAGGAGTTAATCAGCCAAGTAATGGCTGAACCTCAAAAAATAGTTCCAACGGAGGCAGAACCAACTTTCCAGAAACTATGGGGACCAAACTGTAAATATTGAAACTTCAGGGACCAAACTGTACATATAAAAAAATTCAGGTCCAAACTGTACATTTGGCAGAGTTCTCTGGTCCAAAAAGATAATATCATAAAGTCCCCGCAGCCCGCAGTGGCGCGCGTGTGGGCTTAGCCATGAATCCAAGCACATTTAGGTCTTTCCTCCTTTAAACACATGGGATACCCCTTAGGGTCCCAAACCCTTTACCACATTAGAGACTTATATAGAGAGCAATTCTTCCTATTCCCACCGATGTGGTAGATTTGTCCCACACCACATTTCCATGCCTCAAACACCTTACTTCGTAGACCAATATCTCTTTCATTTCTCAATGAAATTTGACGATTCTTGGCCCTACGGTCATCTACTCACTTCGTAGATCATGCATGTGCGAAGAGACAAGGTCTCCAACATGCGGAACACTAGTGTTTAATTCATCAAAGATGGGTGGACGCATCTCCCCGCCAAAGGCAAATTTCCAACAAGACCAGGGGCTAATCTCACCCTTCATCTTGTTTCAATTTTACATCCCATTTTCTGATCAAATTAAACCAGGCTCACTCTTAATAGTGGAAGCAATGTATCTAGCAGTCTGGATGAGAATCTATTCGTCTTGGGGGTTCAATTGAACTCATTACTTTTGGCTAAAAACTATATTACAAAGGGCAATCTAGTGCACGAAACATTCCATAATGACGCATGGTTCGGGAAAGGAGACACAAGGATCAAGCATCAGTGGTTGATTTCAAGGCTCGAATAAGTGACCTATATGTCACATGACGTTTCTCTAGGAGGCAACTTAATGTTGTTCCAAGGATCTTCTAGCTCGAACTATTTACGTATGCAACAACACAAATAAATAATGTATTATAATTTCACATTCATTTTGAACTGTTTCTAAATTCTGGATCTGTTTATGTCCGGCACCAACTAAATAGTGAAGTGCAAAAGGCCTACTCCAGTGGTCTACAGTATCAGTGGAGTATCAGGCTATCAACTGATACCAAATGTAGCAGGTTCATCAGGTTTTCTATTTGCTATATGATGATTGAGGTAATAGTGAAGATACTCAAATATAACCTGTTTTAATAAATGAAGAGGGGAGAATAAAAGAGATATAAAGGAGCAGCCTTTTAGTGGAAGCAAAACCTCCAATGTTACATTATTCACTGTATAAAATGCCAAGTTGTAAACAGTATTCTGCTACAATTACTTGATACATAAAACACACAAAGTCAACAACACAAACACAACTGATCAGGTCAAAAGAAAAGAAAGGAAAAAAGAACAATGGATGTCTAACAGCTTGAAACACTTCTTCCAACACTGGCGAATTCAGAATCTACATAGCCAGATTCAGAATGAGTGAACTTAAATTTGTTTAATACATAAACATAACCGAACAAGATTTTCAACTGAACCTATAGAACCCACTCTGGATCCGTCTCTATCGTTTAGGCAATGGCCCACCTCAGTCTCAACATGACAACAAAATCATACTGTGTCAGGGTCAGCAAGAGACTTGGAGACACTCTCCTTTTGCATACACTTTTTAGCCCATGCCACAAACTTAGGACACTCTGCCTCTATGCTAATGTTGCCAAATTTGTCATAAGCAGGGAACCAGGTATAGTAAGGAATAAGGGCCATATCTACAAACCCAAAACATTCTCCATCAAAGTATGGATTGTCTCCCAATTCCCCTTCCAACAATTTCAGGCACTCTATGAATTCTATATTGGCGGCTTCTTGGTCCTCCACTTTTGAAGTCCAAATTTTCTTTCCAGTGTCATAAATCTGCATTTGTCCCAAACAAAGAAAAAAGATATAAGCTTTTTAAAGGAGTATCAAATTTAGCTCATAAAAATATAACATGTCACATCTGAGCAAGTTTGGGAAAGTTGGATAGCACATATGTTCATTAGCAAGTCAATGAGGCATGCCCCAAGTTAGCTCATCTAAAAGCTTGGTCAATCTGCGCAACCTGTATAACCCAATTGACTTGCAAGAAAACTTATCAAAACAGAGAAAAATGTACGTTTTATTGATTGATTAGATTTAGTCATGATAAATAAAAAAAAGATTTACTAGGTTGATTTGGTAATTAATCAAATAATGGAGTAAATAAGCAAATGAAAAATGATTTTGAGTCGGACGAGTTGGGATATGACCCATTATTTAGCTCTAATTGATCCATCCATCTTAACCAATCAAACTTTAGACAGACTATTAACTTAATACTTTGTATGGTTATTGATTCAACCCGTTTTTACTCACATAATTTAGTCCAACTTTACACTCCCAATCTTTATGTTATAAATCTTGAAATTTAAGCAAAAACAAGGAATACAAAAACTATGCTTCAATTTCAAGCAAGTTAGAATCGGCTGGCTATATGAATCCTTACTAACAAAGATTCTCTATTTAAGTTCACCTCAGCCCAACATTAATTATGTTAGCATGAAAATCACAAATATGGCTAAAAGACTTACAAAGCATAGGATCTAAAATAGACGCACCAAAATTGACTAAAACATATTATGTGTTGTGTTATTCGGACTCTCCAAAAATGCGCACTCTTGTCAGATACTTCAAAAATGCATTATTTTTTAAGGATCCAACACGCACCCAGTGACATTTTTGAAGAGTCCGAGCAGCATAGATTATGTGATACTTGCATACCTTTTTGTCAACATAATCAGCCCAAAACCTAGCATGAGCTCTCTCATAAGGATCAGAAGGCTACAAAGGTGATTTATCCTTCCAAACTTCATCTATGTACTCAACAATGATGAGGGACTCACAAATTACATTGTGAATCAAAACTGGTATTTTCTTGTGAAATGGATTCATTTGTAGGAGTAAAGGACTTTTGTTCATCAAGTTCTGCTCCTTGTATTCATATTGGATCCCTTTCTCAGCCAGAGCAATCCTCACCCTCATCCATCCCAAACATGCTCACGTCTGTATCCAAAAGGACAATTTCATCAGCCACTTTTTCCGCTGAAAATTAAGGAGTACAGTTTAGTGGAATTGCAAGAAATAATGTACACTAGAATATGTTCTCTTTGTTGAAGATAAGGGTAGAAAAAAAAGTCTAGTGATGATATTGTTGTATAATAGGGTAATTGAATTAAGAATAGGTTAGGCACACCGAAAAACGATGTTATCTTTAAAGGTATTAATTCCTCCCTCTCAGATGTAAAAGGTTCACTGAGTAATTAACCTTTCAGGATACAAAACCTATATTCTCAGAAATTCGAAAGTTACACTCTAACGAATTTCAGAAGCAGAAATCGCACGTATAAAATATAGACTTTAAAGAAAGAATAAATCTCAGAGAAGGGGGAATTTCAGAAGCAGAAATTATTTTCTGTTTTCTGTATTGTATTCTGTGTCTTTTCGTTTATGCAAATTACTGAGTATTTATGGATACTCAATGATTGCTCCGAAACCTTGCAACATTTTCACGAAGGGATATTTCCGTTGACGAAACAGAAAATCTGATTCGTCCCCTTTCCCCCTTTAAATATTATATATACATATATATATATATATACATATATATATATATATATATATATATATATATACATACATATATATATATACACACACACACACACACATATATATATATACACTGTGTGTGTGTATATATGTGTATATATATACACATACACACACACACACACACACACACACACACACACACACACACACACACACACACACACACACACACACACACACACACATATATATATATATATATAAGAGAAAGTTTTGAACCATTGAAGCTACTATTGGTTTTCCTCCATAATGAAGCTCAAGAGCTTGACCAATATGTCAAACTCGTTAACTCCTTTTATAGCCACAAGAAAGTTCAAACTTCTTCTCAAACACCAATGTGGGACAAATGACTCTTTACTTAACTTAAAAATACCAATGTGGGACAATTGACTATGTGGGACAAATGACAGTATGGGATAAGTGACTCAATTATGATGGAAATACTCATATTCAATGTGGGATATATAACAATCCCCCACTTATTTACATGCATAATGGAAATAATAAAAAATATATATAACGTGCGTTACACAACGAATAGCCATGAAGTAGACTAGGCCTTTTAACTTATGGTTGAATATGAAACACAAAGGAATCATATTCTCGTTGCGTATGATTTATTGCTTCTTTTTAATCTTGGCAGCATCGTTTAATATGGGTCTTATGTTGAATCCTAGATTCACAAGTACTCTAGGATCTTACCGAATGATCCCTAAGAAGCGGCCTCTCACTTCTATACTTGTATAGGTAGACTCATCAAGAATGTCCACAACGCATTCCACATAGCTATAAGTCTATTAAGGATTTAGAGTCCAACCTTTACCTGTTGTGGTAAACAAAAGTGCATAGGTCAGATATAGAGCTTTCAAAATAGCATCACCCCCACTATTTTCAAATTATGCACCTTGAGATGTATCCAAGTTTCCATCTCGCCAATGTCTAATATTGAATTGGCTTTTCAACTCTCATAATAAGATACCAAATATATAACTTGTACCTTAGAATAGAGTTGGTTTCAATCAAGACATTGTTTATATCGGTAATAGCCCTATATCTCGCATGACCTTTTTGATCTTATCTCCCGATAACAGTTTTATTAATGGATTTGCTAGCATTTGCTTTGTTGGAAGATATTCAAGTGTGATCTTCCCCTTCTTAACCATACTTCGAACATGATTATATCTCATAGAAATATGTTTACTATGATCAGATATTCTCTCATTCTTTGCATTGTAAATAGCAGCTTGATTGTCATAATACAAAGTTATAGGACCCTTCTTTGATTCTATAAAAGGAATAATTTTTAGGAATCTTCTAAACCACATAAGCTCTTGCCATTGACATGTCTATGTGTTCAGATTCCATTGAAGATAAAGCAACACAACTTTGCTTTTTCAAAGCCCAATAAACTATGGCACCTCCAACAGTGAATAACCATCCACTAGTTGACTTGAATCACTTGCATCTGATGTCCAATTTGCATCACTAAAACACTCAAGTGTAGATGCATTGCATTTGTAATTCAGACCAAAATTCCTTGTTGACTTCAAGTACCTTAGTACTCGCTTTAGTTCCTTCCAATGATCTTCTCCTGGATTGCTAGTAAATCTACTCAATATGACAATAGAACACGCAAGATCAGGTCTTGTGTGATTCACTACATACATAATACTACCGATTATTTTGGCATATTCTTCTTGATTTATAGTTTCTCCTTTATTTGGAACTAATTTTACGGTTGGATTGATAGGAATTGTACTATCCTTGCAGTCAAAGTAATTAAACTTCAACACTTTCTCAATGTAATGAGATTGTGTTAGAATGTAAGTTCCTCCTCTCTTGAGCACTTTGACTCCCAATATGACATCAACAGGACCTAAATCCTTTATGTCAAAAGCTTGCTTTAAAAACTCTTTGGTCTCATTCACACATTTTATGTCAGAACCAAAGATAAGCAAGTCATCAACGTATAAAGTCACCACTACTTTATACTCAAGAGTAACCTTAGTAAAAACACAACTTTCTACTCTGCTACTCTTAAATCCGAACATTTTAATTTCTTGCTTAAACTTTTTGTACCATTGTTGTGGTGCTTGTTTAAGCCCATACAAAAAAAATTAATTTGCATACTTTATGTTCTTCACCCTTAACAACATGACCTTCAGGTTGATGCAAATAAATTTTGTCATCCAAATCTCCGTTTAAGAACGCAGTTTTAACATTCATTTGATGAACCTCTAATCCATACAAAGATGCAATAGCAAACATGGTTCTGATTGATGTGAATTTAGAAACGGGTGAGAATGTCTCAAAATAATCAATCTCTTCTTTTTTACTATAACCTTTGGCTACCAATCTAGCCTTGTACTTATCAATAGTACCATTAGTTTTGAGTTTCTTTTTCAGAATCCACTTGCAACTAATAGGCTTAGTCATAGGAGGTAAATCAACAAGAATTCAGGTTTGGTTTTCAAGTATAGACTTGATTTCATCATCCATGGCTCTTTTTCACATATCAGAATCTGATTGTAACATAGCTTCTTGAAAAGTTTTTGGATCCTCTTCTAACATGTAAGTCAACGTATCAGGACCAAAATTCTTTTCAATTCTATGTCTCTTACTTCTCCTTAATTCGATTATTTCATCATTCTCCTTTTCTTCTAAATTCTCATCATCTCGTTAATATCAAGTTCACCAAATAAATCATTATTTATTTTTATTTTATCAGCATCACGAATATTCAAGTGTTCATAAAATATAGCATGCACAACCTCAAATACACTATTATCATGAAGCCTAATAAATCTATATGTTTTACTCATAGCAGAATAACCAATAAAAATAGATTTAATTGCTCTACTACCAAGTTTTGGCCTTTTCAAAATTGCGTCCAAAACATATGAAATACAATCCCATACCCTTAGATGTTTAATACTAGGCTTACGCCCAATAAACAACTCAAATGGAGTTTTCATATGTTTCTTGTTACAATCCTGTTAGTAATGTAACAAGAACTCAATAGTGCCTCTCCCCAATAATTCATTGGTAATTTTGAATGTATTAGCATGGCACTAGCCATTTTCATTAAAGATCTATTTTTTCTTTCAGCCACTCCATTTTGTGGTGGAGTATTAGGTGCTGAAAATTCTCTAACAATTTCATTTTGTAAATAAAATGATATAAACTCATTAGATAGATATTCACCACCCCTGTCCGATCTCAAACATTTGATCCTTAAATTGGTTTTATTTTCAACTTCCTCCTTGAAGATTTTAAACTTATTAAAAGCCTCATATTTGGTTTTAAGAAAATACACATAGGTGAATTTTGAATAATCATCAATAAAAGTTATAAAATATCTTTTACCACCTTTAGTAATATGCTCTTTATTATCACAAATATCCGTATGAATAAGTTCAAGTAAACCATTTGTTCTAACAACACTTTTGAAAGAAGATTTAGTCAATTTTGGATTGAGAGCAACATTCACAAGTTTTTGTGGTAAAAGTTTTAGAAGACTTAGAAATAAAATCATTTGAAATCATGCAATTCATAGCATTTATACCAATATGTCCTAGTCTATAGTGTCAATTATCATGATCATCAACATTAAGTAAAACTTCAGAAAAGTAAGCAGAAGATGCAGTCTTTTTATAGTCAACATTCAACAAGTACATTTTGTCTTTCATGTAGTCTTTTCCTACAAACTTCCCATTCTTAGTGATAGTCACTTTTTGGGAACCAAAGGGCACTTTGAAACCATTTTCATCCAATTTGTGGACCGATACAAGATTCTTCCTCATAGAGGGGATATGATACACATTTCTCAGAGTTAAAGTATTTTCCGAAGTCAGGGGAAGAACAACAGTGCCTACGCCAAGAACTTCGCTTGATGACGCATTTCCCATGTAGACAGCCTTGGACTCTTTCACCATTTCATATGTCTTAAACAAACTCTTGTTTGGGGTAACATGACAGGTAGCACCTGAGTCCACCCACCAATCAATAGTGCCATTGTTGACAAGGCATGCTTCAAACATGACAGCAACAAAGTATTTGTCATCAATCACATTGGCTTGTTCCTTTTTCTTGTCTTTCTTCTTACGGCGATGGCATTCCCTAGCATAGTGGCTAGGTTTGCCACAAACATAACAACTGCCTTTCTTTTTGTTGTTTCTGTTATCCTCATTCCCATTTTTCTTAAAGAATTTCCTCTTCTTGGACGTTAATTGGTTTCCCTTAGAAGTTCCATGAAGGTGTTTCTCATAAACATGATTCACACCATCATTCTTCGAAGAAACTGAACCATCTCTTTTAAGGCTTTCGGTCTCACTTTGAATGCCCTGAAGAAGTCATCCAAAGAGACATACCTTTTCTTGTGTTTTAGTTTCTTTTGGTAATCTTTCCATGAAGGCGGAAGTTTATCAATAATGGTTGAAACTTGAAAAGTTTAAGAAATGGGTTCACCTGCATTAGCACATTCTGTTGCTATATCATTTAACTCGTTAACCTGATCAATGATCGGTCAAGAATCCACCATCTTGTATTCAACATACTGTTAACCAAAAAAGACTTATTACCAACATCTTCATTTACATACCTTCGTTTTATAGCATTCCAGAATTCTGCAACAGTTTTTTGGATGTGAAATACGTTGAACAGTGTGTTGTTAAGTGACTGCAAAATGGTGTAGCAGCAAATGAAATCATCATTTTTTCATTTGTTCGCCTTCTCTGTTGCCTCAGTCTTTTGTGCCTCGGTTGCATCCAGATCAGTGACTTCCTCCGGACAGTCTTGAAACAGAACATAGAATACTTTTGCAATTGTCAAAAGGTACTCCATTTTTAGACTCCAACGCTTGTAGTTGAGTCCGTTCAACCTTTCCAATTTGTCTCCATCGTTCAACTGCGCCTTAACCAATACTGACTCCATTGCAGAGAATTAATACCTTTAAAATTATTGTATAATAGGGTAATGGAATTAAGAATAGGTTAGGCACACCAAAAAATGATGTTATCTTTAAAGGTATTAATTACTCCCTCTCAGGTGTAAAAGGTTCACTGAGTAATTAACCTTTCAGGATACAAAACTTATATTCTCATAAATTCGAAAGTTACACTCTAACGAATTTCAGAAGCATAAATCACACGTATAAATATAAACTTTAAAGAAAGAATAAATCTCAGAGAAGGGGGAATTCCAGAAGTAGAAATTATTTTTTGTATTGTATTCTGTGTCTTTTCGTTTATGCAAATTATTGAGTATTTATGGATACTCAATGGTTGCTCCGAAACCTTGCAACATTTTCACGAAGGGATATTTCCGTTGACAAAACAGAAAATCCGATTCGTCCCCTTTCCCCCTTTAAATATTTAATAATATATACATATATATATATAAGAGAAAATTTTGAACTATTGAAGCTACTATTGATTTTCCTCCATAATGAATGGAAGCCCAAGAGCTTGACCAACATGTCAAACACATTAACTCCTTTTATAGCCACAAGGAAGTTCAAACTTCTTCTCAAACATCAATGTAGGACAAATGACTCTTTACTTAACTTAAAAATTGACTACGTGGGACAAATGACTATGTGGGACAAATGACAATGTGGGACAAGTGACTCAATTATGATGGAAATACTCATATTCAATGTGGGATATATAACAGATACCACCTATATATAGAAGGGAATTCATATATAGGGTAAGTACCCAACATTTAGTGGCAGAGCCACAATGTTATTAATTAAAGTTAAAATATAAAGGAGTAAACGTATGAATGAGTCAAGAGCTACCATATGTATGAGTGATAAGTACCTCCTCCTAGCTCCGCCATGTCTCCATCTTTTTCTAGCTGGTTAGTTATGAATTCACGTAAATTTAATAAGTTTTTTTTCTTCAGATTATGTATATATATTAATAAATATATTAAATTTATAAACTTCTTAATTGTGAATCTATTTATTATTATAATATTAATTTGAGGTCTACATATGAATCAATAAACTTTAATCTTGGATCCCCTCTGATCAAAGGTTTCAGATTTGAGCTTTGGAACTAAAATCATCTTTGGTAGAAAGTATTTTACCCGAAAAAGAAACTTTTCAACACAAATTCAAATTAGTTAACCTCCAAAATTAATCCCGGATTGAATAACAAACCAAAAAATATATATAGGAGTGGACGAGGTTGGTCCAAAGTTGGTGTGGAGTGGGTAACATGCTAGAAAAGTCTCAGCATCCCATGTACCATTTGATTCTTTGTTTTGGTACATTTACCATTTGATTAATGTCGCCCACTCAAAATTAGTAAATACGTAATGCTTTTTTATTATTATCTCCAACAAATTATTACTAAAATAGAAAACTTATACTTAAATAAGACAATTAGTCAGAATCAAGAAAAAGAATATGAGGTTAGTGCATCGACAACATATCCCTATCGTATCTCCGTGATTCACCAATTATATACGCTAAAATTAACAGCTACAAACCTTTAAGGTGCACTTAGAATTGAACTCTATTATTTTGTACTTATCAGAAAGATTGAACATTGTTAATTAATAAAGAGAATATAAATAATATTGCAAAGATGATATTTTCCCCTTTTTAAAACTTGTTTTTTTTTTAAAACTCGAAGGACGCCGTGTTTCTAAAACTTACAAGCTTCGAATTAATTGGGCAATTATATCACACTTTAGGACTGAAGGAAAATAAACAGACTTATACCTTAAGTATCATGCCATTTTGTTCATTTCTTAATGTTTATGATTTGATGTGATTGAAAATTCAAAGCTTGTTACATAAGTTAATAAAAAGTTCAGGTAACTTCACCTTACCAATTAAACTCAGGGGTCTTGATCAAACTGATCTCTAGGCTTTTCAAGCCTGACCTTAGATAGAGAATGCGCTTTCCAGTCTTCAAAAAGAAAAGATCTGCCTTAGATTCCTATTGAGATTATTTGTGCACTACGACCTGAGATTGAGCTCGCCTAAAAGTATCCTGCGGCAGACCTACAACTCCTATGCAGGATTTAGTTATTTATATAGTATTAGTTATTTCATCTTTTATCTTATATAAAATAATATATAAATTGATTTATAACTTATACATGTTCTAGTTATAGAGGATTGCAAAATGATAATCAAGCATCATACTTGATGTGTTGAATTTTTTACCCAAAGCAACTAAAAAGTTACCAAATATGATATAAACTATACTAATTTTAATACATAATTCCCTTCCTAATGCGCAATAGATGACCCCTTAATGTTATATGAAGTCTTATGACTATTTAAATGTATCTTTGACTTATGATTGGCGAGATTGAGACCCTCAATATTAGTTAAACTAATTGCCTATATAGTTATGGAGTAATTCTTATTACCAAGAAAAAATAAGATATAGTTTAAAATGGTGTTGCCAAAATGACTGTATAATAGCTCTCTAATAAAAAATTTCCGTCCCAGATACTCCTTGATGTATGTTTTCATCTGCTGCAGATTTTATACGCAATAAAACTTTCAAAATGTGTTGTGAGGGCGACCAAATGATCCTAGTCAGACCGTTCCTATACTTTTAAGGGCCCAATGCGAGAAACAAAAAAAATGTTCTTTTTTATTCACATGAAAAATTAAAATTAACTAATTAATCAATATTAAAAAATAATTATTGATCAAAACATCAAATAAATGTATAGTAAACACTATATTCGATTCAATGTTTTCAATTTCAGTACAATAATGCTACGAAAGGGATACCTTAATGTCATTACATGAAAGATTTAAAAGAAAAACTATCATTACGCATAGAAAATTGATCTCCTTGCATTTTTATCTGCAAAGTCATCAAGCAAAAAGTGAGGGGGGGGGGGGGGGGGGACTGATTGGGACTTGGGGCCAAATTTGATTTTGTGTTTAAAAAAAAAAAGTCTTTCGCTGCTCATTGGATTTGAACACATGACCTCTCAACTAGGTAAGGACTTTTAAAAGGAATCCTCAACCAATAGGCTTCACCCCTCACTAATAAAATTGGAGGCATTTTTAATACATATCTTAATATTTGAAATCAATAAAACAAAAAGAAAAATTCTGGGGCGAAGGCCCCACCGGCCGGGGGGCCCTGTCTCGACCGCCCCAGGGACGGCTCTGATCCTAGTCACTCAACAATTTATGCCTCCAGCCTTTCTCTAATTTTTTTTAATAGAAAAGATAAGCACGATGAACCTGCTCTAAGTGACGGAGACATTTTGTTAAAACGTGTTAATCGAAACTTGTTCAAAAAATCTTTTTTTAGTGTGCGCAAATAAATATTCTTATTTTTATTTCAATTTATGTGACACTTTTTATTTTTCAATATTTAATTATATAAACTTTAAACAACATTTTAAATATATATGTTAAGATAATTATGGACATATCCATGATTATCTCCAATCATATCACATCATATTATAATTAAATCAATTATCATATAATTAGGATGATTAGATTAATTATCATATTCTTAGGATAGCCTATATTGATTTTGTATAGTTATATATATATTGTATACTTGTCATAAAATAAAGATATGCAATTAATTTTCTTCATGATATCAAGAGCCAAAAACTAACCCCCCCCCCCCCCAAAACATTGTCTAGTTCGGCCACCTCTTCCAAACCCTAAAACCAAAAAACCACCAAGTTTTTCTTCTCCCTTGTTTTGGCCTCCTACAAACTCTAATTAGGGTTAGGGTTCCACCACCATCTACCAGCCGAAAACCTCCAATTTTCTTTCTTTTCTTACCAAACCTTACACTCTCCTTTCGGTTTTTCATCCCTTTCAACACAACCAATGGCCGACAAACAAAAATTTCATCCCTCTCTTGCCGTAACCCACGTCAAGAACTTTATTTCAATTACACTTGAGATGGAAAAAGAGCAATACTCATTTTGGGCGAGGTTATTCAAAATCCAATGCCGAGCATACAAAGTAATAGACCATATTATTCCTCCCAAGTCTTCATCGGAGACCACCGTTGTTGACAAAAATTTATGGTCTCGCTTAGATGCTACAATCCTTCAATGAATTTACGGCACCATCTCGAATGATCTTTTGCACACCATTTTGGAACCAGACTCTACGACTCAACAAGCTTGGGAGTGTTTACAAAATATTTTTCAAGATAATAAAATTTCTCGGGCGGTATATTTGAAAACCAATTCACCAATGTAAAATTGGATGATTTTTCAAACGTCTTCGCATATTGTCAAGAATTGAAAATGCTTGCCGATCAACTTTCGAATGTTGGTGCGCCGGTGACAAATCAAAGGTTAGTCCTCCAATTGATTACGGGATTGAATGAACATTTTGATGGTATTGCTACGTTCATTCAACAAAGCAATCCCTTACTACCATTCTATGAGGCTCGCTCGAGATTAATTCTTGAAGAAACAAGAAAGCAAAAATAGGCGACGGGGGCGGCAACCAATGCCAGCACCGCCCTTATTTCCACCAACACTTATAACGATGATTTTGGCACTCAAAATTCTGGTTTCGGTAGTGGGTCGAACCAACAAAATAATGGGTCAAAAAGGGATCAAAATCGTAATAATAATAAAAGAAAAAATAATGGTGGAAAGGGACGGGGTCGGGGTGGAGGCCAGTAGCTTGGCATAACAACGGGCCATACGATCGGTGGTGGCAACACCATCGCTAGCGTGGCCAAACAGCCCCATTGGCAGCAGCCCCACCAGCCTGCCGACGGGCAGTGGGGCAGACCACCGTGGTCGGCAATGGCAACAATGCTGAGCCGCCTCCTCGCCTGCATCTAACTGCTTAATGGGCCCGACCTCCTCCCGCTTCTAGACAACCCGAGGTTCTAGGTTCTCGTCCGCAATAAGCTTTTGCAGTCCATGGACCATCTTCCGCAAGTTATGCTCCCATGGATATTGAACATGCCATGAACAACATGAATCTGAGTGTTCCCGATGATTCGTGGTGCATGGACACGGGGGAAACGTCACACATGACGGCATATCAAAGTAATCTCTCGTCTTATTTTAATATGAGCAGTAATAAAAATATTGTTGTTGGCAGTGGGCAGAAAATTCCAATTCGCGGTATTGGTCAAGTAAATCTCCCCCCCCCCCCGTCACCCGCCTTTACAATTAAAAAATGTCATACATGCACCCAAACTGATTAAAAACTTGATATATGTACATCATTTTACAACTAACAATAATGTTTCTGTTAATTTTGATTCGTTCGAGTTTTTTTGTGAAGGATTTTCAGACATGGATGCCACTAATGAGATATAATAGCACTGGGATTTTTATCCCATCACCGCCACTCACAACAACCGAGTCACCAATCCATCAACCTTTGCAGCTATTTTTCCTATTTTATGACATAACCGGTTGGGACACCCGGGACACCGGTGTTCAATTTTCATAGAAATAATAATTTTATTGATTGTAACAAACTTATAGACTCTCATGTTTTCCAAGCTTGTGTTTTTTGGAAGCATGTTAAACTTCCTTTTTCGTTATCTGCTTTTAATACTCTTATGCCATTTGATCTCATGCATAGTAATTTATGGACATCCCCGATTTTAAGTTCAGCAGGCCATAAGTATTATATGTTTATTTTGGATGATTATTCGGTTTTTCTGCTGACATTTCCCATAGGACAGAAATCGCAGGTCTTCAATGTTTTTAAACAATTTAGTATTTTTATCAAAATCCAATTTTAGAAATTTATTAAATGTTTTCAATGTGACAATGGAATGGAATTCATAAATGACCAATTTAAGAAATTTTGTCACCAAAATGGAATATCCTTGCGTCTTTCATGTCCACATACTTCTCCTCAAAACGGAAAAGTCGAAAGAAAAATTCGAACAATCAACAATCTAATTCGCACACTTCTTGTACATTCGTCGACACCACCGTCTTTTTTTGCATCATGCTCTTCAAATGGCCACATATCTTTTAATCATTCTTCCTAGCAAGCTATTCTCAAACCTATCACCCACACAAATGCTGTATCACCGTGTTCCTTCCTATACACATTTAAGGGTTTTTAGATGTTTATGTTATCCCTTATTTTCATCCACAACCATAAACAAACTTCAAGCCCATTCCACTCCTTGTGTTTTTTTGGAATACCCACAAAATCTTATGGGATATAAGTATTATGATATATCTAATAGAAAAATTATAATCTCTCGTCACGTTGTTTTGGATGAGTCCACATTCCCGTTTGCTAAATCTCACGTGACATCTACGCCTTCATACGAATTTTTGGACGTAGGCATACATCCAATTTTAAAATCACCACCTAAATGCCCAAACCAATTCTTCCTCTGCTGGACAAGCCCAACAAAACCCACTAAATAATGCGGCCCAACAACGAAATGGGACTGGGCCAGTCCGAGTCGGGGAGCCCACTGCTCCCTCCTCTTCGGCCTCGGCCCAATCCATTTCTCGTTATTAGCAGTCCCAAATGAGGGAGCCCACTACTCCCTCATCCGATTCACAAATTAGGCCGACAAGCCCAAAATATACACATCTCTCGACCCATTCAAAACATTATAAGCCATATGTCTCGGTCCCACCCATGACTGTTGAAACCCGTGCCATGCACGAGATTTTTCTTCCAAGCGTCATTTTAATTTAACATCTTCGGTCCAACCATCACCACTTCCAAAAAATCCAAAAGCGGCCCTATTAGACCCGAATTAGAAAGCTGCCATGTTAGACGAAATTGATGTTGCTATTAAAAATAAGACGTGGGATTTAGTGCATTGTCCTTCTAATGTGAACATAATACGTTCTATGTGGGTTTTCTATCATAAAAAGAATTATGATGGATCTTTTGCGAGACACAAAGCTCGTCTTGTTGGTGATGGCGAATCTCAGCAGGTTGGCGTGGATTGCGGTGAAACATTCAGTCCAGTGGTTAAGCCAGCAACTATCAGGACTGTTTTTAGTCTGGCTCTGTTAAAATCATGGTCCATTCATCAGTTGGATGTCAAGAATACCTTTTTATATGATCACCTACATGAAACAGTTTACATGCACAAGCCTATGGGTTTTCGAGATCCTACTCATCCGGATTATGTTTGCTTGTTGAAAAAATTATTATATGGTTTGAAACATGCCCCAGGGTGTGGTATAACAGATTTGCAGGGTTCGTATCCGCATTGGGCTTCTCACACAGCAAGTCCGATAAGTCTTTGTTCATTTACAAGAAAGGAAATTACTTGGCATATATTCTTCTCTATGTGGATGACATCATTCTCACATCATCATCTGAGTCACTTTACCAGTCTATTATGTCCTTTCTTGCCTCAGCATTTGCTATGAAGGATTTGGGCCCTTTAAAACTATTTTTTGGACATTGTTGTAACTCAATATGCAGGTGGTCTGTTTCTCTATCAAAAGAAATATGCCGAGGAGATCATTGACAAAGTCGGTATGTCCTCGTGCAAACCGTCACATACGCCAGTTGATTCAAAGACGAAATTGAGTAACTCTACAAGTACTCCATACAGTGACCCAACACATTACCACAACTTAGCAGGGGCATTGCAGTATCTCACTTTCATGAGACCCGATATCTCCTATGCAGTTCAACAAGTTTGTTTACATATGCATGATCCGAAGGAAAATCATATGGGGCTCTTAAACGAATTTTGTGGTATGTTAAGGGTACTCTTGATTTTTGGTTGCATCTGTATAAGTCCACCATTTCTGGCCTCACATCTTATACAGATGTTGATTAGGGTGGATGCCCGGACACACGGCGTTCCACCTCTAGTTATTATGTATTTCTAGGAGAACCTCATTTCATGGTCGTTAAAATGCCAACCGACACTATCTCGGTCAAGTGCTGAAGCAGAATATCGAGGGGTCGCTAATGTGGCCTCCGGATCATGTTGGCTCCGTAATATTCTATTAGAACTTCATTGTCCAATCGATAAAGCAAACGTGGTTTATTGTGATAATGTGAGTGCGATATATTTATCAGGTAACCCTGTCCAGCATCAACGCATAAAACACATAGAAATTGATATCTTATTTGTCCGTGAAAAGGTTGCACGTGGACAAGTCTGTGTTCTCCATGTACCGTTCCGTTATCAGATTGCAGATATTTTCATCAAAGAACCTTGCAATATTGTACGTTTCAGCAACATTTTGAAGTGCTCTAATCTTTTTTCATCCCCTAAAGCACACCTCTTATATCTACAAATTTCACACAAAAGAGGTTATTGTACAAAATTCAGAAGAAAAAAATATATTTTAGCCTTAAACTCTATCCTAAGGCACATATATACTTTGATATAGTGCAAAGTTAGTCATTTTCCTAGAAACTGATAACATTCGAGATTATGTAGGATTATACAAAAGATGTTCTTTTTTGGCTCTCTTTAGCCCTATGTCTCTTATCCCTAGGAGGTCTTCCTCCACTAGCAGGTTTTTTCGAAAAACTTTATTTTTCTTAAGAAAAAAAACCATCCACTAAATTGTCGTGGAATCTATTCAGTTTGTGAACTGCATGTATTGCCTGAGTAATTTCCCTAGGAAGGACGAGGGAAAATAAAGAGTTAGCTTTTATAAAATAAGACTTCTGAGTTAAGAGATTTAAATATGACTTGCCAAATAAATTCTTGAATGTCTTTCCAACTCCTTTACATTCCATTTCATTATCGCGAAATGGATGAGATTCTTAAAGATAAAAATCAGCGTGTAGTTTGTCAACCCACACCTTAAAGGGGGTTATGTTAATAAAAATTAGATGTTTGTTTGGTCCTGGCCAAGGAAACTTGGTCTTTGCAAAATACAAGCAATCCGTGCTAAATAGATTCAAATCATCAATCACTTGTGTGTATGATTTTTTTTTCTCTGAACTTACATATCAAAACCTGATCCGTTTGATCATCCACAGTGAAGCAACAACGATATATATCACCTGGAACTTTTTGCTCAAGAAGATAGGAGACCTTTCCGCCCCGATCTACATCTTTGGCCACTATGACCGCTAAATAGTATTGCTAAATGTAATGATATTAATGGAACAGTGCAGACTAAGAAACTAACGATGAAGGCCCACACATCACAGTAGCAACACAAAAAAATAAGAAACAATAGACAGAGAGACGACGACAACAACAACATATCCAGTGAAATCACACAACGTGGGGTCTAGGGAGGGTATTTGTACGCAGATCTTACCTCTACCTTGGTAGGTAGAGCGGCTATTTCCGAGAGACACTCGGCTCAAGACAAAGCACAATCACAAGCAAAGTAAGACAAACAAAGCGACTAAGTCATGATAGCGAATTCTGAAAAAGAAGCAATATCTAGTGTAGGTAAATAAGACAAATAAAATACACATAGCAACATAAATCAAATAACAGGGAAAAAAGCAATATTGTGTCTACTATATGATAGGCTAAGAGGGCCTACATTAATAACACTACAACTACCAGTTTGTAAGCGTAGGTAGGATTACGCTGGACTAACTACTACCCTTCTACTTTAATATGTGTCCTCCATAACCCCCTATCTAAGGTCATGTCCTCAGTGAGTTGCACCTGCGTCATATCCCGTCTAATCACCTCTCATCAATGCTTCTTCGGCCTACCTCTACCCCTCATGTACCCGTCCTTATCCAACCTCTCACACCTCCGCACTAGGACGTTTGTGTCTATCCTCTGCACGTGCCCGAACCATCTCAACCTCGTTTCCCGCATCTTATCCTCCACTGAGTCCACTCCCACTCTGTTCCGGATATCATCATTTCTAATTATATCCCTCCTTTTTTTGGAGACACTATGTAGCTCATTTCCATGTCCCCCTTTAACTTTGCACCTTATGTAGATGAATAGATATTGTTAAACAAGGAAGCAGCCCAGTAGGCTTTCGGCCAAACAGGGAAGCAGCCCAGCCCAGTAGGCTTTCGGCCAAACAGGGAAGCAGCCCTCCTTAGGGTTTTAGTGTATATTAGGAGTATATATTAATGTAATATTGTAGTATAATGATTACCATAATTAGAGTTATACACCTACCATAATTGTATAGTTAGAGTTATGGTAGAATAAGGTTTTAGGAATAGATTAGGAAAAGGATTCTCCTATTTTGTAACTTGTATATATATCTATTCAATCAATGAAAATAATCAAGGGGATTATTTCTTTCATGGTATCAAGAGACTAGGTCTAAACAAAAGTTTTCTTCTCTCAAACTTTTGCCTCTTCTTCTTATTTGGCCGAGAACCCCTCCTCCCTCGGGTGTTTTTCTCTCCAAATATCTCGCCTTCCGCTCTCAAAAACCTCTCTTAAATTTATCCTCCTTCTTTGTTCTTTCAAATATGTCTAAGAACAATTTTCACCTGCCTCACGGTTTCCAATATCAAGCCTGTGTCCCTATTGTCCTTGAGATGGAAAACGCTCAATATGCAACGCGTGAGTTGTTTAAAATTCACGCTATCTCTTATCAAGTTCTTCACCACATAATTCCTCCCGCTAGACCCCTTCTGCGGAGGATCCCGAGGTATGGATTACACTTGATGCTACCGTTCTTCGGTGGATATACGCCACTATTTCAGTGGACCTTCTACAGACGATTATGGAGCCCGATACCACGCTTATGGCTGCATGGAATAGATTGCGTGACATATTCCAAGACAACCAACATTCCCGTATAGTCACACTCGGCAGAATTCTCTCTCGCTCGAATGGACGATTCAACGTTTACGCATATTGCAAGAAACTAAAGGAATTGGCGGATCAACTCCGTAATGTTGGAGCACCAAAGGACAAATAATCGCCTAGTTTTACGGTTGGTCGGCTTTGGAGGCCTATAATGGTGTTGGAACTCTCCTTCGCCAAAGCAACCCTCTTCCCGACTTTCATCAAGCCCGCTCCGCGTCGACGTTGGAAGAAGCCGGTTTGGCTAAAAGGCGACCGAGCAAGCCCGCTTGTCATGGTGGCATCCTCTCCTAGTTCTTCGGGTTTTGTTAATAATTCGGGCCAAACCATCATAATGGTGGCGGCAAGAATAATCGCAAAATAACAAAAACCGCGGCAAACGAGGTGGTTATGGTGGCGCTTGGCGAGCAACAAACAGCGGTGGGACCCATTCGGGTACATGGCCACCACCACCGTGGCCCAGGTGGGGCGATGGCGCGGCACCCGCACCTCCAAAGAGTTCTCGCCACGATGGCTGGCCACCAAAGAGCCCAATACCCAAAGATTGGCGGCCCATCGGCGGCCCAAAGAACGGCCCCCACAATGCAGAATGGCCAAAGACGGCCAGAGTCCTGGGCCCGCCCCTCCGCAAGCCCATCATGCAAAGAGCCCCACTCAGACCGAGCATCGAGGCCGCGATGCACACATTGGGATTAACTCAACCGGACCCAAATTGGTACATGGACACCGGCCACTACTCACATGACTTCCGAATCGGTACTCTCTCATCTTATTACAATTTGAGCACTTCTGGGAATAATTATTGGTAATGGCGCTCAATTCCAATTCTAGGATATGGTCGAAACGTTGTCTCCTCCCAATCCACCACTTCTCTTGAAAAATACTTTACATGCTCCTAAATTGATTAAAAATTTAGTGTCTGTCCGAAAATTCACAAATGACAATTCTGTTTCTGTTGAATTTGATCCTTTCGGTTTCTCTGTGAAGGATTTCAAGACGGGGATTCATCTCATGAGGTGTGATAGTAGGGGGGATCTATATCCTATCATGCCCGGTGTCAGTCCATCGAGTCCAGCCTTGCCATCAGCTTTTGCAGCCATCTCTCCTGCCATGTGGCATGCTCGTTTGGGTCATCCGGGATCTTCTATTTTATCAGTTTTAGATAAAAATAGCTTTATTTCTTGTAAGGGTACGAGTCGTACTCCAATTTGTCAGTCTTGTTCATTAGGAAAAATTGTTAAGTTGCCATTTGTAGACTCCAATTCACATACTTCTATGCCATTTGACATTATTCATAGCGACTTATGGACATCTCCTGTTCTTAGTTCAATGGGTCATCGATATTATGTTCTCTTCTTAGATGATTATTCTAGATTTTTGTGGACGTTTCCAATTGCGAATAAATCACAAGTGTTTTCCGTCTTCATAAAATTTAGAGCGGTCATACGTACTCAATTCGAAAGAGAAATAAAAAATATTCAATGTGATAATGGGAAGGAGTATGACAATAAGGAGTTTAGAGAATTTTGTGCTAATCATGGGATAAATTTTCGGTTTTCCTGTCCTCATACATCTTCACAAAATGGGAAAGCCGAACGCAAAATTCGTTCCATAAATAACATTGTCCGAACTCTCCTAATCCATGCCTCCATACCTCCGTATTTTTGGCATCATGCTCTACAAATGGCCACTTACCTTCTTAACATAATTCCGTCTAAAGGTCTGACATATTCTTCCCCTCTCAAAATCTTATATAATAAAACCTCGTCTTATGCTCATCTTCGGATCATTGGGTGCCTGTGTTACCCGTTATACCCATCCACCACAATTAACAAACTTCGGGCTCGGTCTACTCAGGTGTGTTTTTGGGTTATCCGTCAATCATCGTGGTTATAAGTGTTTTGATTTATCCTCCAAGAAAATCATAATCAATCGCCATGTCATTTTTGATGAAACTCAATTCCCATTTAAAAAAGTTCATACTCCCGAACCTAAGTCGTATAATTTTTTGGATGACCAAATATCCCCCTATATTATTCGGGATTTTTCTGACATCTCCTGCATCTAAAATCCTCCAATGGGCCCATCGTCACGCCCAACAAGATCGCCACACCCACCTTTTCCACCATCGAATAGTTTCCAAAGAATCGGGCTTGGCCCACCAGCTCGAATCGGTCCGAGTCCAAATTATTTCGATTTGGGCCAAGAAGCCCACTACTTGTCGGGCCACCGTCCCGGGCCCAGAAAATTCCCAAAATTCCACTAATTCTTCTTCGAGTCATAGACCGGTCACTCGTAGTCAGCGGGGTATTTTTACGCCTAAAAGACATTTTAATTTACATTCTGATGTCTCTAAATCCCCCTTGCCCCGCAATCCTGTGTCCGCATTAAATGACCCTAATTGGAAAATTGCTATGACTGATGAATATAATGCTCTTATTGATAATAAGACGTGGGAGTTGGTGCCCCGTCCATATGGTATTAATATTATCAGGTCTATGTGGATTTTTGCTCACAAGGAGAATTCAGATGGGGTCCTTTGCTCGGCATAAGGCGTGAGTTGTTGGTGGTGGTAAGACTCAGCAGGCTGGTATTGATTGTGGTGAGACATTTAGTCCGGTGGTCAAACCGGCTACCATTCGCGACGGTACTTATCTTGGCCCTTTCAAAGACTTGGCAAGTTCATCAGTAAGATGTCAAGAATGCTTCTCTCCATGGAGATCTCAAGGAAACAGTCTATATGCATCAGCCGTTGGGGTTCAGGGATCCCAGCCGACCTCATCATGTCTGTTTATTGAAAAAGTCCTTATATGGGCTTAAGCGCTTCCACGTGCCTGGTATACACGATTTGCTGATTTTGTTTCGACTATTGGGTTCACACACAGCAGGTCCGACAATTCTTTGTTCATCTACCGCAGTGGTTCGTCATTGGCCTACATTCTGTTATATGTGGATGATATCATCTTGACCGCCTCCTCCGATGCTTTGCGTCGATCTATCATGGCCATGCTCGATGGAATTTGCTATGAAGGACTTAGGGCCGTTGAGTTATTTGGGGATTGCCGCCAAACGTCATTCAGGTGGCTTATTTCGTCTCAACGGAAGTATCGAGATCATAGAAAGGGTCGGGATGTCATCATGTAAGTCCACTTCCACGCCAGATGCAAACCCAAAGCTAAGTGCCACAAAGCGGTGCACCATACGAGGACCCGACCCGCTATCGCAGCTTGCAGGGCCCTCCAAGATCTTACCTTCACCGCACGGATATTACGTATGCAGTACAGCAGGTGTGTTTATTCATGCATGATCCCAGAGTTGAGCACATGAATGCAATCAAACGCATTATCCGGTATATTCAGGGGACACTAGACTATGGGTTGCACTTGTATCCATCCTCTACATCCACCCTTGTCTCTTACACGGATGCTGATTGGGGTGGGTGTCCCGACACCAGACGGTCGACTTCTGGCTACTGTATGTTCCTTGGCAACAACTTGGTCTCCTGGTCAGCCAAACGTCAGGCAACTTTATCACGCTCAAGTGCCGAGGCAGAATATCGAGGGGTGGCGAATGTGGTCTCCGAATCATGTTGGCTACGTAATTTGCTTTTGGAGCTTCATTGTCCCATTCAAGGCAACCTTGGTATATCGCGATAACATTAGTGCCATCTACTGTCAGGTAATCGATTCGACCAACGCACTAAGCATATCGAAATGGACCTTCATTTTGTCCGTGAAAAGGTTGCAAAGGGTCAAGTTCGTGTATGCCATGTCCCGTCTCGTTATCAAATTGCGAGACATCTTTACAAAGGGTCTACGGTGTTCTCTTTGAAGATTTTAGGGACGATCTTAGCATTCGAAACCGCCCGCTATGACTGGGTGTGTTAAACAAGGAAGCGACCAAAGAGCTTTCGGCCAAACAGGAAGCGAGGGCTTTCGCCAAACAGGAAGCAAATTTCTCCTTAGGGTTTTAGTGTATATTAGGAGTATATATTAATGTAATATTGTAGTATAATGATTACCATAATTAGAGTTATACACCTACCATAATTGTATAGTTAGAGTTATGGTAGAATAAGGTTTTAGGAATAGATTAGGAAAAGGATTCTCCTATTTTGTAACTTGTATATATATCTATTCAATCAATGAAAATAATCAAGGGGATTATTTCTTTCAGATATGATAATCAAGAACCCACAACCTTTGGTGATGGTTTAATTTTTTTAAAAAAATATGTAGTTATTACTTATCTTTACTACTCCTAACGTATTTGATAAAAACCATAAGTCGAAGTAAATTATAGGTATAATACTTTAACTATAGGAGAGATAGGGGAAAAGAAAAAGTAATAAAGGAAATATATAGAGTAGGAAAAAGAGAGAAAATGAAATGAATAAAATAACGGAGGATAGGGAGGACAGAAGGAATTCGGTAATGATGAGTTTATTTAGATGATGAAAATTGAGAGGGTAATAAGGGATAGAAAGAGAGAAAAACGAGAAGAATAAAAGGAAAAAATCAAAAAGAGGAAAATGAAATTGAGAATTTTCTTTTTTCTTTCTTATTTCTATTTTCATTACTTTTTGTTCATTCTCTTTTACTTCAATAGTAGAAAAGTTCATTGAATAAAAGTTATACAGAAAAATATAATCAAATTCTTAGATACATGTATATTAAATTTAGAACATCGTGTATTTAATCGTTGCCACACAACATATTTAAGAAAAAATATTAAATCTTCTTTTTTCATTTAAAGAATATTTACATAAAATATAGCAATTCACTTAAGCTCTAATTATACTAAAATATTATATTGTGCTTTTATCAATTTATACAATTATAATTTTTTATTCATATAGTTAAACAATTCTCGACTCAATTCTTTCCTTGTCCAACTATACTTCATGTACTCTTTGTTAAAGATACCATTTAGAAATAGTTTGATCATTTACCTCGCACCTTTTTAAAAACTTCGGATGGGATTAGGCGTCCACCTTGGACAACCCTAACGGAGGAGGGCTAGATTTGAACTATTTTACTAACAGCAGGGATATTTTTGTGCCAATAGTATAACGGATGATATAGTTGATCCTTTTATCATAGTAAAGGGGTAAATTTGACCCTTTTCCCAATAATAAATAACCTAATATATGAAAATTGACTCGTTTCACTATCCGCAAAGTAATGTATGTCAGCTTCTACAATATTAGAACCTCTTGGTGAAATGATATATACATGCCAGTTAATTGGGCTTGGGCTTGGGCCCGGGCTTAGCACATATATATACTATAATAATTACTTTTCAATTAAATTAGATTGAGTCAACCTACAGAAATGCAAATATTAATCAAACTCTTAAAGTCGAGATTCTATAAACTAGGTTCTTTCTATCAAAGAATTAATCACGAAAAGATGAAAATATATTAAATTATGAATTAGTACTGACTTTTTAAAATTATGACGTTAATGTTTAACTATAGTTTGAATTAGTTTTAAAAACCGCTGGAAGCGGCAAGTATACTAGTCATATATCTGTCATTTCCCACTGGTGCTTTCTATATAGAGGTTAACGGATGGACGTTTGCAGTGGCGCTTGGATAAATGTTATTGACAACAGATGGGAAAAGATGTTGCCTTCGAGCTTTATATTCTTGAATTACCTGCCATCAAAATAATTGATAAGACAAAACAAATATGTTAAGATTGTTGGACAAGCTCTATACAGCATTTTCTAGGGGCTTATGTAGCCATTCCTTCCTAAGGTTGTATTATGTAGCAATGACGTTACAGAGTGCTTTAGAAAATGGTTCATCATGGGTTACAGTTACACAACGCTAAGTGATTATTTTCACTTTCTTCGTGTTTTTCTATCATCAGGAGTCTATTCTTAGTATCTACAGTAGTCTTCGTAACTCGGAGATAATGGATCTATCCCTTGAGCATTTTTCTCTTAAACATTAGGCTTAATTCGCTTAGCACATGGTTCGAACATGTGATCTAAGTAACAAATCCCTCAACCTCCGCTAATTGAGCTGAATCCTACGGCCTTCGTGCTTTTTTTCTTCTATAAAGGACATTTTTTCAATTTAGAGAAATTAAATTACGCAAGGTTCAAAGGTAAAATCAGATCTTGTAGTCACCCACGTTAAACAATGATACTGGTGCTGCAAAAGGACATCTTATTTAGCTCAACCACAAACAGGTGCAAAAAGTACTATTGCTAGAATAAACACCTATAATTTCTCCTAATAGAGAGGAGACACATATCAAAGCAGTATCTTATACAAGTTTGAGATACAAATCTATGAATATGTAATTCCTTCAACAATTATCTAATGGTGGTATTATCATGTATGTTCAAAAGAAAAACCTCAACTCTAGATTCAAGAATACGACCCCGACCACAATTTTATGGGAAAAATTGGTAAGCATCCATAAAATGAGGATTACATGCTATAAACTGCCACCAAAAAGGGCATATATTATATATCACGAAAGGAATTTACGTGTCTTCTATAAGCTCTCCTGCCTCAGAAGAAAATTTCTACCAGAATATGATGTTAGCGCTTATCACAGCAGAGTGGAGAAAATCACGGACAACTTGTACTCATCTGCCACCTTATCCACCGTGCGGCACTAGTTACCACAAACAAACAAACATCCCATCTCCAAGCGACAGAGAATACAGACCAAGCAAATCAGCACCATCGATAATGGACTGCAAAATTTCCAAGGTATAATTCGCGTGAAATACAATGGAACCGCAAACAATGGCAGCTGATAGACAGACAGCTATCATGATTTGCACCTTAAAACCTGAAAAGACCACTCTGCTTCTGCACATACCATGTCCGAGTTCTTAGGTACTGGAGGGTGGTGTTCCTTGACTAAATGATGTTAGGTGTTTAATTAGACTGCCCTTCAATGATTCAGGAATTCGTGAGATAAACATTGGTTTGGTATCTGCAATCAATAACTTCCTGCAAGACGAATAATATTAGAACCGAGCATTCTCAGTTGTAACTAGTAAGATTTTTTTTAAAAAAAAATTATATAATGGCATGTGAAAGCCTTGTCACACTCTTAAGTCATATCTGAATAATAGTTAGGTAACGGACTCCATGATAATTGCTCATTGGCAACACAAGTTCAGCAAATACATTCACAGATTTCCATAGTTCAAGAAATGACGGGTAGCCAAATGATATCCATACATCAGTGAACCAAGTCCACTATTTTATCCAGTTTCCTTTTCTAATTGACCCACATGTAATTGTTACTCAGCCAAAAGCTCATCATGGCCAGTTGACCACAATGATGACACGGTAGGGAATTGCAAGTCATGCTCATTACAGTTAAATCTTTTTTAAACCAAGAATTTTTAATGTTTCCAGAATCTTTTACAGGTTCCTGTAGTTGAAACTTGAAAATGAATCTTTAACATTCTTTGACATCGTTGTGTTCATTTATGGATACATTTCAAGTCAAGTGCACATGTTACAAACATCAATAATGCGTCACGGTGAAGTGACAATCTACCTCCAAACAACAAATAACAGCAACATCATCAACATCAAACAACAGCAACGAGGACAATTATAAAAAAAAAAAAGGCAGCCCGGTGCACTAAGCTCCCGTTATGCGCGGGGACCGGGGAAGGGCCGGACCACAAGGGTCTATTGTACGCAGCCTTACCTCACATTTCTGCAAGAGGCTGTTTCCACGGCTTGAACCCATAAAACTCCTGGTCACATGACAGCAACTTTACCAGTACAAGAATAAGAAACAAAGATCTTGGGTGCTCGAATGCTATTTTTTTCTTTATATTTTTAATCAAAAAGTGTTTTACATTACAAGCTACAAGGATTATAAGGAAATAAAATAGTGGCAAGCTAACAGCACCACGCACAACAAATTAGGGACACACTTCTCTCTCAGATCATATACTGCAAATTGAAAAAAAAAAACAAGAGGACAATAATTGGAAGATAGAATTGTTCAGCGGAGATGACATGTAGAATGTGAGCCAAGTAAAAAAAACAAACAGCACATGACGTGAGCGCTGGATGCAGTCCAAGGATTTAGGGATTTTTTACTCGTCAATTTAAAGCAGTTATATCTGGACTCAGGCAAAAAATAGAATCTTCATGCAACACACTAAAAAAGAGCTTGCTGGTCACTTATCTTATCGCAAAAAGGAACGAGAAACACTTGTCAATCACTTTCGACGAAACAAATTTCCATTCACTGTCAATGGCGCAATGCTATTAATTTGAGTTGAAACTATATGAATCCACTGTATTCAATCCACTCCATTATAGCTCATTTCATTTGAATACCCAAGAAACTTTACCAACCATTAAGGTTCAAAATATTGTTACCAAACAATACTTTATTGTTCCAAATTAAATTATGTATGGCTGGAGAAGTTTTAGCCAAAGTAAAAAAGAACCAAAACCGATGCCTGCTTTGTTACATTTACCGATCTTAGACAACGAGTGATTTAGATATGAAGCACTACTGGGCTAATTTGAATGTAAAGCGCTGCTGGGCTAATTAAAGAATACTCAAGAAGGAAAATGCAGGAGGGGAAACAGAGAATTCTTTTTCCAGTTTCACAGAAAAAGATGAGGGAAATTTCATCATCCTCCGTTTTTGTCTTAGATTGTCCCTAAACTAAGTCCAACAACTACTACACCTTAATCCCGAGCAAGTTTGATCGGCCATACGAATCCTCACTGACCATACTGCTCTATTTAAGCTCAATCTTAGACCCCAGATTATACAAACAAAGGAAGCCAAGTGCACTAAGCTACCGCTATGCGCGGGGTCCAGGGACAAGGGTATGTTGTACGCAGCCTTACCTTGCATTTCTGCCCGAGGCTGTTTCCACGGCTTGAACCCAACAGATTATACAAACAACAGCAGCAATAATAATAATTGTTGGCATATAAATCTCAGCTAAGAAAAAAAAAACTCCTAGAAAACATAAGACCTAAAGTAAATATATTAATGTAACAAAAACATAGTCCAACCGATAGGTATCGCCTCTTCGGATTTTTTCTTCCAGTATGTCCTACTTTTACCAGGTCTGTGCAGATCCAAAGAGATTATACGTCTTTCAAGACAACTTCCTTCCAAGTGATTTTAGGTCTACCTCGTCCCCTTTTAACACCTTCACTCACCATGGTCCCTACTAAATCCACTTCTCAAACTTAAAAAATGCCTGTGCAGTTCGCAAGATACTTCCTCTGCACACTTGTCCATGATTTTCCGTTGTATTATAAAGAGACATTTTGGGACCTACATCAATCCTAACGCTGTTAAATTTTTCCAGACAATCAACTTTATGCTCATTTTTGGACAACTTGCATTTTAGTAACAATAATAGTTCAAACTTTCCTTAATAAGTGCACCAAACAAAAAGGGCCAACTACACCATGGGGGAAGAGGGAGTTCAAACTTAACCAATGACAGAAATGAAATTTGTACTCTTTTTTTTTTTAAACTGGTACTATTGATGAAATTTGTACTCTTTTCAACCCAAATAGAATCAACTAGACATATACATTAAAATCTAAAACCCCAGCTTAACCAGCTTCGATGTTGGTGACCAAACAATTATACAGGTGTTAGTTTCACCAAGATATTTCTCCTTGGGAAGAAGTAAAGATGCAATTGTCTTGGAACTTCAACATCTTCTTGGCAGTAATTAACTTTATCATGTTTAACAACAAATTTACGTTCTAGTCAAAGTCACCTCTTAATCTTTTCCCATTATCACCCTATGCAAGACAGTCAACGTCCCAACTTGAGTAACGTAGTTTAACTAACACAAAGATGAAGAAGAAAGTTTGGATGTGTTATGATTTTATCAAATAGGAATACAAAGACAATAAAAAATATATGCAACTACGCCCCAATACTAAAACATGTACTCAGAAATGTTAGCTTACTTGTATGAAGGTATTAAAATACTGCATCATCTAATGAAAAAAGACATAGAGATAGCAGGTCAAACAAGTTCAGAATAAGCAGATAGTAAGAAACAAGGTATTAGTACCGGATACCCCGCACATATTCATGTTTTCTATAGTATCTAATTTATTGAAATTTGTATTAAAACAAACGAAGAAGAGAGAAGCAACTTCCAACCTCAAGGACAAACTAGTTCACTTAATTGGACTACTTTAAACTGCAAAGCTAGAGGAACGTACTTCATCGCATTCACGTCTGATGCTTGAAAGTCTGATTGTGCCCCCAACTTCTTGGAACGCATAAAAGCATAGACTTCTTCTGACCAACCACATGTTCTAAGAACTAATGAAGCTTCCTTATGGAGCCTGAAACAAATTAGAAAGATAGGGTCAAATAATCACATTAAGGAGATCAGATAAAACTGTTAAAAGTTTATTTAGCAGGACACAGAAAGCAGAAAGTAATTCACTATCTCTAACCACTAAAGGAGCTGACAGCAAAAGGGAGCTTCCCGATTTTATAGCTTGACAACAACAAAAATCAGAACTCATCAGCTTGGGTCGAAGTCCTACTCAACCTCCTTCCCCAGAATTCTTCTCAGTACATTGTTAGTGAGGCCAACATAAGATATGGCTAACCAACATAACAAATGAACTGAAAGAACAAGATATGCACAAATTCCACACTGCTCGATAACCTTGTCTTAAACCCTCTTTCTTTTTTTCTGCTTTTTTCAATCCAAATTACTGATAAGAGACATTTTATCACTTTCCACATAAACAGAAAGCCGAGATGGACCAAACCGCAAAACTGCTTTTCCGCGGTGATTAGTGACTGTGACTAGCTCTAACCAGGTATGGATTTGGAAGAAATGAGTGGTTCCAGTTTATTAACTCTGAGGATAATATACCTATATTGCCTAATTAAGGGAGAGAACAATACAAAGGAAAATGCATTGGCATCCTACGCAGTCAGGAGAACCCCAGCAAAAGGCAAGATCAAAATTCAGCTAAAGCTACTTCGCACCACATAAAAGAAACCCCTAGCATTCTCGAAGCACATAATCTCAAGTTCTAATAAATGTAAGGACAAGTATAATGTGTTCAAAACTGCGGTATAATTATACTAAGGCAGAGAAAAGCAGGAAATTCAAAGATAGAGTAACATACTCTTTTTTTAATTCTTCCACCTTTGCACGAGACTGAGCATCTTGCTCGAGCAGGATGCATTGATCTGGTGATTTTCTCTTTGAACCTGAGATTGAAGACGATTCAACATGGCCATTGGACCTCTCCTTGTATACAGAAATTCTTGCTGCTAGGCTTTCATTATTCTCCCCATTATTTCTATGCAGACTTCCCCTCAAGGTATCAGTTGCAACACTCTGGATTTTGCCATTTCCGTTTGCTAAAGATGATGATCTGGTCACCTCTTTGTGGTATGGATCCCTTCCTGCAGCCTTCCCATTACTTCCACCATAATCTTTATGGGGACCGTCTGCTACAGAGCTGGTTGCTACAACTGGAAGTTTTCCATTTCCATTCGTTAAGGCATGTGATCTTGTCATCTGACCATTACCATTACTTTTGCTAATACCATTCCTGTCTGGTAATGATGTAACCTCTTTCTCTGTAAGCACAGATGCTCTCACATCACCCATTCTATTGCCAGATTCTCTTTGATGAACAACAATTTTGATATTACCAGAGGTAGGTATCTTCTTGGTGGAAGATCTTTCAAATATGCTCAACTCCCTCACTGGGCTTGAATGCACTTTACTGACCTTAGACGTCATTACATTTTCTTTCTCGGAGGGGTGGCCTAAAACTTGTTTTCCATTTTCTGGTTTTGCTAAGTCAATGGTTGTGATTTTGGATTTAGCCAAGCCATTGGAATGATTGGACTTTGACCCATTAATTGATAAACATGTCTTGGTGGGTGGTGATCTCTGTTTGGTACGAGAGAAGAAAAGGATGTACACCTTCTCCGACAACACTTCTTGCAAGGTTGAAAGAGAAACGTAAGAATCATTACAGCAGTACCAACGACCCACAGCATCCTTTCAAACAGCCAACCAGAATCAAAACACAAACAATCAGGTAACATAAAACTATGATTACCTCTATCATCTAACAACTATCATCTTTTACAATACCTACCAAGGAACAAAGAATGAAGAAAAAGTTGAGACTCTTATAGGCCTGGCTAGACAGATATTTACACCAGTAATAGTGTTGACGACATGGCAACTTTGACATGTGAAATTTTAAGGTAAAAGATTTAACTTATAATTTTAATAGCTTTTAATACTTCTCAGAAGAAGAAAAGACATGAGGGGCGATTAATACGAAATGAAGCTGTCACCTTGATATATGCATAATAGTGCCCTGAATCTGGTGAAAAGCCTGAGTGGACAATAGTTCCAAAAAGATTGTATTCTGGATGCAGATCCTGCAAAATAAAGAACATAAAGTAACTTGACTATGAGAGAGATGTGCCTTATTTCTCAAATTAGTTACTAAACGTTTATTGTTCAATCAGCTAAGATAAACATTACACTACAACTCCACAGCATTAAACTGTTTTATGTGAATAAGCACACTACTGTTCAGTCAGCAGGAATAACAGGTACAATTCTTAAAGTAGACAGTTCAAATACACCTACACGCACCATATACTATTATGCCCAAATAAATGCAACCCATTATAAACTCATTGTACCATGTATCAAGAATGCCAAAAAACAGTGTCTCCCAAAACCATGTACAAAGAGAACTCCCTGAGATGCACAACCTCAGACAGTTTACCTTCTCCAATGAAAATTCTTACTCCATCACTGTTAATTTCTGAGATTGCCTAAATCCTCAGTTTCATACATATGAGACCACAGATTTTTTTTGAAACTGGTAAATTTATGTGAGACCACAGATTTCCCAAATCAGCCTCTTCTCCTCAGCCTTATGCTGGGGAGAGAACCTAGTTTTGCGAAGATCGGAGAACATGCATAACTTAATGAGGAAGAAGGGAGTTCACTAGTAGAATTACTATCTTCTTTTTAATGTAAAAGAAAAATAATAGTACAATTACTATCTTATATCAAAAGTATAAGATTTTACAGACAGGTATGGAAGTAAACCTAGCTATGCAGGGAAATTAGCACGTGTAATTTTAATTGGAAACCCATAACTACATTTGTAGATTCCAAATGCAAGTGAAATTAATTGCTTGTATTCCCTCGTTCCCTATGTCGATTATTGCAGAGCTGTGACTCCCGATATTGATTTGTCCAAGAGTTGGTGATAACACTTCAGGAATTAGTAAGACAAGGCATTAGTCAAAAACGTATTTTGATCAACGATTATAGATAGGACAAGATCAAAACCCAACTCATTTTTGTCCCTTCCTTCTGTCTTCTTACCCTCTCCCAGTTTCACCAGTACGCAGTAAGATTGGGCCCTCCCATCCTCCCACCGATAGCTCTCATCCATCATAGCTTCCCCCTCACATACCCTAGGATCATCATCTCTTACTCAATACCCCAGTGTAATTGTTGTTGGTGGCATCTCTACCCTCTTGAGTACCCTCCCTTGTTCTTTTCTCAGTCCACTACCCCAACATCACAGTCATTTATAACTCTACACTAACCTTTGCAATTAAGAACATAATTTTGTTCAAGGGCAATTTTAGTTTGGATCAAACATGATGGAATATTTACTGGATACCCAGTATTACTTCGACTTGCCAAACCCAGGGGGAAAAAATAGTAATACTATCTCTTTAATACAATCCCGAAAAAAAGGACAGTAATACTATAATGATGTCCATCTTGGCCACCAAAAAACCCCTTAGTTATCTAGATAAGTGCGTGATTTCCTTAAAAACTTTTTATAATAGATGTGTCATATAGAACTTCTATAGGTCTCCTTGGATAAAAAGGTGAATTACCAAAATGAAGAGAAAACATCACAGATAACAGATAGAAATTCATAGCAATTATATCTACAGTTTGAACTCAAGAAACCATCATGCATTGGCGCCTACATGTCAGCCTATCTGGTGATGACAAGGGCATTTAAGTTACATGTGAAATAATGATCAAGTTAATAAAAAATCAAAGATGCAAAACTCATTGTCAAATAAAAGGTTAGTCATTTTGAAAATCAGCTGACATGGCAGGCTCTGATGAAGTGCACTAGAGCTGAAAAAATAGGGCCCAATACCACATAATGATATTCTCAAAATACTGGTGAAAAAACTACAAGTTTTACTAGTTGGCACCACAGTAGAACAGCTTCATTAGAAGATGGTTTGGATTTAATTGGGAAAGAAAAAATCCAGTGGCGGGGGAGCAAAACAGCATATATTGAATTTAATCACTACTGCGCACACCTGACTCGCTTTGCACATGTAGCTTGAAAGCACTAGAACCTCCTCAAAAGCAATGGGCTTATCAATCTTCCCACCATATATTCCTTCAAATCTCTATCCACAACCAAAAATAAGTTAGCATTGCCGGTTGACAGTAAAACACAAAAATACAGAAAATTCCAACTATTTTGTACCTTGAGCTGAATGACAAGGACGTTCGGAGCTTGAACAATTGACATTTGCTTCCTTGCTGTCACCAATTTCTTACAGCTAAACAAGTGTAAGTCCTTACTCCAACAGGTTTGCAAACACGAATTTACAACAGCACATTTATCATACAATATGTAAAAGGGAAGAGGATAATACTTACTTCTCGCACTTGTACTTATTGTTGCCATCCAAAACCTCAGGCTGAAAAAATCTCTGCAAAGCATCTTTGAGTGAGCTACTGTGCAACACATCAAGACTTATATCCATGATCTCGTCCACCTTATTAGACTCAGCACCACATGACAAGCACTTGACCTGGCTCTGCAGAGCGCCCCCAAAGATCTCCTTAACAATGGTATTCCCATTCCCATTCCCATCAGCACCACCCTTCCTTCTTTGCTGCTGCAACTTCTTCAACCGCAAACACGTATTGTGGCAGGCGTCAATGACATAGCGCAAGAACTCATGGGCATCCTCTTGTCTCCCATATCTAAAATGCTGGGCGAAAATCTTTAAGCAATTATTAATCTTGGACGGAGTATCTAGTGCTGAATCGAGACTCAAAGACCTAGCTATTCGCTTCTCTAATATACAAAAAGGGCATTCGCTCTTCTTCTCTGAAGCAGCTGCAGCTCCAGAATCACCTGCACAATAGAATGTGATTCTTTATTCCAACAAAAGCTAAAAGACCAGCGCATTAATCAAACAATTTACCAACTACACCTCAACTATAAAAAAAAATAGTCGAGCTAGGCTATGAGAATACTACAAGTATCATTCTTCAAAGAATACTACTAGTTGAATGACCTGAATCAGCTATATGAATCCTCAATAACCATAAGAAATACCCCGCCTCAATCCCAAATTAGTTGGAACAACTACCACGCCTCTTTCCCAAACTATTAGGGTCGACAAAAGGGATCCATTATAAACATACACTACCACGCCTCAATACCAAACAAATTGAGGCCAACTATATGAATACTCAATAATCATTATAGGAATCCACTATAAACATAAACTACCACACCTCAACACAAACAAATTGAGGCCAGCTACATGAATACCCAACAATCATTATAGGAATCCACTATAAACATAAACTACCACACATCAACATCAAACTAGTTGGTGTTCGGACCAGCTATATAAATACCCAATAGTCATTAGAGGAATCCACGGTAAACATAAACAACCACACATCAACACCAAACTAATTGGGCCCAACTTTATGAATACCCAACAATCATTAGAGGAATCCATTAAAAACTAAAACTATCACGCATCAATACCAAATTAATTGGGATGGCTATATGAATATCCAATAATCATGAGAGGAATCCAGTATAAACATAAACTATCACACATCAATACCAAACTAATTGGGGCCAGTTACATGAATACCCAATAATCATTAGAGGAATACACTATAAATATAAACTACCACACATCAATACCGAACTAATGGGGCCAGCTACATGAATCCTCAATAATCATTCTAGTTCAATTGGACATGTAAGCATATCAATGCCAAAAAGGGGAGCTTAGCTCATGTACGACGTAAAATCACACGCACACAAACACATAAAGAAACTGAGTATAATAAATAGTAGAGAAAAGAGAGAATTACATGAACCATAATAACTAATATCTCAATCCCAAACTAGTAGCGCCTATACTATGTGAATCCTCATTAACCATAATAACTAATATCTCAATCCCAAACTAGTAGCGCCTATACTATGCGAATCCTCATTAACCATAACAATTAATTTCTCAATCCCAAATCAGTAGTGCCTATACTATATGAATCTTCAATAGCCATAACAAATACCACGCCTCAATCCCAAACTAGTAGCACCTATACTATGACAACTAATACCTCAAACCCAAACCATTAGATTCAATATACGAATCAGCAATAACCATAATAACTAGCATGCCACAATACCAAACTAATTGGAGTCAGTTATATGAATTCCCAATAATCATTCGGCTTCAATAGGGCATGTAAGGACATATACGAAGTAAAACAAAATAAAAATACAGAAATACAAGGAAATTGAGTATAATAAATAGTGGAGAAATTACATGAAGAGGAATGCTGAGATTTGAGGCAGAAATAAGCAAGGGGAGGGGTGTAAGTAAGACACTGAAGGACAGAGTTGAGATAACAAGTATTTCCGAGGTTTTTAAGCCCTAAAGGAGGACCAGTCTTGCGTCTCTGGCTTAGCAGGTTCATTTGCAAATAGGCCATTAACGACCTAATTCCGACGCCAGCATCGCCGCAGCCACCACGATCGCAGCGCCAGATTTGGAGAACAATGAGAGGGTTAATTGTGGTTTGAAATTTGTTTGGGGTGAAGTAAGAGTGTGGCGTTGCGTTGCGCCAAAAGGTAGACCCGTCTGGCTATTAGTCTTTGGTCCTTCCCTTCCTTTAGTACGGCCGACGCCTCTACCCAATTATTTTTTTTTCTTTTATCATATTTAGAAGTTCTATACTTATCTTTGTTATGTTGACTTAAATATAAGTACTTAAAATATTTTTTTATTTTATCTGAACACTATAAAAGTGCTTAAAGTAGTCAAATTCAAACAGGCTCTAAATACACATTTTTTCAAAAAAAAATAAAAAAATTACATGTACACTCACTTTAAAATAACTTTATATATGCGATATCTGAAATTGGATTTTGTCAAACAAAAATATTTAAAGTTTAGGTATTTCTACCTAAAGTTCAAGTAAAAATGTTTAAACTTTAATTATATATGCTTGAATACTTGAACTTCAGGCAAATATGATTGAACTTCAATCGTATGTATCTAGTTTCAATCATATGAAATTTCAAATGTCATATATATGAATTTGTTCTAAAGTAGTAGATTTGCAAATTTTTGCGTCCGACGAATATGTTATCCCAAAATCAGGTATCTGTGCACTTCAGCCTCTTGCCTTTCATTTTCTTTTGTTTTTCTTCGTTGTTTTGTTAATCCAAAATTAGGAAAAAAATATGTAGGTATTTCTTTTCCAAGGACATTAGTGCGCTTTATTCTCAGCTCTCAAGTTTAAAGAAACCATGGACAATACTTTGATATACTCTTTTAATTTAAAAGGAAACATAAGAAGATCTACTACGAATACTCGGAAAATACAAAGCCAGCATTATCCTCTCTGTTAACAAAAAAGTTTATGTGCCAGGTGTGGCCTTCTCAAACAAAATCAATAGGTATGCAATTGTAAAAATCTCATTTGATAATTGAATTTGTGTACTATCCCGACCGTTGATTGGTCCTTGACCTATACAAAAGAATTTCACCGATAATCATCGCCATTAAGAATATTTCGTTTTGCAAAACTCGAATCAATAAGCTGTATGATTAGCCTTAAAGTTTTCTACATAGGAAACAACTTAAGGGCAACAATATTGGGGTGTAAGTTTATTTAGTAACAAGATTACTTCGAAATCAGACAAACAAACAACTCACGATAATAGAAATAGAGGGAATGGTGAAGGAAATTTTAAACACAAATTTATTCATTAGAGTCGACCTAAAAGATATGTCAGAGACTCAGAGTGAAGGATTTGATATCAACATTAAATTCAACAGAAAATATCTAGATAATCCTGTGTTTATGACTAATCTGAGCTACAAATCTTTACTTATTCATCGCCTTTAACTGTTCAGTAGTAGCAGCCAACCTTTCAAAGTCCTTTATGACAAGAACTGATATGAAAACAACTGGTGGATACAGCCAATCTCATGGGATCTTCCACTTACCAGTGCAATGCAAAAACCTGCAAATCTCATATTACCAAAATGAAGTCACATTTCGTTTATGTAAGCTCTATCATATCAATCTGAAATATCCTACATATGCATTAAAACATTGTCTAACACTCTGATTTACAGAGCAGAGGACAATAGAGAGAGAAAAAAAATGGAACAACTTAATTGCACGAAAAGCCTTGTATAAAAGAATTTCATCCAAAAAGTGCTGAAATTCAAAATGTCTGCAATACATTGTAGTAGGTCAACTGTCAGCATCTTTTGATGTCTGTCCAGCCTTTTTCCGTGCAGAACAAGGTCCGAACTCTCTATGTCATACAAGTATAACTTTTTTTTGTTTCGTATCGTTACATGTTATCCTCCAAATTCAAAAGCAGCAGCAGCAGCAATCAGAAAAGGTCGCATCCACAAGCATGCTTCCGAGTCAAATATCACCATGATTCATATGGTTTCTCATAAAGCAAAATCTTGAGCCAGTATGTCCAATAATGCATCATTTGAAAACCACTTCCGTCCCCCGATAAGAGCATACAAGAACTTGAGCACTTCCCATCATTTATATGCAAGACCACAGGATAAATTGCGAGGCTTCTCTTCACATACACCTACTCATTGGAATTTGAAGATTGTATTAAAAGTATAGATTGAGTGGGTTCAGACTCTTCTGGGCTTGCTCGGGAAGTTTGCTTTTTTAGCTTGTGATTATTATATGCAGCTACACCTGCAATAGCTGCACAGAATGCCAGAACTTCATATGTTATTAAGTGCTCATGAAGTAGTACCATGAACCTTCATATTTCTCACCATACATAAACACAGTAGACAGAAGCTTAGGGTTACGCAAACTAGCATGACAAATAAGCAAAAAAATGGTCCCAATCAACATGAAATTTAGATCAGCATTACACTATCACCCGCCAAGTTTCAAATTGATGTTACTAAAATCCATGATCATTAGTTGGCATCTGTCTCCAAAGAATCACTACCTAGAAGTGACGATTTTGTCAGTCCAATCTAATACAAATTCTGAAAAAATCAAAACCAATCGCACAAGGTCAAAAGAAAACTTAGATATTCTCCAAGGACTAGCAACAGCATTTATTTATGCAGTTGTGTTAGTTGGTTCCATTCTCAAAAGCTCTAAAGTTCACACAAACCCACAGAGATAAACCAGAAGGATTAAGCAGCCATGAGGCAGTAAATTGAACAAAAGCAAGAAGAGATGAAAATATAATGCAAGCTTTTCTATCTAAAAGATTGATTCCCTCATCTGGGAACCGCTGTTGACATACTATTCCTCCTCAGTCCCCGCTAAAAAGAACGACAGATAATCTTGGGAACCTAAACAAAAATGCATTCACTGATCTCATCTTTTAACAGATTGATCCTCTTTGACTCCACACAAATATGTGGAGCTCAGAAGCACACGAGAAAATTGGACATTGCCGTAGCGCACTTTAAATAGTTAAAGTAATATGTCTTGGCGAACCACACAAGAGGTTAGGAAAAGAATTTCGACAAGGAGGTTAGAAAAGTTACCAATAGCATAACCAAAAATATTAATTAGTGTCAATTTCGTATCAGCAAAAAGTAGTGCAGATAGCAGCACAACCACCCAATCTTTGACCACTCCAGCAACACGAATTGTCAGGGCACTTGTATGTTGAATCACCAGAAAAACTGACAGATTTAGGGCAAAGGTACATAGAGAATTAAGAGTTAGAATAACAGGTTGAAAGTTCCATGTCCTCTGTTCATCCATCTTAGGTTTCTCCAAAAAGATCCATGGAATTAAAAGACAAAGAGCACTGCATTTGTCAAGAAGATTCCAATCAGATCGAGTATTTATAGAGTTGAAACAAAACAAAAAAATATCAACAGATCAAGCTTTTAGACAATAAAAATACATGCCTGCATGGGCTAACATAGTACATCACAGATATGGGATTGAGCTTCAGGCCTTTTCGTTTCACCAGAATCTCCATAAATATAAGCCTCAAAGCTTCTCCAACAACACCTCCCATTTGATAGACAACACCTACCCAGTTAATATCTATTTCCCCATAAGAAGCCACAAGTACACCAAAACTGATTACTGACATTATGAGAAGCATTCTGCAGCTCATCACTTCGAGTCCGGCTGCAACCCCCAGAATGAAAACTGCTACTGGCACTGCAGAAGAAACAAAAAAAAAGAGAGATGATTCCCTTGGCACAAATGAAAAGTACTTGCGCAGATGGTCACCAGCCCAGCCTCTAAAGCAATCTATCAAGCATTGCGCCGCATGACAGTTCCCCTATGAGTTTATTTCTATCCTAAAGCTGTATTACCTTTACCTTCTATAGTCTACAGTACATAAGACAGCCGAAATTAGTACTACTTACTGATTGCTTTCAGCATCTGAGCAAATGAAACAGAAATATAGAGGTAGGCAGTGTTCCCAAGCCAAAGTGTCATTGCAAACATTGCACCAATTGGTATGACCGAACTAATGTATCTGCATATTGAAACCACAGCATATTTATTGAATGATTTATTTTTGCAATAACTAGAAGAGAAAATCTGACAAAACAGAACGACAAAAAAGAACAACTACAAGAAGAAAAAAGACAACAAGAGCAGATAATTGTCTTACATGGATGAACAGTATACAGGTAAAAAAAAAGACAATGAAAAGCCCAGACTGAGAGATTTTTTAACTTTTAGGTTAAGTTCACACATATAGTTAAGTGAGAAATTCCATGTTAACTTTTGTTTCTCTCATTAATTGGTAAAACTTTTGGTGATCACATCAGCATGGTGCAACTCCTTTTTTAGCTTATTTGAATTACTCCATTTCAGTCACATATGACTTCGCACATTTATAAGACTAAAATTTAAATATGTGTGAACTCTAATGAAAACATGTGGATGCTGCAAATTGAATTTCATTTTTCTCAAGAATTGATTAAAAGTAATAGTTTCTTTTTGAGAAGCAAAAAGGTGGATTGTTGTGTTATTTTTGCGTTATAAGATACATGGTATAATTCTTTTATATAAAGTGAAAACCATTATCACATAAAAAAAAAAGCTGGACATATAATTTGGGAACAAAGGACTAAATGAGATTAAGTAGAAAAGTCGGGAAAGAAATGAATTCCTCTGATAGAAGCCAACTTTGACATGAAACTCTTTCACTTAAATACTCACATATCTAGAGTCATCCCTCCCTCAACTTCCATTATCTGCATGAAATCACCTACATTAGCACTATAAGGTGGCATTCATGAAACCATTAAAAAACAAAAGGGAGTCTCTTACCTTGAGAACCTTGGTAAGCACAAAACATAGAATTGAGGAGAAGACCATGTGAAGCAGAGTCAATCCAAGGGGATAGGGAAAGTTTATTTCTTTTGAAGACAAAACCCACTGCAACACACATCAATTATAAGTCAGATAAAGGAGCTACAATACGTCAGAGATGCAAACTAATCTTAAAGGCAGCAAGTGTCAACTATACAACAACAACATACCCAGTGTAATCCCACAAGGTGGGGTCTAGGGAGGGTAGAGTGTACGCAGGCCTTACCCCTACCTTGGGAGGTAGGGAGGTTGTTTCCGAAAGCAATTGTCAACTATAGTTAACTTAAAATGGAGCTAGATAAAGGATGACACATCTTTATCTTGTCTTCTGTCCATGAAAAAAAAAGCAGAAAGCCACAATCAAATAAACTATTGTGGCCGCTGGCCACAGTTCCAAAGAGAATCCCAACCCCTCTCTCTAACTCCCCCCCCCCAATCTTCTCTCTCTCACTTGTCACTAACAGTGGCTTAGTTTATAGGCAGTTAATTGACTAAGATGTCGCAGGTTCTCAAAATTCAGTATGGGAGCTACGGTGAAATACTGAAATTATCTAATGACAGACATGGACGTAAAAGATAAAAGCCAATGATTTTGGTTTCAAGATAACAATTCCATATAAGCTCACTAGAGACTTCATATCAGAAAAAGAAACTCATTTACATGCATTGACCACTAAACTGTTTCAAGTCACCAGTACACCACAGTACCCGCTAAAAAAGGCTGAAAGCCATCTATGGAAATAATACTTACTTTAGAGCTTCCATAATCTATCTAATAGATCGCTCCTTATGTATATTGAATGTCATTTATATATGTTCAGTTAACAATTTACAGAATGAATTCTCAACTAAGTTGTACATTGAACAAGATATAAATAGTCAGCAGCGCATAAAAGAAATACAAGATAAAAATATTTTCAGTGTTTACGCTTCAGTAACTTCTTTAAACTGGTAAAAGAGACATTTGACTAATTAAAAAACAGAATGCAACCTTAAGTTTAAGGTTAAAGGTGAGAAAATATGGGAGAAAATATTATTATTGAATTGTGTATCTACATTATTACATTGAGCCCTATTTATAGACACTACATCTCAATCATTTTCCATGTAGGATACTATAAACAAATCATATTGCTATTCCTATTCTAACACTCCCCCTCAAGCTGGTGCATACAAGTCATATGTATCGAGCTTGTTACAAATGTATCTAATACGAGGACCATTGAGTGACTTGGTGAAAATATCCGCAAGCTGATCACTCGACTTCATAAATTTAGTAACAATATCTCCGGAGAGTATCTTTTCCTGACAAAGTAACAATCAATCTCAATGTGCTTAGTCCTCTCATGAAATACCGGATTTGACGCGATATGAAGGGCCGCTTTGTTATCACACAAGTTCCATTTGACTGATTTCTCCAAATTTTAGTTCTCTGAGCAACTGCTTAATCCAAACTAGCTCACAAGTTGCTACAACCATTGCTCGATATTCTAATTCAGCACTAGATCGAGAAACGACACTCTGTTTCTTACTCTTTCAGGACACCAAATTACCTCCTATTAACACACAATATCCGGACGTAGAACGTCCCTCAGAGGGTGATCCTGCATAATCAGCGTCTGTTTATCCAACGATCTGCTCATGGCCTCGATCTTCGAAAAGCAATCCTTTACCTGGAGTTGATTTAATATATCGCAAAATGCAGATAACTGCATCCCAATGACTATCACAAGGAGAATCCATAAACTGACTTACAACACTCACAGGAAACGAAATGTCAGGTCTAGTCACTGTGAGATAATTCAACTTACCAACCAGCCGCCTATATCTTCTAGGATCACTGAGTGGCTCCTCCTGTCCTGGCAGGAGTTTAGCATTCGGATCCATAGGAGTGTCAATAGGTCTATATCCCATCATTCCTGTCTCCTCAAAAATATCTAAGGCATACTTGTGTTGCAAAATAACAATATCTGACGTGGATTGGGCAACCTCAATACCTAGAAAATACTTCAATCTGTCGAGATCTTTAGTCTGGAAATGCTGAAAAAGATGTTGCTTTGAACTAGTGATACCATCGTGATCATTGCCAGTTATAACGATATCGTCAACATAAACCACCAAATAAATACTCATATCTGGAGCAGAATGTCGATAAAACACAGAATGATCTGCTTCATTGCGAGTCATGCCAAACTCCTGAATTACTCTCCTGAATTTATCAAACCGGGCTCGAGGAGACTGTTTCAAATGATAAAGTGACCAACGTAATCGACACACTAGATTAGACTCCCTCCGAGCAACAAAACCAAGTGATTGCTCCATATAAACTTCCTCCTCAAGATCACCACGGAGAAAAGCATTCTTAATGTCCAACTGAGAAAGAGGCCAATGGCGGACAGCAGCCATGGATAGAAAAAGACGGACAGATACTATATAAGCCACGAGAGAGAAAGTATCAATGTAATCAAGTCCAAATCTTTGTGTATACCCCTTCGCAACAAGGCGAGCCTTAAGACGATCAATTTGGCCGTCCGGACTAACTTTAACTGCATAAACTCAACGACAACCAACCGTAGATTTACCTGACGGAAGAGGAACAAGCTCTCAAATACCACTCGTGTGTAAAGCAGACATCTCGTCAATCATAGTCTGTCGCCATCCGAGATGAGAAAGGGTTTCACCTGTAGACTTAGGAATGGGGACAACGAACAATGATGATACAAAGACATAATGGGATGATGATAAATGATGATAACTTGAAGGGGTATAATGTAGGTTAATATTACGAGTGAATCGTTTACCTTTCTGAAGTGCAATAGGCTGATCATGAGGAGACAAGTCCGCAGTAGGTGCAGGGTCTGATGCATGACATAAATCATCTGGACTTGATGTTGGGTTTGATGTTGGACGCGGTCGACTATAATAAGTCAGAAGTGGTGGCACTGTGACTAGAGATGTAGGAGTAAATGTAGATTCCTCAAAGATCGGTGTAAGTAAAACCTAAGGTATATGTAAGATCTCAGAGATATCAGGATGATCAGAAGGAGACCTAAAATAAGGTTAAGACCCAAAAACTGTGACATCGGCAGACATAAGATATCAACGGAGATCATGCGAGAAGCAACGATACCCCTTTTGAACCCGAGAATACTCAAGAAAGACACATTTAAGAGAGCAATGAGTTAATTTATCTATTCCCTGAGCTAGATTATGCACAAAACATGTGCTCCCAAAAACACGAGAAGGAATAGAGTATAGAGATGACTGAGGATATACTATGGAATATGAAATCTGATTCTGAATAGAAGATAAGGGCATTCGATTAATTAAATGGCAAGACGTGAGGACTACACTACCCCAAAACGCAGCAGAACATAGGATTCAATGAGAAGAGTGCGAGCAGTCTCAATGAGATGTATATTCTTCCTTTTGCTACCCCATTCTGCTGAGGGGTGTAGGGACAAAATGTTTGATGAATAATTCCTGTGAGTCATAAACTGCTGAAACTGGGAGGATTTGTATTCTAAGACATTATCGCTACGAAAAGTACGAATAGAAACACCAAATTGATTTTGTATTTCAGCACAAAAACTCTTGAATATATAGAATAACTCAGAACGATCTTTCATTAAGAATAGTCAAGTACATCTGGAAAATCGTCAATAAAACTAACACAATAACAAAATTCTAAAGGTGAATTGACTCTACTAGAACCCAAAATATCATAATAAACTATTGAAAAAATAGACTCTACACGACTCTCAGTACAATGTGAAAAGGTAGTGCGAGTGTGTTTTTTAAGTTGACACGACTCACAATCTAATTTGGACAGACTAAACAAACTAGGCACCATCTTTTGTAGCTTGAACAGACCCAGATGTCCTAATCGTTTACGGATTAAGTCTGGAGGATCTGTAACCAGACTTGCTATGGAGAAATTAGGAGTAGAGGTAAGGTAGTACAGGCCTTATAATTCATATCCTACGCCAATCGTTTGTCCCGTACTGCGGTCTTGCATTATAAAAGAATCATCAAGAAATAGTATGGCACAATTTAAGGCACGAATTCAAACGACTGACCGATGTAAGATTAAAAGGACAATCAGGGACATACAAAATAGAACTTACAGTAACTGAGGATATGAGTTTAGCTTGTCCAACTCCTTTTGTTTTTGTTTAAATCTCATTGGCTAAAGTAATAGCGGGAAGAGTCTGTGAATAATTAATATCCGACAAAAGTGATTTATCACCAGAAATATGATCAGAAGCGCCAGAGTCTACAACCCACGATCCAAGGGTATTAGAATGTGTGACTGAGGCTACTTGTGCAGATGTCTACTTACTTGCTCGATATTGAAGGTACTCATTATATTCTTCTTCGGATAAATAAACTCATTGATTACTTGTAGTGGCAGTATGAGCAACATGAGCATTCTTAGATGGTCGATCATGTAGAGAATAGCATATTTCATGAGTGTGTTCAAACCTATCACAATAACTACACTTAAGTCAAAATCTGCATACTTCACGAGTATGTCCAAGCCTATGACAATAACTACATTTAGGTCGAGATCTTCCAAAGTGGCCTCTTCGTCGATTCTTCGTAGACTGGGATGTTCGAATTTCTGATCTCCCTATTAAGGGTTCTGAAGTAATCATAGGATTTAAATTTTCAACTTCAATATTTTTGGAATTAGAAACATCAAATCCAAGTGACATGGCTCAAGACTTCAAATATATAACCAAAAATAAGAAAGGAAAACACCAAACTTCTGCCTTAAACAGGGATGGAACGTCGTCGAAAAAAGAATTGGGTTGCGTCGGCGATCTGAATCTGCAAAAAAAACTGATAAGGACTTCTCGATAATCTGATTCTGAAGGCTGAACGACCTGAACTGAGGAGGGACAGGTTGGAAAATATAGAAGAAAGCTGGAATCGTACTGTTTCAGCGAGAAAATCATTGTTCCGGTAAAAAATTACTATTCCGGCAACTATTTCCAGAGAAAATTTTATGGGTTATGGTCAGAAATAGTAGGCGACCAAGAGGAAAGAAAAATGTCGCCGGAAAAAGGCCTTTAGGACCTCTCACGTGCCAGCGCGTAACTGGATCTCACCAGAAAAGACAGCAGTCTTGCCGGCGCGTGGCGATGCGTGCAAGGGTTTCTGTCGGGGGGTCCTTGAGGTTTGGTCGCGGGAGCCTTCTGGATCTGATGGTGTGTTGATTTTCACGCAACACCGTCAGATCTGAAGATTGACATGGACAGCCACTCAGGTCACCGAAAAATTGCACGGCGACTGAGTTATTTCTTCGACGTCGCTGGAATGATGCACAGAGGTAATTATCTTACCAATGCTTTAATACCATGTGAGAAAATATGGGAGAAAATATTATTATTGAATTGTGTATCTACATTATTACATTGAGCCCTATTTATAGACACTACATCCCAATCTTTTTCCATGTAAGATACTATATACAAATCTTATTCCTATTCCTATTCCAACAAAAGGAATGAAATTTTTGCGCAAATAATACACTTGGAACAAACAATCGATGAATTGATGACACTGATGGTGCTCCTGCCTCCCATAAAAGGAATATGAAGTTCTATATCATTGAACTCCAGCTTTCTGACTTCAAATGTCTAGGAACAAGTTTATTTACTTGATTATTTGAAACTTTCAGCTTATCCTCTGAAACAACTCAAAACACACAGAAATGATGATAGAGTTAAGGACTGGTTGAAGTGCAAGTGGCCCTATGAACTACCCTTAGCCCTTAGGGCGTAATTTCACACCCCGCAACAACGTCAAACTCTCCTACATGTCTACTAATCATAATGAGAGCCATTTTTTCTCGATGTCAATGCAGATCCACGATTTTAAGTAAATGGACTCGAAGTACCACTGCAGCACCAGGGTGGAGCTAGAGTGTAGGAAGCTGGTTCTGCATAATCCAGTAGTTTTGGTTCAAACGTTGCATTTGTCTTAAGAATTTCATGTAATATTTACAAAGTATTAATTTAGCACTCAATAACTCAAAATGACTAAAATCCTAAACCATAAGCTTCAAATTCTGGCTGCGCCACTTACAATGTATATAAAAGTTAAAAATTAATTTTTACGTGTATATATATGTTTAATCCCCTTGGCTTCTTCATGTATTTGCTTCTTCATGTATTTGGAAACCCTTAGTGAAAATCCTGGCTCGCCACAGAATACACCAATACTCTCTTGTTGTTATGGGTGCAAAATTAGTACTATAAATACATATTCTCTTACTAAACTTTTCAACTCTATATATACTAGGTCCGAATTTAAGGCAGTGGGTAAAGTCGCCCGTAGATCCAAGGCACAAAGCATTACTCCAATATCAATAACAGCCAGAGGATCAATGCAATATAGACAACGAATCCAAAAAAAAAAAACACAAATAAGCACATTAATTTATAGGCAAATTTACGTGCTAAGGGATAAGAAGAAACCTTGTTGAAGAAGATCTGGCCACTAGAGAGTGCAATGTAGAGGAGAAGATATGCGTATGTTAACACATCGTCGCTCACCCATTTTTTCTTCGGATCCGCCATTTCTGCACACTGCCTTAATCACAGTGAGAATTAATGTGATATTTGAAGAATAGAGTTAAACTGAGAGATATGGTGGAGTGAATGGTTAAAAAGTGTGACGAGGAAGTCAGAAAGACTAGGGAAAGTGTACCTGCAATGTTCAGACTTTTAGCGCGCCTGATGGTTGGGTGCTTCACTCTACTTTCCTTCTATTGCATTTTTCAATTACCAATGGATTAAAAAATAATATACTACTCCGCAATAAGGGCTCCGTTTGTTTGACGGGAAATGATATACTTTGTGTCATTCTATTTGTTTTAATTTATGTGAAATATTTATCCCAAAAAGAAATTTCTTTGTTTCAAGTTTTTTTTTCACGAATTTCCCTTCAAAGTCATTGGTCTTTCATTTTTACTTCTAAAATTTAGAATTTTTAATTTTTGATATTCAGAAGGCATAGTTTGCCTTTAAACTTTGTCTTGCCTTAATGTAGAGTTTGTTATTTTAAGGTAAACTCTGTCAGATAAGGCATAGTTTGCAGGCAAACTCTGTCTTAAGGTAGAGTTTGAAATTTTGTCTTGGGAACTCCAAACTATGCCTTGTGAATTTTTTTTTAGTTTTTGTCTGAGTGGGGGTTCGAACCCGAAATATATTGGTTTTAGACAAAGGGCAAAAAATTTCAAATTGAGGAGCAAAAATTAAAGATCATCCCAAAATAAGAGCATTACTGCGAATTGCCCGTTTGAAATTATTTAAAAGAGGGGGGGGTTTTGCCCTTTACAATTTTTCCTTAGTTTTATGACACTTTTATAAGAAATCTTCATATTTTATATATAAGAAATCTGAAAAATCATTTTCTTCTATTCAAATTATAAAAGGGAAAGATCTCATTTCCTCTTATTTAACCATAACATTCACATTATATCCTTAAACATGACTTGTTGAGGGAGAAATGATTTTGTAATCCTTTAAAAAAAATAGTTTTATGATCTATTTATAAGAGATTTTTATTTTTTATACATGAGAGATCTGGAAAAAAAACGCATAAGAGATTTGAAAAGGTTATTTTCTTCTATTCAAATTATAAGAGGGCAAAAGATATCATTTACTCACTTTGTTGAGACCTTTTTTATTTAAAAAAAAAAAAGAGTGTGAAACTCTAACTACCACTTGTTTATAATTGAACTAATTTGTGTTATATTTTTAGTTTACATATCAAAATTTCCTATATTTTCTTAAATGTTATGCTAAATTAAACACATCCATATAAAATGAAAAAGATTGATATCATTTTTGTTTTTGGGTTAAATGGTCCATTGGGAGCGTTTGAATGATAAAGGATATCATAATCTCGGGATTAAACTATGGGGCTGCTTTATCCATTGTTTGATTGACTTTATGATTTCGGTAATATTTTTATATTACAATCTAGGTGAGATAATAATCTCGGAATAATATAACAAAATGATACAGTTGCTACTTATCCAGAGTTCTTGTCCTGAAGTCTATTAAGAAACTCAAAGGTTATTGAAAAAAATAATCCCTTGATTATTTTCATTAATGAAAGAATATATATATACAATTTATGATTTTTATAATATAAAAAATCATATTCCTATTCTACTCCCAAAAATCTATTCTAATTGTACAAGAATCCTACAATTATGGTAAATATACAATACTAATTATATACAAAATATATAACTAAATATGTTACCCGATATACACGGCTGTGTATACTGTGTATATCACGATTTCCCAATTGTTATGGGATTCCGTGATATACACGGTATACACAAGGTATGTGTATACCATGTATAATCGTGTATATTTTCACACCTCGCAGTCATAGCTGACGATCTTCGTACGCTGAGACTGTCCCTAAAATCTTCAAAAAGGACCGAGGGAAGAACCTTTGTAAAGATGTCTGCAATTTGATACCTGGAAGGGACATGGCAGACGCGTACTTGTCCACGAGCTACCTTTTCGCAAACAAAGTGAATATCCATCTCAATGTGTTTAGTGCGCTGGTGTTGAACTGGATTCCCAGAAAGGTAGACGGCACTAATATTATCAAAATAAACCAAGGTAGCTTTCTAAATAGGACAATGAAGCTCTAAAAGAAGATTACGTAGCCAACAGGATTCAGAGACCACATTGGCTACACCTCGATACTCAGCCTCTGCACTAGAGCGTGATAATGTAGATTGACGCTTCGCAGACCAGGAGACCAAGTTATTACCAAGAAACATACAATAGCCAGACGTGGAGCGTCTGGTATCTGGACAGCCACCCCAATCAGCATCTGTATACGAGAAAATTGTAGACGTCGATGAAGGATATAAATGTAAGACATAGTCAAGCGTCCCCTTGATGTATCGAATAATGCGTTTGAGCGCATTCATGTGCTCAACCCTGAGATCATGCATAAACAAATACACTTGTTGTACTGCATATGTAATATCTGGTCTCGTGAAAGTAAGATATTGAAGAGCCCCTGCAAGACTGCGATAGTGGGTCAGATCCTCGTAAGATGACCCAGCCGCAGCACCCAACTTGGGTTTAGTATCAAATGGAGTGGAAGTAGACTTGCACGAGGACATACCAGCTCGCTCAATGATCTCAACGGCATACTTTCGCTGTGATAAGAATAACCCACATGCATGACGAGTGACAGCAATCCCCAAAAAGTAACTCAAGGGCCCCAAGTCTTTCATAACAAACTCATAACTGAGCATTGTCATGATAGACTTGCGTAACGCATCAGAAAAGGCAGCCAAGATAATATCATCCACATATAATAGAATATAAGCCAGGAAAGTACCATTACGATATATGAACAATGAATTATCATACCTACTGTGAGAAAATCCAATAGACGAAACATAGTCTGCAAATCTCTTATACTAAGCCTGTGGGGTCTGCTTAAGCCCATATAAGGACTTATTCAATAAACAGACATGATGAGGATATTTGGGGTCTCGAAAACCCAAGGGCTGATGCATGTAAACGATCTCCTTAAGATCACCATGTAAGAAAGCATTCTTCATATCTAACTGATGAATGGGCCAAGTCTTCGAAAGAGCCAGACTGAGAACAATGCGAATGGTAGTCGGTTTGATCACCGGACTAAACGTCTCACCACAATACACGTCAATCTGTTGAGTCTTACCATCACCTACAAGAAGAGTCTTATGCCTCGTAAAATAACCATCAGAATTATCCTTATGAGTAAAAATCCACATAAACCGAATAATATTAACACCAGAAGGACGTGGTACCAACTCCCACGTCTTATTTTCAATAAGAGCATCATATTCGCCGTCCATAGCCAACTTCCAATTCGGGTCATTTAATGCGAACACTGGGTTACGAGGTAGTGGGGATTTAAGAACATTAGAATTTAGATTAAAATATCTTTTTGGTTTAAAAATACACCATTGACTACGAGTGACCGATATGTGACTCGGGGGAGAATGGGATGGATTTTGGGACAAAATTGGAGGGGTAACTGACTGGCCAACAGGCAGTGGGCCTGTTGGCCCAACACCGAAGTAAATCAAATCGACCGAGAACGAGAGCAGGGCGTAACTGGGCTGGATATTCGGCCCGATGATCGACCGTGCACTGGAGACGGTGCTTGGGTCCAGCTGGGGCAGTGGGCCCGCTGATGGATTTTAGGTGCAGGACAAGTCCGATAAATGGTGGATAATATTCGTCATCTAAAAAATTATACGAATTAGGCCTGGAACTACTTACTTTGGCAAATGGAAATTGGATTTCATAAAAAATAACATGGCAGCTAATGATGATTTTATTAGCCGATAAATCAAAACACGTGTAACCACGATGATTAGATGGATAACCAAAAAATACACAAGGGGTATAATGGGCTTGAAGTTTGTTAATTGTAGTTGACGGAAATTGTGGGTAATAAGCACCCAAAGACCCTAAGATGTGAATACGAAGGAGTCTTATTATATAAGATTTGAAGAGGGGAGGAATATGCCAAACCTTTGGTAGGAAGTATGTTAAGAAGTTAAGTAGCCATTTGTAGAGAATGATGCCAAAAGGAAGGGGGTACGGAAGCATGAACCAATAAAGTTCGGACAATATTATTAATGGTACAAATTTTTCGTTCGACTTTTCCATTTTGTGAGGAAGTATGAGGACAAGAGAAATGAAAAACTATGTCATTAGTGGCACAGAAATCCCGAAACAACTCATTATCATATTCTTTGCTATTATCACATTGAATATTTTTTATTTGCCGGTCGAATTGGGTACGGATGAATGCTCTAAATTTTAAGAATGTTGAAAAAACTTGGGATTTTTTCGCTAATGGAAAGAACCATAAAAAATTAGAATAATCATCCAAAAATAGGACATAATAACGATGGCTCATAGAACTTAAAACGGGAGATGTCCATAAATCGCTATGAATAATATCAAATGGCATTAAAGTACGAGAAGTAGAGGCTACAAATAGTAATCTAACATGTTTTTCTAAATGACATGATTGACAAATTGGAGTACTATACGTACCCTTACAAGAAATAAAATTATTTTTAGACAAGGAAGAAACAATGGATGACCCAAGGTGACCCAAATGTGCATGCCACAAGGAAAGAGCTAGAGCTGCAAAAGTAGATGGAAAGACTTGACTCGAGACACCGGAGGCGGGCGTGATAGGATAAAGATCTCCCCTACTATCACATCTCATGAAAGGTATCCCCGTCTTGAAATCCTTAACAGAAAATCCAAAAGGATCAAAATCAACAAAAACCCAATTATCAGTGGTGAATTTACGGACAGACACCAAATTTTAAATTAAGTTAGGGGAATGAAGGGCATTTTTAAGACAAGAGGTGGATAGGGGGAGACAAAGTTTTATGACCGTAACCACGAATTGGAATTGAGTTGCCATTACTAATAATTATGCCACAATTGTTGCTCAAATTGGAATAAGACAAAAGAGTACCTTGGTCGGACGTCATGTGAGAAGAGGCGCCAGTGTCCATGTATCAATTTGCGTCTAGAGGATTCAATACAAGTGTATGCATTGCGGCTTCAATGTCGGTCGGAGTAGAGCCCGCAGCATGATGGGCGTGTGGAGGCCGAGGCCCAAGCACACCTGCTTGCTACCCCGGCCTAACGTTATTATAGAAACCACTAGGCCATGTCGAATTGGGCCGGAAGGAAGGCTAGGCAGTCCACTGTCCAGGGGCTGGAGACGAAGGAAAATAGGGGTTGTTGGGTTACTGGCCACCGGCCCAGGCCCACTACCAGGGGCCCTATGGCTGAGACCAGTTGGCTTGCGGCCCACTGCCACTGTACCGGGGCCCACTTCCACTATTCTGGCTGCCCCCACCACCACCGGAACCACCACGATTGCCACCGCGATTTTTGCCATTATTTTTCTGATTTTCTTGCCTCCACCGGGAACACAGTTTTGGTCCGAATTATCTATAAAACCAGAAGAATTACCGGAGGACATCATCATCACCATAGAACTGGCGCCGGTAGCCGCCTTTGGTTGATAGAGATACCGCAACTTCACGTATTACTAGAGACACCGTGGAGTTTGACTTGAAGTTTAAATTTATGGAAACTCAAGAAAAATTGACCTTCTTGAGGTCTTGCTAAAAGAATTTGAAGAAAAGTAAGGTTTTTTCAAGGATAACCTTAGAAACACTCAACACGAGAAAAATGCTTTGAAAGAGAAAATAAAATTTTGAAAGATGATTTGTGATGTCTTGTTGTTGTTTCTAATCTTGAAATGTTGCATTATAGTTTAAGTTTATATTTTGCTTTTGTTTTTATTAGTTGCACGTGTTATGTATTATGTATTTTCTATCACTTTTTAATGTATTGTAATCGGCATATTTTATGTACTGAGTTATTTGTGTTTTCATTAGAAATTGTGAATGATTGAACTTTGTATGTATTATTAACTCTAAGACTCTTAAATAAATTAATAATAAACTATAATAATCAAAGTAAAATTAAACATACTAATTTTCTTCAAATTGATGACTTCATCATAAATTAAAAATACAAATAAAATCATAGTACCCTTAATCATCATCAGAATAGAAGTTCGCAATATCGTCCTTAGAATAATATTTTGGGTTTCTTAAGACATATATTCTTTCTATAGATGTTAGTTCTCTACCCGTTGATGATGCTTGTTCTTCGGCCAGATTTAGCATGTAAAATCTTTAATGTCTTGCTAGCATTCTATTGTTCTTTTTTTATCCTCTGTACCGTAACTTCGCAAGAATGTTGATCAGTTCGAGGCATGATCATTGAGAACCTTGTTGGAATTGGAGCGTTGAGATTTTCCAAGTCACGAACAAGACATTCTGATTCGGCAATGCTGATATGCACATTCTCGGCATAAACCACAATAATATTTTCATGGATCTAAATATTTCACATCGCTAAAATCATCATTACACTCTATAATAAGGTGAGGTTTCAAATCATCTATCTTGAATTCATTGTTATCGCTTGACGAATCACTGGAATAATTGCTATGATTTGAGCTATCATCACCACTGGTATTCAGATCTTCTGGAAAGGATACTGACTAATCTACATTTCTACTACTCGCACATTGAATATATTGTAGTTTAATAATAAATGAAAGGATATTTATATAGTTACAAACCCCAAGTGTCTTTGGGGTCGTCATTATAACCCCACTTACTTTATTTAAAACAAATAGTAATTAGATCATGGGGAATCATTTTCATTAGACATCTCACAGTCTGAATCCCACTTGGATATGATGTAGCCACATTGACTATATTCTACCCTAAGACAACATATTTTCATTCGATTATTCTGTTCGCGAAAATGATTAAGAGCGAAATTCAACTCTTGTGGTGTACCACGAAGCATTGACGTAGCATGAATTTTTAGACGTTTAAGTCCGAGTTCCCTCAAGTTTTGTTCCAGCCTTTCAACTTCCCTAACACGCCAATTCACTCAGTTGTCATTGTATTATTTTATTGTTGATTGTATCTCTAGTTCGGATTAATTCAGCATTTAAAATCATCATCCAATTTTCATCTCTTACCCATTGCTTCAAATATGTCTGTTGGGCTAAAAGATGTAATAGAACTAATACCAAAAAATTAGTTCTAACACGACATAATAATTCATCTTAATGTGAATGCTAGTTGTTCGTCATTCACATTATATACTACTTCTTGATTTGACAACACAACGCCCGCTTTTGACTACTTTATATGACACACCCATGTTACACAACATTTATATGCGTAAAATATGATATTTCTGAATGACATCCTTGATTTGATAACACAATGTTTGCTTTTGACTACTTTATATGACACCCATTTACATAACTTTTATATGCATAAAATATGATGTTTCTGAATGACATCCTTGATTTAACAACTAAATGCACGCTTTTGACCATTTTATATGACACACATGTATAACTATAACACTCCATAAATCCGAATTAGATGTGAATGTGTTAAATGAGTATTAATATGACATTTTATCTCTATGAAGTCCTATTAAGATGATTTTTGGTGAAAATAGTTAATTTAACATCAAGACGAATAGTGACGCGCATAAGATTCGATATAATTGTTTAAGTTTACGGTAGGTCTAACTTCCATCCCATTTACATGAATATCCATTGCGAATTTGAGAAAATGTAAAACATGCAAGTTGTATATCTTTAAAATACCTTTCCAACAATATATGGACCAGTTTAATCGGAGCTCTATGCTACGAGTTATGACCATTTTACTGATTATTGTCGACGCAACCAAAATTAAGCCCGGTGCGGGGCGTGGCCCTTGGACGTGGACGTGGGGCGCTAGGTATATTTTCCAGCATGTCATAATTTTTCCGAATATTATATATCCCCAACTTCATAAAACCTATCACACTTCATTCTAAACCGTCTTTTTAGAGAGAAAACACCCTAGAGCCTTTTCTGAACCTCTAAGGTAAGTTATTACTCAAACACCATGATTATTACCTCAATCAAAAAAATATTAACACTATAATCCTCATCTAATCCATAGATTGTGAGAATTCAATTCAAGAATGGTTAAATAAAAGAATCGTTGGAAATTCATCATGAGGTAAGTTTCTGTAATTCTTGTATAGTTATGGGGATTGTTTTGATTAAATATCATTTGAGATATGGTAGACTCCATGGGTGAATCCTATGAAGCAAGAACACAAATTTGGCTTCAAAACCCTAATTTTTGAAAAAGGTGGGAATTCAAGAGGAAAGTGTAAAGTTCTAATCTTTATCATCTAAATTAATTGTAGTGATTGTTGAACATCAGATGATCCGTGTGGTAGCGTTCTAATGGGATTTGAGGTATGTCTCTTTTCAAACATACTTTTCAACCTTTAAAATGGTTTCTTTGGGAAGGTTTCATGTGTGTAAGGGACACGCCCTCATGAAACCTTATGTGTATCATACTATATATGTATTCATGGCTTTTTTATCAAAGGATTGTTAAAACTGATTTATAAAGATTTGGACTTTTAACCTGATTTACCCATATAAGGGATGTTTTAAACTTTTTTTCGGAAGCTTGGATATACGTGTTTTGCCCTATAAACGGGTTTTGTTGAAGTTGAAACTTATTTAATGACTTGAACATGGTTTCTAAACCTATTAATAACTTAACGTACCCCTATTAACGGGATGTTGAACATAATTCACGCCATGATTTGATATTAGACTTCCATGCCATGATTAGCCGTTATGGATCCTAACGTATCGCTTTTGAGCATTGTTGTATCAGTCAAGAGGACGATTGACCTCCAAGATGTATAGCCCGGTACATTTATTGTTGTGCTAGCCGAGAGGAAGATTAGCCTCCATAGAAAAGTGTATCTATTGTTGTGTTAGTTTAGAAGATGATTAGCCTCCATGAGATAATAACTCAGGTGTATCAGATGATTTTTCTCCCATAAATTGACATGTGTTGGTCTGTTGGTTGTCTGTGAGTACTTGTTGATGATCTTTAGTTCATGATTGAAAACTAGAGCTGGCCAGTGGGCCGAGCTCGGGTCTGGTAGGCCGGGTTTGGTGGGGTCGGGGCGGGACGGGCGAAGGGGGCGGGGTCGGGTCTGGCGGGACTTGCTCCAGTCCCGTCCCGATCCCGTCAGAATCGGATCGGGGCGGGGTCGAGATCGGGTTCCGGCGGGTTTTCCTTTTTTTTTAATAACATATGTATAAAAAAAGCTCAATAAACAAGACAAGATAGTGTAATAAAAAGTTAAAACCATCCCAATGTTGTTTTTGTGCCTCTTATATTATTTAATAGACATATGATTTTTTTGTAATACAAATACAATTGTCTAAATTGCAACTTTGTGGTGTTGTCCAAAAATTGCAAATTACATAATAAAATTGCAATTAAAAAAATTACATTCTCAAAAAACATGTTCTAATTGCTTGATAATTTCCTGTGGTTCTTCGGTTGGAATTGGTATTTGTTGGTCAAATTGATCCATGTCGCTTCCACTACCTTTGGATAAGATTTCGTTGTAGTTTTCGTCTTCCTCTTCGTTGATCTCCGGTTGACCGCACCTTCTCCGCTCCGCTCGTATCCAATCTCTGAATAATACTGCAATTTCCAAGCTGTCTCCGGCTAATGAGTGCCTGTGGTCTCCTATTTGATATATGCCGGCAGAAAAAGCGCTTTCAGACGCAGTTGATGACGCTTGAATGTTCAAAATATCTCGTGCCATCATTGAAAGTGTCGGAAAGGTCTTCTCATTCCCCCTCCAGTATTTCAGCAAGTCTTCATGTCCATCTTCATTGATAACTTCTTGGTACGGTACAGAACCCTGCAAAACAAAAATACTCAACTCGCTAATTTGGTTAGTAGCGGTACGACCGAACATTCTATTTCTGAGACTTTCAATACTAGCCGCAGAAACAACATGTCTTTTGTGAGGTTGTGTTGAAGATGAAGAAGATGGTATGAAAGCCGGTAAGTTACTAGCATTTTCTTATTGGTAAAACCTATATATTTTTTTGCATTGGTCTTTTACGCTAGACAACACTTCTTCTTTAGTTTGTTCAATAGGTGGTGGGTGATTTAGATTTTTGGGACTTGGAGGTGGTAGTACTTCTATACAATCGTAAATAGTTTCAATTAGTGATTTAGTACCGTCTATTTTAATAGTCGGATTTAATACAACACCAATAAAATAAATAGTGGGAATAGAAATAATTTTTTTTTATATTTTGATAAACATTTTTTTAATAGCTGCCATATAAGCTGATTTTTCCATATATTCACTAAGTAATAAAAATATTAGAGTTATATAAGCAACATAGTTGAAATAGTAGGATAATATATACCGGAAAATTCTTTTGTTGCTTGAAAAAAATCTCTAAAAATACAATAAGTTCGGAAATATTTACCCAATCACTATCTACAATCATATCAGCTGGATTTTGATTATGAGAGTTAAAAAATAAAGTTATAGGTTTTCTATAGTCATAAGCAACAAGTAGTTGCTCGTATAAAGAATTGCACCTAGTGGATACTTCTTCTGGAAATTTTCGTGACAAGTTTTTTATATTATTTTCTTCGTTGTACTCTATTACTTTTAAAAATAAAGTTTATAGCAAATTGTATTTTACTAAGAATGTCTTGAAAAAGTGATAGACCATCCTTTACAATGAAGTTATATATATGGCATGCGCATTTTATATGAAAATGATCTGAAAAATATGGAGTTATACTATTTTTTAAAGTTGTAATAGCGTAATTGTTAGAAGAAGCGTTATCTAATGTAATAGTTATAATTTTATCGGTTATTCCATAATAATGGCACACTTGATAAATATTATCTGCAATAAAAGTACCAGTGTGCCTATCATCTATATATCTATACGCTAAGATACGTTTTTGCATAGACCATTTATAATCTATCCAATGACTGGTTGCCAACTTCACTCTCAATTCCCAAATGAATAAATAAAATTGAATATTTAGTAAACAATGTAGACTTGTAGAGAGATATATTGAGAGATTAGAGATATTGTAGGAAGATTTGTGAAAAAGATGAAGAGAAAATGAGTTATTTATAGTTGTAAAATTGAGTTAAAGTGTAAATATAATAACTTATGGGTTAAAAATAAATATTAAGGGGTAGGAGAATTGGGGGAGGGGGGAGGCCAAAAATGGCCGTTGGCCAACGGCCAAATTCTAAAATGGTCGTTGGTGCAACGACTATATTTGCAAAGGGGGACTAGGGGCGGGCTCGGGACGGGTCGGGACGAGACATTGTCCCGTCTCGATTCGAGTCCCGCTACCAATTTTTTTTTTAATACTAATCGGGGTCGGGCTCGGGATCGGGTCGGGGTCGGGGTCGGGTCGTCCCAGCCCACTGGCCAGCTATATTGAAAACACTTGATGCGATGAACGATATACAAGTTGAATGGGATATATTTCTATGTTATTGGCTTTTACTGGGATTTTACTAAGGGTACTGCCTTACTCTATCTTTGGGATTTAAAACTGTTTTTTAAAAGAACTTAAGGTAACAAGAACGAATGTCGCACTCATTTTTAACCCGCCCTATTCCCGAAGGAAAAAGGGATCCGACACGATCGCGACGTATGGGCGTTTCCTGAATTAATACATTGTTAAGGAGTCGCCACCTAATTATTGTACGGTGAATTAGGATTAATGGTCTACGATATTGTACGGTTAATATAAATGCTGCAAAATGAACTCCGATTAATGGTCTACGAAACTATGAGATTCCAGGTAAGAGTTCTCTATTATCCTAAAGTGAAGGGGTTATGCATCCTTTAAGATCCGCTAACTTGCGATTATTTGATCAAACTCAGGTTAATTATTATGCTAAGAAAAATGTATGTTTAAAATACAAGGTTTAATTAAAAGTAAGTTTGCAAGTAGGAATTTTGACAACATAAAAATTCTTGCAATGATGATTGCGATTTTGAGAAATAAATTCTCGACATAAAATCTGAAATTGATTTGATATAAAAATATACATTTACATGGCATTTGTTTTAAAATATATATAAAAATAGATTTGTTGACAAAAGTATGTATTGTAAGACATGGCTTATAAAATGCAATATGAAATTGAGTTTTTGATAAAAACGTGCATGATTTATAGAATGCATATAAATTTAATTTTTTAACAAAGTATACACTTACATAGTATGATTTATAAAATACATCTAAACTTGATTTTTGAATAAAAGCGTGCATTTGTATTGTTTATAAAAATAATATTTTTAGCAATTGATAGTAAGAAGAAAAGCAAACTATTTATAATGCAAAAAATGATTTTTATGAAAGTCATTTTTATAGCAAATCGGATAAAAATGAAACCTCATTCATGTGGTTAATAATGCAAGTAAAGGGTGTCCAAGTTATTTTTTGAAAGTTTGAAACATGAAACGAGCCTAAAATGAACTAGCGCCGGATTTGCGATTTTAAAACTAACCGAGCCTAAAATAAATAAACTAGCAATGGATTTCCAATTTTAAATTGCCCTATTAATTATCCGTTCAAGGCCTAATTATTCTAAGTGTTTTGATGACCGTACAAAATTAAATAATAAAATTACAACCCGAAATAATAGAAAAGGCGATATTAATGAATTAAAGCTGCGACTAGGGCGGATGTCAATGTCATCCCACCCTATTTGTTTAGAAATCACGAGGCCGGAGAATGCAAGGAATGTGGATGCGGGTCTTCGCTTGACAATAGTCACGATGAGTCTCATACCGAGACTCTTCGTTGCTCACGATGCATTTCATGTAAATGAAAGAAAAGAAAAGGATTAGTAGGCAGAACATGAAAATATATACATAAGAAAAATTCAAGTAAATGATTCATGAAAAGTAATATGTTGTTGGTCCTGACCCAAGAGACATGTAAATAGAGGAGCCCAAGTGATATACATAGAGGATATATTTGACTTATATACCAAGTATACTTGGTTATATCTTTATGTATATCACACATGTATTCTAAACATGAAGCACGATAGAAAGTAAGGAAGGCAAATGAGATAGACAAGTAAATATACAAGCATAAACAAGCCCTTAATTTCCATTTTTAGAATGTTTACATGATTCTCACACTAGACATCCAAACAAACAATTCCCAGTCCTTATTTTAGAATATTATGCTCGATGTATAAAACGTAGACAACAATCACATATGCACACAAGACAAACACCTTTTAAGGCATCTCCTATGTTCCACATTCAAGCTACGAGAACCGAGATATGAATAAATGTGTTTCAAAGCTACATGACATAGTCCCAATTAATTCTGTTTAGACAGCAATAGACATACCCAAAGTCCCCATTGCCTATCTCGGATTTCCTTTATATGGGTCAATACCCATCCATAGCCATTCAAAACCAAACAAAGGCTATACTACCCACAAATCAAAGAAAAAAATGTAAATGCATATACAAGTTCACCAGGCAACCAGAATTACATAGCTAACTCAATACACTCTCAACATATAACAAGACTAAACAAGATTTTTCCTTCCAAACCTCAACTAACCCAGTCATGACAAATAAATATTTGGACTTGATTATGGTTGTTCACAGAATGTTCAATACAAACAGGACTGAATCATACCTATTGGAACACAACTTGTATATAAATCATATTAAGCTAATTGAAACTAATCTAAGCATTTCTAAACTAATACACACAAAATAAAGTAAACTAGGAGAGTTCGAATTTATTGACCTTCTCCGGGCAGCGAACCAGGCGTGTTTCGAATCGTCGAATTCGATCGGAGAAGATGTTTTGGAATCGCTGATTTTCTGATTTTGGAACTGGTTTCAACCCGAAGCAGAACCGGTTTCGATTATGAAACCCGACCCGGAAACTCGATCCGACCCGGAAACAGTGAAGAACACGAAAAAGCAGATTTTTCGGATTGCTACTACTATTCAAAAGAAATTTTTGGACCAAAAATTAAAACTAAAAAGGGGTATTTTCGGATTAAGGTTTATGTAGCAAATAGAAGTATTTTAACCCAAAATTTAAAAACAAAACTCACCCATTTTCTTTCTAATTTTTGGACTTGTTTTTCGAACTTATTTTTTTTTATTTCTTTTGAAGTGATTTCAGACCCCAAAAACTGACCCTCAATCAAGAACAAAGGAGGTTTTTTTATAGATAGATTTCCCCCATAACGTTCATCTCCCTACCCCCCTTCAAACTCGAGTTTGAAATTCGAATTAAAAAGGTAAAAATCTGATTTTGGAAGCGGATTTTAGGGGTGTAGGTATGGGTGATGGGTATGGTGGTGTCAGGCGAAGGGTGGTATGGTGTGACGGGTTGGTGGCCGGCGGAATTTAAGGGAATAGGGGTGTGGGTGTTGGCCGACGGGTTGGTGAAAGAAAAGGGGTGTGTTTGGTTTTGTTAGGTTTAGGTTTAGAGGAGGGAATAAAAGGAATGGGTTTTAATGGGGTTGGGCCGCCGGGTTTCGGTTGGGTATTGGGGAATTGGGTCAGCGAGTGAGTTGACAATTTGGGCCGATTGGGTTGAAAATAGGGGTTGCGGATTTGGGCTTTTTTTTTGGTTGGTGGGTTGATAAAATGTTTTGGGTGAAGGGAAATAAAAATGGGTTGTGGTTTAAAATATAAAAGGAGTTTATTATTTTTAAAAAATGTTTTTGAAGAAATGTAAATTATTTAAATGAAATAACGATGTGATAATAATAAAACATAATATTTATGAAATGCTTATTATCTGATTTAAAATAGAAATGCGATGCCATTTTGCGAAATAAAATAACCTAGAATATTAGGGTAAAAACTATGATTATTATATTAAAAAGCAAATAATAATAATAAATATGAATAATAATAATAAATGAGAATAAACAATGATATTAAAAGCCATATATATATTAAAATTGTTATGAGGTGTTAAAATATTTAAAATTATAAATAAATATCGGAAAAGATGGGACAAAATTGGGTGTCAACAATGACTTAAGGAACCAAGTAATTATTTCTTCATCATTGATTTATACTGGATGTTCATGAGGTTTTATCATATATTTTGAATTGTTTCTCAATATTGTTTTCAATTATACTTATTACTTATATATATATTATTATTATTAACTATAGTCTCGGAGACACTCGCTGAGTACCCAATAGTCATACATACATTGTTGTTTTTGATGGCGTGTTAGGTAACGCAGATGAATAGGTTCGTAATATGCGTATGGAGTGGAGAACTTGTTGTTTTCCGGATTTATTGGTGAACCCACACTCTTGTTCGTGGGACACCGCTCTATCTTTATTTATTTATTTCAGTTTTTGGGCTGCGTCCCGAAGTTAGACACTCATTTGTTTATCTTAGAAGCTCCATAGATAGTTGTCCGTAGGGGTGAGCACGGGTACAGGGTACCCAGATACCCGATTGGAACCGACACTAACGGGTAGGTTCCGAGTAGATATATTATAATAACGGGTAGGGTCCGGGTAGTAAAATTAGGAACCGATCAATGTCGGATCCGGTTCCGGTTCCGGCAAATAGAGACAGGGTACCCGGATCCGGAACCGATACCCGGAACCTATAAAATATTAAATATTTTAATTTTTTTAAGAAACATTTGGACCACTTTTAACTTTCTCCAAAATTATTTGTTGCACGCATGCACATTGATTTTCCCCACCCCAAGACGTAAATATTTTAGCTTTTTCACCCATTTATTCTAGAATGCTCTTTGTGCCCTAAGAGAAAACACCCAAAACTCTCTCAATAACAATGGCGTTTTAGCTACACCACCGAGTTTCATCGTCGTCGTTGTTGAAGCTTTCTCTCAAGTACTTTCATCGTTGTCGTCATTGAAGCTTCACCTTTGCCTCTTTCTCTCCTTTGGTTGTGTTCACGTCATTCCTAAAATGCATATAGGTTCATATCTAACTCTTCAATTTCTTTTTAATATCATATGCTTCTGTTCTATTTTAGGCGATACTCATCTTCAATTTGTATTACTTTTTTATTTGAAATGTAAATCTATTTTTAAATTTTGTGTATATTTTTGTAGTTGTGAAGATGAAATTTAGGGATTTACTAGTATAATAAAGCTTTTCTTTTGTATCGAAGAGCTTATGAACACGAAAATAAGTTTAATTCAGATATTTTCAAATTTATTTTGAAATCAACACGTTCAATTAATTGAGTGTCAAATTTGGCTTACAATTTTAGGTTTTGGTAACAGAATTAGCTTTTCTACGATGAATAAGTTTTCTAAAACTTCTTATAAGGGTACTAAAAACTCCGATTGCAGGCTAAAAAACTACTTGATGAAATTATTTTAAAACTCTTTTTTATTCTCATAGGCTTAAAAATTGTTGCTTAATTTGTATTTTTTATTTACAGGGTACCCGGGAACCTACCCGGACCGCAGGGTCCGGGTAGGTTCCGGGTAGTAAATTTAGGAACCGATCTTTTACCGGGTAGGGTCCGGGTAGTTAAAAAATGTTAGGATACCCGGACCCGCTCACCCCTAGTTGTCCGATTGTGGGTAGTTGTTGAAGTCTCGTATGACTTATTGAGGCGTTGCCATATTTTATAATTAATTATTTATATTAGACTTCCGTTGATTTTTGTAAAGTATGAATATGCTATCAGTTAGTCATAAATGATTATTTTAAATAAATATTAAAAGACTACTGAAAGAGAATAAATGTTTATAGATTTTATAAGGTGCTTCCGGTGTTACTCATAACATCGGATGCATGTTGCGTCCAGGTGAGTTTTGGGGCGTGACAAGCTTGGTATCAGAACTCTAGGTTTAGAGGTATCCTAGGATTGTCTGTGGAGTTGTGTCTAGTGGAGTCCTCTTCATACATACTGGCCACCTGTATGAATGTATGAATACTAGGACATTATAGGAGTTTCTTACACTTCTTGATTCTAGATTGTGTGTAGAGCTTGAACTTTTGTTTTGGATCATTCTGACGTATTCGATACTCGTGGCTCTCGTAAATGAATTTACCCCATGCTACTGCTTCTAACCATGTGAACAATGGTGTTATGGAGTGCACATTAGTTGTAATGTATAGTGTGATAAATGGTACGAAATATTTTAGATTTCAACAATAGGTGTATACATATGATGATTGTAAAGTGTGGTTGTTGATCTTTTAAGACAAGTATAAAATGACATATTCCTAAATACAGGAACTCTGTCGGAGTCTTGTTAGGCTTAAGAGAATTGTTAAGATAGATAATTTTTCAATGTGATAGACATAACCTTTGCTAAGAAAAATGAGTGTAGTAGCCAAAAGAATAGGATAGTGATGGATGGAAATTTATTGATGAATGTGGTTGAGTTGTTAGGTGAAGAGTGGAATGACTATGTCCTTATGTATTGACAAATAAGTAATGTGATTTGGAGATATTTCGAGTTAACAAGTTGAGAAAAGCCTATTTGAGAGTTACAATCAAATATTAAGGTATTAACACTTACATCCTTTCTTTGTTGCCTTACCTTACAATAGCTACCTGTTGAAAATTTATTACTATTATATTTTATTTATCAAATAAGAATCGTAGAGGTTATAAGTCATAAGCTTCTCAAAATTTCTACATTTTTGAGACCAACTCAGAAACGTTGCACAATTTTCTATTTTGAATCTTGTTCATAACATTAAATTAGTGATAGTGGTTACTTACATTAAATTAATTTTTTATTAGAGTATGTGGTGAGGCGTTGCTTATGTTATAGCTATTTTTATTAGAAAATTATTAAAGTATTGTATAGAAATTATGAGATTTAGAGGACATTCGAAACTAGGATGAAATATTATAATGGTTTGTCATTGTAGTATTGATCATAAAGAAGATGAAGTATAAGGCATGAACAAGAGGATAAGTAGTCATGTATTAAAAAGGTATAAGCTATGCTTTTTGGATTCTAGAAGAAAGACTTGACAATTTTCGCAGACTATGAATTTAATTTGGGTGCAGCTATATAATGCAAGAATAAGAAATAATGCAATCTTGAAAAAAGAGTGTGCGTTGAGGTTACATCATTTGGAATTTTATTCTTGATTCTTTTGTTTGTTCTCTTACGGTGTTTAAAGTTAAGAATTTAAGATTCGAGCTTTGACATATATAATAAAATTTGTTGGTGTGACTAGTTAGAGACAATTATATGCCTAATTCTGAATTGTGTTATGATGTTACAGTGCTTTCTATGGGCTTAAGTAGAAGGATACATATATACTATTATGACTTTTAGAAATAATAAAGATGTGATGTGTTTAGAGTATTAAAGGTTAGGATGAAGGGAAATTTAAGAGTGTCTCATAGTGGATTAAGAGTTATTGTACATTGAGATTATATACCTATTGGGTTAGAGGATCTGTACTATTATGATGTTTGATGGGAGAACTATTTTTAGACTTGAAACTCGAAAACAACCGCTTCTGAAAGAATGACTTAAAGAGATGATGCAGTTTGCTTTAAGCTTTAACTGATTGTCTTAGGTTTGATACATAGAATTCTGATTTGAGGCTGTAATTATATGGACATGTGTGATTGGGATAGATTACTTTTATTATGGACTCTTAATGGACTAATGTCTTCGATTTTACTTTAACAGCTATGGTTCTATGTAGCTCAAATAGAATTGTGTTGTTGTGCATATTTGGTGCTTAATATTAGGCCGGAACTTCAAATAATCACCTTGGTGGAAGAATGATAGTATGAGAGTGGTAAAAACGAGTTTTAGATTTTGATATAATAGGTTTGATATAGAGAATACAAGAACTCAAGTCGATAATATATGACATGTGTGATGGCGTGAGTATGATATATGTGAGTTTTAAATTAATAAATGAATGAAGGTTAAGGCATTAGATAAAGATAAAACCCTAAGAGTTACAAAAGTAAGATGGTGTGCCCAATGAGGTATATTGTTACAAAACGAGATGCCAAGCTTATTTACTACGGGAGTTTAAATTAGAATTTCGGAGTGGCAATAACTGGGAAAACACTAAGTATATCTTTATGATGTTCTCAAGAGTTGAATTGAGATGTGATAGAACTAAGATTAAATATTTTTTTTGCATCTTCAGGGTGTCGATAATGTTGTAGCTAAGTCATGAAGTCGAGGAACATGCTTATATCATATTATGAATATTAATATATTTGGTTTAAGGCCGAATGATTATGCAACAAAGATAATATACGTTAAAGGTAGCCATAAAATTCTCATGAGGAATTATATATGCGCAAATAATACGTAAGTGCATATATGTATAAATTATGTCTAGGAGGTGATGTTGCTTTGATTATGACAAGAGAGATTATGATTGGCGAAAATAGATTAGAGAACAATGCTCTAAGGGCAAGATGTCATAAGTATCTACACTTTAAGAGCATGTCATTAGAGTTATAAAAGGATTACAAAGAGGCCAATGGCCAAATGCATGCTATGTAAGGGAGATACCTCAGGTAATTTCAAAATTTATGCTATTTAGAAAGTCTATATTATATGGATTATAGTAGTGTGATACATGCGTGTAGTAGTAACAATATTAAGAATGATGTTTGTATAGTGTTATTAATGAAATAATACAATATTAGACAAAGTTTAGACCCGAAGAAGCTACCTCATGAGGATGGAGAAATATATGGAAAAGTAGATACTCCTCTTAGTGACAACTATAGGGATGCTTGTTACTTCAAGATTTAATGAGTGTTGAAAGTAATATAAGTTAGGCTTGAATTATGTGTTGATCACATTAGCCTCCTTGCCAGAGTGTAGTGTTTGAATTTATATAATGTGCACCTTCTGGTCGAAGCATGTATGTGTTAGAATTTTAGGTAATGAATCTTTGCAAAGTGTGTTGAAAATATAGTCCCTTATTTAGTGTTAGGCTTATTTGTTGTAGTTGTGAGAGTCTTTGTGAGGACCATATGGTTATTGCTGGGTTGTTAGTTGAGATTTAATTTGGAATAGCTCGTTAAACAAAGGAACTTTAGCAAAAAAATTGAAAATTTGAGGTTTAGTGAAAGTCTTAGGCCATAACTCTTATTCGAGGACGAATGATCCTGAGAGGGGGAAAATGTAACACTCCGTAAATCTGAATTAGGTGTGAATGTGTTAAATGAGTATTAATGTGACATTTTATATGTATGAAGTCCCATCAAGATGATTTTGGGTGGAAATAGTTGATTTAACATCAAGACGAATAGTGACGTGCATAAGATTCGATAGAATCGTTTAAGTTTACAATAGGTCTGATTTCCAGCCCATTTACGTGAAGATCCATTCAGAACTTAAGGAAACGTAAAACATGAAAGTTGTAGATATTTGAAATAACTTTCCAACCATATATGTACCATCTTAATCGAAGCTTTGTGCTAGGAGTTATACCCATTTTACTAAACATTATCGACGCAACCAAAATTAAGTCTGGCCCCAGCCCTTGGATGTGGGCGTGGGGCGCCATGTATATTTTCTACTGTGTTGTGATTTTCCCGAATATTATATATCCACAACTTCATAATACCTATCCCACTTCATTCTAAACCGTCTTTTTGTAGAGAAAATATCCTAGAGCCTTCTCTAAACCTCTAAGGTAAGTTCTTATTCAAATCCCATGATTATTATCTTAATCTAACAAAGATTGACACTAGAATTCTCATCTAATTCATAGATTGTGAGAATTCGATTCAAGAACGGTTAAAAAAATCTTTGGGAATTCATTATGAGGTAAATTTATGTAATTCTTGTATAGTTATGGGAAATGTTTTGAGTTTAAATATCATTTGAGATATGTTAGAATCCATGGGTGAATCCTATGAAGCAAGAACATGAATTTGGCTTGAAATGGCTTGAAAACCCTAGTTTTCGAAAAGAGTGAGAACAAGAGGAAAGTGTAAAGTTCTAATCTTTATCACCTAAATTAATTATAATGATTGTTGAACATCGGATAATCCGTGTGGTAGCGTTATATCGGGAATTGAGGTATGTCTCTTTTCGAACATACTTTCCAACCTTTAAAAATAGTTTCTTTGGGAAGGTTTCATGTGTGTAAGGGTCAAGCCCTCATGGAACCTTAGGTGTATCATACTATATATATATGTATTCATGACTTTTCTTATAAAGGGTTGTTAAAACTGATTTATAAAGCTTTGGAATTTGAACATGATTTACCCCTATAAGGGACTTTTTAAACTTTATTTCGGAAGCTTAGACGTTTCATGTGTTTTGCCCTATGCCCGACGCATCTATTGTTGTGCTAGTCCAGAGGATGATTAGCCTCCGTAAGAAATAACTCCGATGTATCTATTGTTGTGCTAGTCCAAAAGATGATTAGCCTTCGTGGGATAATATCTCCGGTGTATCGAATTATTATTCGCCCATAAGTTGGCATGTGTTGATCTGTTGATTGCCTGTGAGTGTTCGTTGATGATCTTTAGTTCATAATTGAAAAGACTTAATGTGATGAACAATATACAAGTTGAAAGGATAATATTTCTATGTTATTGACTTTTACTGGTGATTTTACTAAGGCAACTGACTTACTTTATCTTTGGGATTTCGAACTATTTTTTTAATAACTTAAGGTAACGAGAATGACTTAAGGAATCAAGTGATTATTTCTTCATCATTGACTTATACTAGATGTTCATGAGGTGGTATCATATGTTTTTAACTGTTTCTCAATATTATTTTCAATTACACTTTTTACTTATATATATATTGTTATTAACTATTGTCCCGGAGACACTCACTGAGTGCCAAGTACTCATGCATGCCATTATTATTTTTAATGGTGTGTTAGGTAACACAAAAGAGCAGGTTCATAATATGCGCACGGAGTAGGAGAACTTGATGCTTTCCGAATTTATTGGTGAGCCCACACCCTTGTTCGTGAGACACCGCTTTATCTTTATTAATTTATTTCAGTTTTCGGGATGCGTCCCAAAGTTAGACACTCATTTGTTTATCTTAGAAGCTCTATAGATAGTTGTCCGATTGTGGGTAGTTTTTGAAGTCTCGTACGACTTATTGAGGCATTGCCACATTTTATAATTGGTTATTCATATTAGACTTCCACTGATTTCTGTAAAGTATGAGTATGCTTTCAGTTAGTCATAAATGATTGTTTTAAATAAATATTAAAAGACTACTGAAAGAGAATAGATGTTTATCGATTTTATAAGATGCTTCTGGTGTTGTTCATAACATCGGACGACTGTTGCGTTGAGGGTGGGTTTTGGGGCGTGACAATAACACAACTTTTATATAACACATTCGGTAAAGAAACTCACATTTTGAGAATTCCTAGAAATATTACATTTAATAGTTGGTTCAGAAATAGATAAAAAGGTGAGGGTAGCTCAAGAAGGTCTCATGGTAGGATAGAAACAAACACAATTGAATCATATTTTGAAAAAGAGATATTAGGATGCTACACAGATTTATTTGATGAAAAATGGTATGGTGTTCTTCGTCCCTTTGAAAATAAACCAATTTGTGTCAATGTTTATTTAAATGGTGTTGGACACATAATTGAGGGTGACACACACTCCTCAAAACCCGAAGGAGCTATAATTTGGGGTGAAAAGCTTCAATGAGTTCAATTATATTTAAAAAGGTGTGATTATGAGGTATTATGTCGGTGGCATAATTTAGTTGTATCACAAGCTTTGTCTGCTACATGTTAGACCTCAAAATTAAAGGATGAACCACTAGTTATCCAAACTTGATAAAAGAAATTTTAGAAATGCAGAAAGCATTAGACATGTATCACGATTTGGACGATCTTAATTTTTGTGGAGCGGATGAAGAAGATCATTGGAAACTGTTAGAAAATAAAAATCTTCATCGAGACTCTTCTTATCCAGTTTATCCAATAATTCAAGAATGAATAGGTCTTTCAAAATATTTACCACAAACATTAAATTGTGGAGTGTCATATTGTTATGTCAACCAATCAAGTGCTCCTAATGATGATAGTTGGGATCTAGATTACAATGATAAAGATGGAGAAATATACGAATGGGAAGAAGATGAAGAAGAGAATGAAAGTAATGAGGAAGATAAAAATGATGATAATGACGAGGTGGTGCCAGAAAGCGATGAAGATTAGATTAAAAGCGACTTTGCAATGCCTTTTTGGAGGTGAAAAGCGACTTTGCTTGACGAATATAATCATCATCCCTAGTAAAGACAAAGGCATCAGGACGATCTTGAAGAGTATCAAGATATGGAATCACGTCAGAATGCCACCGGATTGGGGATGCTTGTGGAATTGATTTTTATTGGTGAATTAGACTTTCTGATATCGGTTCTTGCTGGCGTGATCGACTTTGCATCATCTCTAGTAATTTTTGTTCCTGCTTATGAGGATGAATATCAACCTCACCATTTGAGAAATTTATTTCTTCGTCGGATACCTCCGCATTAGGTATATGATCACTATCACTCGATGATGTTTCTATACGATTTGGATAATCATCACCATCTAGTAAAGGCTTCCTCCTGCACCAAAAATAGGTAAAATACTTTAAATACCATCATCATAATATATTAATTATTTAATATCATGATGAACCTACCGATAAGAATCAATATTAATGTCACGACCCAAACCGAAGGGCCATGACGGGCACTCAGACATTACTTGTCGAGCACCACTAATCATATATTTACCACCTAACCATAATTAAGCATGGGCCACGAGAGCTGCCATGAGGTAACTAGCTGATAGATAGAAATAATAAACTGGAAAAGGTGCTACGTAAAATTCGACAAACAGAAGAACCCAACCTATGCATATATACATACTAAGGCTGACAAGGCCATACCTAACTACTATACACAAGACAACTGTCTACAAGCCTCTAAAGAGTGCATGACATCATAAGGTCGGGACAGGGCCACTCCATACCCCTATGCATATAAAAAATATCGTACCAAGACTAGACTGCAACTCTGGAACAAGTAGAGTGCTTCAATATCAGCTAAACTAGTAACCTACTAGTGCAGACCTTCTCCTTGTCTACCTGAGCCTGCGGCATGAAATGCAACGTCCCCCGATAAAAGGGACGTAAATACGAATGATGTACCAAGTATGTCAGGCATGAAGAATAGCATAATAGAGACATGAAAGTAACACGAGACAAGAATAATCAACCTGTACATAATGATTCTAAGGCCCATAATATGCCTAAGTATTATATCTCTGCATGCACAATGCCGGTCATATATATACATATGCGTATATAACGCTATCAAGCCTATGTGGGCATCCCATCATATCATAGGGCCTCTATGTGCATAATCATCATATATACCAGCTGCAGGTGGTGATGCATATATAAAGCCTTCCCTTTTCCATACCCATATACTTATATATGCATATCATATAGTAGTGTATATAACGCCTTCGAGGTCATGGTATATACATGTATGTAATGCATGAATGATCATAAGACACTCTGAGTCTATCAGAGTGACGTAAGGTCGTTGCACCTCCGATTAATATTATAGAACTAACATATAAACAGACTTTTCATTACGAGTCAATAAGGCAAGCTATACACGAATCAACAAACTTCTTCAATAGAGTGAAGGACATATACATTTCTAGCTTTCAAGAGTAGAGTTACTTTGGACGGACATTCATTTATGTTCGTTTACATACGGGTCATGCCAAAATAAGAAAGAGTTAGCCATAACATACCTCGAATTCGCCTTTGAATGACTACACGCGTCAACCCTCCCAAAGAACAGCTAACCTCAATAAGTGGAGTAAATCATTACTTGTACTTTTAAGTTCCTGGAAATTCTTGTTGGAATTTTGTATGTCATTAAATTCCTTTAATGATAGTACCCTTGAAGATATTCCTTAGCTTCTCCTAATGTACGTTTTGCTGGACTCAAAATAATGAAGGGTATTTTATATGTAAATTCGACCGCTTGTGTATACTTATCAGTAAACAAGAATGATGATCTCCATTAAAGAAAACACGTTTCCAGCAATAATGATCCATATGAAGTGTGTTGTCCAATATTTAGTTCTACTAAATACATCACCTCTCATTGTTTGTTGACTCTTTGTGGGACAAGAATTTGATCCTATTAGACTCATTAAATGACAAGATAATGAGATATATGTAAGTATTAAATTAGTCTCCATATTATACATATTATTAGCACGTGTGTACCACTATTGTATTTATCATATTTAGGGTTATGTAATTATGGTAGAATTAGGATCCCTGTTGTATAGGGATTCTACATTGTACACCTATATATATTTTAGATTAATGAGAAAGACTTTTCAAAGGAGATTAATACAATTTTACATGGTATCAAGAGCCAAAACTTAAACCCTGCTTTTTTTCTTCTTCTTTCTTCCTTCACTGCCTCTCAAATCCGAAAGCAAACCGATTGTTGTTTGCTTCTCCTCAAATCTGAAAATAACTTTTTGGTTTCTGGCTTTCCAAGAGAAACAATAAAAAACACAAACCATTATCGGCTGCCACAGACTGCTTTTTGCAGAATTGTCTGCTCCATGTCTTACCTTTTCCTTTAACCGAGAAAAAAAATCAAAATTTTTGTTTTTTTTGCCTTCTGCCTATTTTCTTTACCAAGAAAACTTTTCTCTCTTTTTGTCCTTTACCAGAAAATAATTAAAAATTTGTTCTTTATCCAAGAATAAATCAATGGCTTCCTTGACCCGTCAACAACCCTATAATGCATGGTATATGGATACGTGCGCCACATCTTATTTCACCAATAATTCAGGTAATCTTCCTCAACTGCGCCAGTTACCAACTTCACAATCTATTATGGTCGGTCGTGGTGATCACATTCCAATTTAAGGATTTGGCCACACCCTTACCCCACCACCGCATCCCACTTCTCTCTTAAAAACGTCCTTTATGCCCCAAACATCATCAGAAATCTAATCTATATTAGAAAATTTGCCACTAATAATTCTGTCTCAATTAATTTTGACTCGTTTGGATTTTTCGTAACGGACCTCCGTACCGAAAAACTCCTTACGAGATGCAACAGTGAGGGTGACCTATATCCGTTCCTACCCACATCCGCTGCTAGTGTCACTTCTCACACCGTTTTAACAACCATATCTCCCTCTACGTGGCATAGTAGACTTGGTCATCCGGGTTCTCACGTTATTGATTCTCTTAGAAATCGAAATTTAATCCAATGTAACAAAGGAAACCTTTCTCATAGTTTTTCCTCGTGTCAGTTAGGAAAACACGTTAGACTACCATTTACGGCTTCTATGAGTACTACTTTCTCCCCCTTTAATATTATTCACGCTGATTTATGGACATCTCCCATAACTAGCAACTTAGGCCACAAATACTATCTGATATTTTTGAATGATTTCTCTCACTTTATTTGCGTATGTCCAATCAAACTCAAATCTCAAGTGTTTTCCAAATTTGTTGAGTTTCGTACACTGGTTAAAACACAATTTGAAAAAGACATAAAATCATTTCAATGTGATAATGGTCGACAATTTAATAATTCCCTATTTCATAAATTTTGTGCGGCTAATGGCATGATCTTTCATTTCTCGTGCCCTCACACCTCCTCTAAAAATGGAAAAGACAAAAGAATTCTTTGAATCATTAATAATATGATTCGTACCCTCCCTTTTCATGCTTCTCTCCTCCTACTTTTTGGGCATATGCCTTAAAAATGGTAGAACACATTCTCAACATTCTACCCACCCGTGCGATTCAAAATAGGACACCCATCGAAAGTCTCTACCGTCGGATCCCTACCTATGTCCATCTTAGAATTTTCGGTTGTCTGTGCTACCGTAATCTGACATCCACGGCCCCCACAAATTGGCACCTAGATCCACTCCGTGTGCCTTCCTAGGCTTCCCATCAAACCATAGGGGGTACCTATGCTATGAACTATCCACCGACAAAATCATAATCTCACGCCACATCACTTTTGTCGAATATGTTTTCCCGGTTGACAAAATTAAAAAATTTTGAGTCACTGATTACCAATTTCTCGAAGATTCGGACCCATCACCGCTTGTCCAAAAAATATTTCGCCAGGTTGCTTTTGTTTCGGACGCACAAACTACCGCCACCGAAAGTCCGGTCGTCAGCTCCCCAACCCCTCCAGTCAGATCTGCCACCACTGTAAATTGTACCTCTACACCTACATCACCTTCCCAGTCAATGCACCGTTATCTGTCACGACCGTCGTCAACTGGCACCACCACTGACAGTCTATCCGATGACTCGGTATCCCCATCAGAAAACATCCCCACCTCAGTGTTGCCACCCACCGGCAACCGGCTCATCCCCACTGTCTCCCCTCCATCACCGTCTATATCTCGATCACGACAGTCGCCAACGGCCATCACCATTGGCAACCGGCGATCCGTCTCTGTCAACACCATACCACCAAATCCCCAGTTAGGCCCCAACCCACATCCGATGCCATATCCAACGTTACCTAACAAACAACACATCGATTTGCCCACCCCGTCGACCAACCAGATCGATGCCATCACAACACCACCACTGCAACCGATCTCCAACCCAGATCCATCAACTACACACCCGACACCCCACCTTGTTACTAAACTTAGTTCCCTTACATACCATATTCAGTCGGTCGGCCCCCATATCCCACATCCTCCACTTAATCCCGAAAATACCCCTGCCACCACCCACCGTATGGAAACCCATGCCCAATACGGGATTTTAAAACCCAAAGTCCAATTTAAATTGTCAACCCAAACTATTTCACCAATTCCAACAAACCCAAAATTGACCAAACTAGACCCAAATTGGAACGCAGCCATGTGTGAGAAGTTTAATGCTTTAACGAAATAACACACTTGGGATTCAGTTCCTAGATCGTAGGGGGTGAATGTGATATGATGTATGTGACTTTTTTGCCACAAATACAGAGACAGTGGTGACCTAGAGAGGTACAAGGAAAGACTTGTGGCTAATGGCACTAATCAGCAGGAAGGTATAGATTGTGGTGAGACATTTAGTCTGATTGTCAAACCGGCCACCATTCGTGCAGTTCTGAGTATTGTTATGGGTAAGAACTTGCCTATTCATCAGCTTGATGTGAAAAATGCGTTTCTAAATAGGGTTTGAAAGAAACGGTTTATATGCATTAACCGCCTGGTTTTGTCCATCTAGCAGCCCCTCAGTATGTATGTCGTCTCCATAAGTCACTTTATGGCTTGAAACATGCCTCTAGAGTGTGGTATGATCTCTTTGCACAGTATATCATGCAAATTGGATTTGTGTGTAGCAAGTGTGATAATTCTCTATTTATTTTTCATAAAGGTAGTAGCATTGCATATTTATTATTGTATGTTGATGATATTGTGCTCACTGCCTTCTCTGATTTGTTGAAAAATGAGATCATTACGCTGCTCAAAATAGAATTTGCTATGACTGACTTGGGGAAATTGAGCTATTTTTTGGGGATTTTTGTGACTAGATCTGTAGATACTATGTTTCTTTATCAGAGTAAGTATGCAGAAGAGATTGTATACAGGGCTAAAATGGCGAATTGCAAGATCATGGCTACTCCAGTTGACTCTAGATCAAAGCTTATTACTTTGGATGGTGATCCACTGTCAGATTACACTCTTTACATGAGTCTTGCAGGTGCACTACAGTACCTCACTTTCACCAGGCCTGATATTGCTTATGCTGTTCAACATGTATGCTTATTTATGCATGCCCCAGTGAGCCTCACTTTACTTCCCTCAAACGTATCATTCGATATGTTAAGGGCACACTTGATTATGGTTTGCATCTATACCCCTCCACACCTAACACGTTGTTGTCATATACGGATGCTGATTGGGCAGGTTGTCCGGACACGCGACGCTCCACCTCAGGCTACTGTGTGTTCTTAGGAGATAATCTTATTTCTTGGTCCGCCAAGAGGCAACCCACATTATTTAGTTCGAGTGCAGAAGCAGAATACATAGGCTTTGCTAATGTTGTTATTGAGATCTGTTGGCTCCGAAACCCTCTTTTGGAGATTCAGTGTCCATTACGTATGACTTCTTTGGTTTATTGTGATAATATATCCGCTATATATCTGTCTCATAATCCGGTTCAACATCAGCGAACCAAGCACATTGAGATGGACATCCATTTTGTTCGTGAGAAGGTTGCTCTCGGCTATGTTAGGGTATTGCATGTGCCTTTTTCATATCAGTATGCAAATATATTCACCAAGGACCTTCTTAGATAGTTATTCCTCGACTTCAGATCCAGTCTTAACATCCGGCCTCCTCCCGCTCCGACTTAGTGGGTGTATTATCACGTGTGTACCACTATTGTATTTACCATATTTAGGGTTATGTAATGATGGTAGAACTAGGATCCTTGTTGTATAGGGATTCCACATTGGACACATATATATATATTTTGTATTAATGAGAAAGGCTCCCCAAGGGAGATTAATACAATTCTACACATGTGGTGCAACGTACACCACATCAATTCCTTTTTTTTTTAAACTGATACTACATCCGAGCTTCTTTTGATACCCCAAAATTATTATTCCTAATCACCCTTATTAAATTCTAAATTATTTCGGGACTGCATCCTAAATTATTTCGGGACTGCATCTTTTTATATATTAAGCTCTTTATTTACATACGTGAATATGACACAAATCCTCCAAGGCTCGGTTCTACTTGCATACGTCTAGCTATTCAAACCATCGCCTGAAAGTACGGAGTGTTACATTCTGTCCCCCTTAGAAACATTCATCCTCGAATGTTGGGGTGACATATCTAATCCTTGTCACGTAGCCAGGAAACACAACCACCGCTTCATGGGACCATATAATATAACATACATCATTATATCATACCTCACATGATCATCAAGCATTAATTATAATAATCTAAAATATAACTCACCTTATGATTCTCTCAGAACCTCGGCGTTGGTATGAAATAGGTAAGGATATTTGTGTTTCATCTCCTCTTCCACTTCCCACGTTATTTCTTCTACATTCTTATTTGCCATAGAACTTTCATGGAGGCTACTTCTTTAGTCCTCAACTTGCGGACTTGTCGATCTAAGATAGTAATAGGAACCTCTTCATATGATAGATCCTCCATAACCTTCAAATCGTCAACTGGTACAATCCGAGAAGGATCCCCAACACACACACGCTCTTAACATAGAAACATGGAAAACCAGATGAATAAACTCTAACTCCGGAGGAAAGTCCAATTCGTAAGCCACTTGGCCAATTTGTCGAATTATGCGATATGGCCCGATATACCTTGGGCTGAGCTTTCCTTTTTTCCCAATTCTCATTACACCCTTCATAGGAGAAATCTTCAAGAAGACCCAATCATACACTTGGAACTCTAAGTCCCGCCGTCGCACATCTGAATACGACTTCTGACGACTCTGAGCGGCTAACAAATGTTCTTGGATAAGCTTCACATTCTCTATGACTTGGTGCACTAGGTCAGGCCCAAATAATTCCGATTCCCCTACTTCGAACCATCCGATAGGAGATCTATATTTTCGTCCATACAAAGCCTCATATGGAGCCATTTTAATGCTAGCATGATAATTGTTATTGTATGCAAGTTCGATAAGGGGTAAATGATCATCCCAACTCCCCTTAAAGTCCAATACACAAGCTCGTAGCATGTCCTCGAGCGTTTGAATCATACGCTCGGCTTGCCCGTCTGTCTAAAGGTGGAAAGATGTGCTAAGATTAACTTAGGTGCCCAAACCTTTTTGAAATAATTTCCAGAAGTTAGCTGTGAACTGCGCACCTCGGTCAGATATAATAGAAATAGGCACAACATGAAGGTAAACAATCTCTTTAACGTACAACTTCACGTAGTCCTCGCCTGTGTAGGTAGTTTTGACCACCAAGAAATGAGATAATTTGGTCAGTCTATCAACAATCACCCAAATAGAATCAAACTTATGATAAGAGCGAGGTAAACTTGTAGTGAAGTCCATATTAATCATTTCCCATTTCTACATTGGGATCCCAATGTTCTAAGTCAAGCCGTCGGGCTTTTGGTGCTCTATTTTTACTTGTTGACAATTAGGACACTGAGCTACAAACTCCACAATGCTCCTCTTCCTCCGTATATTTCGTGACATACACCGGCGAGCCCTGATTGACGGACTCCCAAGACTGTGGACTATCCGGGACCTCAGAAGAGTAGGTGTCGGTAAATGAAATAAATAGTCAGAATTCCATTTAAACCGATACTACATCCGAGCGTCTTTTGATACCTCAAAAATATTATTCCTAATCATCATCGCCACCCTTATTAAATCCTAAATTATTTCGGGATCATTTCCTTTTATATACTAAGCTCTTTATTTGCATACATGAATATGACACAAATCCTCCAAGGCTCGGGTCTACTTGCATATGTCTAGTTGTTCAAACCATCGCCCAAAAGTATGGGGTTACAATTGCATGGATTTAAAGAAGCATCAACTGCACCGAAATCAATATTTGGTACCACTGACCCGTTTTGTGAGAAATTTTCACTATATAGGAAAGTCAAATATTGTAAATAGTAAACATCACATCATTAATATTATTTAATTATTAAAAAGTATATCTACCGATAATAATCAACTGCACCGAAACTTGATGTTGGGGATGTTCTGACATGATTCCTCCCTCCGGATTGAGAGGATTGTCCAATATTACTCATATTATAACCCCCGTAAATTTGATTAAATTATTGACTTAAAGTTTCCAACGATATTTGACCAGTCAAAATGTCTCCATAAGAACTCATGTCCGGATAAGTGTTATCATGAGTAGGCTGGACTTCAGGAATTTCAAGACGAGGCGTAGGCGACACTTCTGGAACTTCCTGACGAGTTCTGGCCAAGACTTCACGATGATTGATAGGTATTTTGTTGACATATATTTCAAGAACGTTCAGGGTGATTAGGTCCCTATATTCTTCCGGCGCCCTTAAATATTCACTCAATGAATCATCATCAATGATATTTCACTCGTCATAAAGCACTAAACCTTGCGGTGAAAAAGGTATTTGATATTTGCCTATTACAGATAATGCAAAGTCACGCCTACTAACTTTCATTCTTTTATGTATGGCAGTGAATAATGTTGAGTAATCTAAGTTATTTAAAAACTTAACATGGAATTTAGGTGAAATATTATAATGAACAATATTAGAATCACGAAGAATCTCTCAATTCCAAAATAATGAAATCTTAACAGTTGGAGGAGGGGAAGACATTTTATAAGAACTTGAGAGTTGAATGATTTTTTCAAGAATTTGGAATTTGGATGAGTAAAACTTTGAAAATGTATGAGTCTTTCCCTCATCCAAAATTCATGTTAAATAGACAACGATTCTTGCAATAATTGTCATAGTGTCATGTCAAATCAAGTACAAACGGGAAGATGAATAATTGATTGCAAAACGCAACAATTTATTAAGTAATTGGACTAAAATAGACCTTTTAAAAAATGTGGGCAAAAGGAAGATGCCCTATTGTGCAGGAATTTCTTGCGTAAAAGATACTTCTATCACAATTTTTTGGAGGTATTTTTGTTGTCTTCCTCTTTCTTTGGGTCATTTAAGTTCCGGACTCCCCGAGTTAGTATCCACCGGAAATGGTAGTCGGACAAAGTATGGAATCTCAGAAGTTTTTGCACAGATTGTCAAACGTCACTAGTCTTTAATTTTTGCCCCTTATATTGTGGGTTTTAACTTTTATCCATGTTATTAATTTAATGAAAATATTCAAGTTTGCTTCACTCGACATAAGTTTTGTAATATTTATCTTTGAAAATTGAACTTTTGTTTTGCTCGACACAAATTCTGTAAGAATTAAGTTATGCGACATAAGTTGTGTAGAATTTATTAGATTATGTTGACTATTGAAAGTTTTGCCATGTCTGGCATAACGTGCGGGATGTTATGGTACACACAGAGCGAAATCTAAATTTATGCGGCGCCTAAAATGCTGAAAGTAAAAAATTAAAGATCACAAAATTAAGGAGCAAAAATTAATAACCACCCAGAAATATGGGGGTTTGTGCGAATGACACGGAATCTAACCCTAGTACGACATTTGCATGGTGTAGACGTGTAGTGTATGCTATCTTAGGCCCATAAAATCTTGTGTAAACGGGATTCTAATAGGGAGAATTTAGGTAAAAGAATATGTTGCACGTAAATTCATGGTCACTCCATAAAATTATCATATATAAATAAATATTCTAAAATTAATATAATATTATCGTCTAGTATTATTCATACTTCACAAGGGTTGAATGGTACAAAGGGTTAAATGCTAAATTATTTAGCTAAAAAATTAGGGATCAATTTCCATTTAATACTTTCTTTTTTTCTCCCTTTTTAGTAAGGTACCCATATTCTAGGATTATTAATTCCTTTAATATGATTTTAGACAATTCAAGAAGCACAAAAACTATCCACTAGGAATTAGGTCCTAGTTCAAAGGTCCATTTTGTTAGCCTAGCAGGGCATCACATATGCCATTTCGTTTTCCCACCCCCTTTTTAATTTTCTAGATAAGAATCATCAATCAGTTCCCATGTTCCACGCTCTAGCTGAGCCACTTCAATCCAATTCCATTCTGTTGGTGGATTATAGTCTCATCTAAAATCGCAAGGCAAACAAGCAAAAAATAGAAAAAGATTTAAGAATGTCATCACACCATCCGGTGTCGGGAACCACATTAGTGTTGATTACTATTGTAGTAAAGCAGTACGAAAAATAAATAAATATTATAAGTGTTCGAAAGGATAAACAAATAGCCAATCTTCAGAACTGACGCAAAGTTGTTGAGTCTTGAATCTTGATAATCTGAAATCAAGAAACACTAAATCTGGATGGTTACAACTGTGTGCTGAGTCGAGTGATTGCACTCTGTCCTTAAGACAAGATTGCCCCGTATATATGCTTTTACGTTAGCGGGCAGTAGTCACCCAAGATAAAATAACACTTTAATCTCAACACTACAAAGCAAATAGGTTGAGTCTGACGAAGAAAACAAATACGAATCGACTTGATGAAGAAATGAAAAAGGAAGGAAGAGTTTCTGTTTTCGTCCAACGTTTTTGGACTGACTTTCTCTTATGTTTTGTCTCTGTGTATATAATGTGTCTCTGTTGTGTATATGTGTGTCTTTCCTCACTGTTTTTCGTCACTGTATGTACTACACAATTGAGCCAAAAAGCATCAATATATAACATGGAGGAGGGACTCCTCAACTGCCACAAACAAGGTTGTTAATAGCCATTAGTGAGGGCTGTTAATGACCATTAGAGAGGCTGATTATGGTCATTGAAGGAGGGCTGTTTATGGAGGAGTTAACAACCAAGTAATGGCTGATTAATGCTCCAAAAAACAGCCCAAACGGTAGGCAGAAAGTTTCTGACTTCCGTCATTCCCAAAATCAACTTTTCAGAAACTCTAGGGACCAACCTGTAAATATTAAGCAATTTGGGGGTCCAAATAGATAATATCAGAAAGACCGAAGACCGAAGACCGAAGACCGAAGACAGGACGGGCGGGCGGCGGCGGCGGTGCGCGTGTGGGCTTAGCCTTGAACCCAAGCACATCTAGGTCCTCCCTCCTTTAAACACATGGGATACCCTTGGGGTCCCAAACCCTTAACCACTTTAGAGACTTATAAAGAGAGCAATTCTTCCTCTTCCCACCGATGTGGTAGATTTGTCCCACACCATATTTCCATGTCTCAAACACCTTACTTCGTGGACCAATATCTCTTTCATTTCTCAACGAATTTTGACTATTCTTGGCCCTACGGTCATCTACTCACTTAGTAGATTATGCACGTGTGGAGAGACAAAGCCTCCAACATGCGGAACACTAGTGTTTAATTCATTAAATATGGGTGGACGCACCTCCCTGCCAAAGACAAATTTCCAACAATTAGCGCATTAGAGTCCGATTATATATGGATTTGTGTTGCGTAAGGTCCAGGAGAAGCACTGGATTTTTTCATATTCAGGACTCGAAATCGAGACCTCTAATTAAAGAAGGAGCATCCCATCCATTGCACCACATTATTTTGTGGTCATCGATTCTTAACCTGTTTAGTGAACAACTGGATTAATTGTTCCATTGTTATTTACATGTCATTTTTAATTGTTAAAGAACTGTACAGCACAAAAGTTAAAACTCTTTCCAATTTGACAGACGGAGCATGGCATATTACTAGTTTACTACTCAACTGCCTAACCAGTAACCAACATGCCTATATAGTTATGGCTATTTAACAATGGAGCATTAGCGTTTAACTCAACTTCACGTGTGTGCCCCAACTGTACTCTTGCTGCACCCATCCCAATGTATTCTCACAACAAGTTGCCCACGAAAAAATCATTGGCTTATTATGGCTACTTGAGCACCAGACTTAAGGTAGAATTTTAGATATGGGTTAGATCAAATTCATTAATTTTTGCTCTTATTTTAACAAGTATTGTCACAACAAGTTGACATGTCAAAATCCTTGGCTTATTATGGGTACTTGAGGACCAAACTACATGGATCAAATTCAATAGCTTATTTATATAAAAAGATTCACTAAATATATGCATATAGATTAAAATTAAAACTCAATTATTAACACTTGAAATTGTTATTCTAAAATGTTATAGGCAAAACAATTTGAACTTTTAGCAGTATCTAATTCACTAGAAGACGGATAATCACAATTCTCACTCGCACTTATCATTTTTTTACTTATGTTTCTTCTGGTTTTTGTGTATACGGACAAGTTGCAGGGTATTATGATGACTTTATGATAAAAAGATTCAGCCCTTTTTGTGTAAATCAAGAAGCATGTACGTTCAGTGATGTATTTTAGATGAGTGATTTTTTAGGGAAATTATTGAGGGGATGATAGTGAAGGGAAACTGTGAAGCACAGAAGACGGGCATGTGGTAGAGAGCCACACATTTGTCCTCCCTAATCGGATGTGGTTTAAAATACTCACCTCCAAAAACTGATCCTCAAATTTGTGCTTCTCTGTTCATCCACCCCACTATTTTTTTTGTCTTCTTCCTAATTCTATTTAATCTATTTTAACAAATTGTTCACTGATTTCACTCTGCTCTAAGTGTTCTCAATAGCTTGGGAGTCCAAGGTCTGTTCTAGACTTCCTTGCTCTTTCTTTAGTTTTTCTCTCAACAATCTTTGTTTGTTTGAGTCTTATAAGCTGTAAGCTCTATTTACTGCATGCATGTCTGATGATTTTGTTACTTCAAAGTACTCGTTCTTGTTTTCTGTTATTCAAGAGGTCTTTTCTTGTTCATTGTTTCTTGATCAAACATGTTAAGTTTCTTGTATCATTCAGTCTCATAGAGAATCTATTGTTTTTCTAAGTTGCTTTTACATCTTTGATGCATACTTCTTCTTCACTAGTTAAGGTGTGTTTGTTATGACGAAAACATTTTCTTGGAAAATATTTTACATGAAGTCATGTTTTGGTGTTTGATTGCTCATCAAAAGTGGTGGATGACTTCTTTCATTTGTAGGTGGAAGTCATCCTCTTTTAATTTTTTTTTATAGTCGTCGTGTCCGGACCAGCTCACCTTGACTAATTTTATGGGGCATCTGTAACTCTGTCCACCAAGGCCTTAAACAGATAAGAAATCACCTAATATTTTTGCCTCCGCTAGAATTTGAACCCGAGACCTCATGGTTCTCAACCCACTTCATTGACCACTAGGCCATACCCTTAGGTGTGAAATCATCGTCTTTTATAAGTATCCCGACTCTTACTTCATATCACCTGATTTAACTACTTTTTAGACATAATTATCAATCTCTAATACTAAAAAGTATCAACAGAACACTATCATCATACTTTATATTATGATAAGGTACTTATCTTATACGCAACCAAACACTGATAAATGATTTGGATAAAGTTTCTTGAGGTAAAACATTTTCCTTGGTTGCCATCATGTGATTTGACAGTAATATGGTACTTCAAGAAGGCTTTTGTCTATGCATGTGCAACCGAGAGTTCACAGACTGAGCTTAAATAATTAGAAGACCACAACTCATCCAACATCTCAATAGTGCTAAATTTTGTGTAGCGTCAGGAAGAGGGGGAGCACAAAATAACTGCTAAAGATGGAGGAAATTACCAATGTCATGGAGTATGAGGAGATTGCCAAGAAAAAGTTGCCGAAGATGGTTTATGACTACTATGCCTCGGGTGCTGAGGACCAGTGGACTCTGGCTGAGAACAGAAACGCCTTCTCAAGAATTCTGTAAGTAGCTCTAGATCTGAGACCTTAATTGCCTACATATAATATGACTCTTGCATTATATTTACATATGTGTTCTGTTCTCTTTTCAACTGATACAGGTTTAGGCCCCGTATTCTCATTGATGTGAGCAAAATTGACATGACCACCACAGTGCTAGGATTCAAGATTTCAATGCCTATCATGATTGCACCAACAGCCATGCAGAAAATGGCACATCCTGAAGGTATACCTTGCACTCATACTAGTTCGTTTAAAGTTTAATCTTACTATGTGAACTCTTTGAGCACAAGTAAGAATTTATTGTTTGTTTCATGCTACCACGGTTAACCTCAAAGGGAATAATGTTCAATCGATATGTTAATGGATTATTCAATTAAAGTGCTGCAAACAAAACTGGAGAATTGTGAATGTTATTGCATTTTCCAACTCCAAGCATTTTTGGAAGGCTTTGAGCACTTTCTGCCTGAGAAAAGGCTTTGAGCGCTTTCTGCCTGAGAAAATTGTTGGTCATGTTTGGTTTAACTATTGATCTATGAATATGAGTCTAGAATCTAGATGAGATTAGTTTTACGTGTAGAATCAAACAACCTTTTTAAGGGCTCGAGTATTCTTAATATGGACAAACTGAAAAGTGATTTGTAAGTCTGATCACTTGGTTGCTTTACGTAGGGGAGTATGCTACAGCTAGAGCAGCATCAGCAGCAGGGACAATCATGGTTAGTCTCTCTTGGTTTTTACTTTTTAATAGTAACTTTAACTTTATAATGGTGCCTTTGGATTACAAATATGATGGACTCATAGTTGTTGTTACATAATGTTGATAAAAGTATTTTAGGAATCTTACCAATCCAAATATAATTGCAGTTAATGGTTAGTGCATTTAAAACTTCTTTGAAATGAATAGTGCAATTGATACAATTGAGTCAACTTTGGTTTTGCATTTATATCTTGGCTATGCTTGTGGTAAAGAAAATTATATGAAGTTTTAAGCTTCTGGATGATCACTTAATGACGGGGCATCTATTAGACAATGCAAATTCTTGTAGGCAACCCTTATCCTGTGTGATCCCTACTGTGTCAGAACATTCTTCTTCTTTTTGTTTTTCTGTTTTTGGTTTCTTCTTGTGATTGAAAACCTTGGGATTTTCTGTTCAGTGTAGTCCAATTAAGCTGAGTTAGAATTCCTAGTTAGATGTTGTTAAATTTAGGCATTGGCCAGCAGAAAAGACATCTCAACTTAAGGTATATCTTAGCACCTTAGTTTATACAATCACTGCCTCTTTATTCAAGTAGCTAAATCAAGTTATAACCTTGTACGTTACTGTTATTACTGTCCCGGAAAAGAGAGAGGAGTTACATATTTAGAACAACGATTTCTGGTTCTTCAGAAGGAACCTGAAGCTTCACAATCTGTTATGATCTAAAGGACATGGGAAAGATAAGAATAGAATTTAGTGTGACTTAGAACATGTTCTCTTTTTCATGTTGTTAATGTAACACATATTTGTGTTTCAGACATTATCATCTTGGGCCACTTCCAGTGTCGAGGAGGTTGCTTCAACAGGACCTGGCATCCGTTTCTTCCAGCTTTATGTGAGCATGAACTTGCAGATAAAATTTAGGAGAAATGTACACACGTTTTATTCTGTCTAAACTGTATCGATCTTCTCATATATTCAGGTCTACAAGGACAGGAATGTTGTTGCTCAACTTGTGAGAAGAGCTGAAAGGGCAGGTTTCAAGGCTATAGCCCTTACAGTTGATACCCCAAGGCTCGGACGTAGAGAAGCTGATATTAAGAACAGGTGTACATCCTAATACTATCACTCCATTAGGTTGTGTCGCCTTTTCAGCCAGCTAACGAGTTAATTTTATCCTCATCACCTTGCAGATTTGTTTTGCCACCAAATTTGACACTGAAAAACTTTGAAGGATTGGACATTGGCACGATGGACAAAGTGAGTGGAAAAAAGGATGCTTCTCTGAGCCGTTCTTCCAACCTTTTTAAGAATCTATTTATGTATCATCTTAAATTGTCTTCTTTTCGCAGGCCAATGACTCTGGATTAGCTTCATATGTTGCTGGTCAAGTTGATCGCACTTTGAGTTGGAAGGTACATTACCTTTCTTCACCTCATCCTACATATTCCATGTTTTATTCTCCTTTTCCATCATTTCGTGAGAATTCAGTAGGCCAAGAACTGTTCGTTAATCTCAGATAGGTAGAAAAACTATATATGAAATTCTTACATTTTTTGGCCAATGAGGAAAAGAACAGTAGTTTCTCGGTTTGTCAGTAGTTCAAATGCACTGGGGTTAGGATTGAAAGTTGAAACTCAACTTGACATGACAAAAAAAGATTTGAATTCTGTGCTTAAAAATGAATTTTCATATGTCAAGGATTTGTTTCTGGACTTTAACAGGATGTTCAGTGGCTCCAGACTATCACTTCAATGCCAATCCTGGTAAAGGGTGTACTTACAGCTGAGGACGGTATATGACTCGATACTCTAAATAATCTACCCTCGTCTATTATTCAGTCCTATGCTCATATTAATGCTGAAACAATTTACCACCTTGGAAGTGCAGCTAGGATTGCAGTTCAATCTGGAGCAGCTGGTATCATTGTGTCAAATCATGGTGCTCGCCAACTCGATTATGTCCCTGCCACAATCACGGCTCTTGAAGAGGTACATGACTTGCTTCGAAGAGTAGTAATTACCTTTTTAGACCGCTCTAAAAAATAATAGCCGGCAAATGTATGTTAATTAAAAATATACATATAATATACTTACTGTATACGCAAATATAAATATAATATACATAATCGTATAAATAACCAGTGTATGTTATGTATGTTTTGGCTAGCGCCCATAATTAATTTTAGCCGACATGCCAAAAAAGGAAAAATCCCCTTGTTCTATGCGGTTCCTGTTACCTGTTCTTTGCCTAGAATTTCTGTTGGGAGCTTTATACACATTCTGATTTGCTCCATTTCGCGCTATCGCTCCAGGTTGTGAAAGGTGCACAAGGCAGGGTCCCTGTATTCTTGGATGGAGGTGTCCGCCGTGGAACAGATGTCTTCAAAGCTTTGGCCCTTGGAGCTGCAGGCATTTTTGTAAGTACCATATACTGATTGGACCTAGAATGGCACAGCGGTCAATGTTTATCTCTTTTATCTATTCACCAATAGACCAAGTAGCGCCTTTTACCAAAATTCTGCCTTTCGTTGAATTGAAAGAATTTTCTATTGAATGGAAGATGATCTTACAACAATCTGAAGGTGATTTTAAAGCTCCCTCATAGTCATAGTTATCTTCCATTTTTTAATAGGTAGTCGTAGTTATCTTCTCCTTTTAGGGCGCTATATTGGGAAATTCAAAGTTTATACACAGCTCTAGCATTCGTAGTAGAAGCAGAAGCGAACCAAAAATTGAAGCTTATGAATTCTAGATTTTAATCTTTTTAAGTTACTGGGTTCTAAATTAATAATTTGTACATATGCAATGGAATTTTTAAGACAAATACAGGATTTGAACTAAAACTACTGAGTTCGACCGAACCCGTAGCCAACACTCTAGCTCGCTCCTAAGTAGAAGTCCCTTGCATTTTCAAAAAACAAAAAAAGAAGGCAATCTACCTACATAATTGCTGAATGATAGATAGATAACAGCTGGTAAATATTGGAGAATTAGTTCCATAGGTAAATTGGGCACTCTTAACACATTCCAAATCCAGTTCATTGTTGGCTAAGCACACAGTTGCATATTATACCATGTTTCCTTCTCGTTCTTCATACATTTAGAAAGTAACGTTCTGTGGTGGTCTTAACAGATTGGAAGGCCAGTAGTTTTCTCATTGGCTGCTGAAGGAGAAGCTGGAATCAGAAAAGTATTGCAAATGTTGCGCGATGAGTTTGAGCTGACTATGGCATTGAGTGGCTGTCGCTCACTAAGTGAGATTACCAGGAACCACATTGTCACTGATTGGGATGCACCACGCGCTGCTCTTCCAGCCCCAAGGTTGTGAAAAATGTACCTGAAGTGTCAGATTATTTCATCAAAGCAAATATTGCTTCACTGTCTCAGAAGCTTATAATTTGATTTGAATACTCGTTTCTGTTTAATGAGTTTACGGTTATGTTAAGCTTTTCTTGGTAATGGAAAACTTCTAAATTCTGATAAATGGCAGAGATGCTACATTGTACATCCTATATTTCTATATATCATCATATCGTGGAACCACTGCTTTGAATTGCTTGTTTTTGTGTCGAGGCTCTACCTGAAACAACCTCCTACCTCCCAAGGTAGGTGTAAGGTCTGCGTACACTCTACCCTTCTTAGACCTTACTCTATGGGATTTCACTGGGTATGTTCTTGTTGTTGTTATCATATCGTGGAACTTCCCGCATAAAGTTCTCTGCTCAATATCCAATAGGCAGGTAGAAATTTTCTTTCTGGTGGCATGTTGGAACAAACTAGTAGCTCTGTATTTTCAAAGTCGTGACATGCTTTGAGACAGGGGATATATGCACACTACATGGAAATGATGGGTTACGAATCTATTCTGATCAAAATGGGATATATGCACACTTATTGATCATTAGGCACACCTTTAGATCAAAATGAAACGCATTACTCAACAATTTATGAGCCTGTTTAATTATTTGAAATTGTAAAGTATGTCCATAGCTAAAAGTAAGGTAATAATCAAGCAATTCTTTTGACAATCACGAGACAATACATGACTGACTTGATTTCGTTGTGATTGAAGACAATAACCATCAAAAGCAACACCTTACTTTTTCTTTGTGCATAAAAGAAAACAAAAGTGGACTTAGAAATAACAAGGAATGTATCTTTTCTATCTCAGTTGAATAGAATTATTGCTCTAAAGTCCACATCTGTCACGACCCCTTTTCGGAATCGTGCCTTTTCCACTGGTAGGCGAAGCACTCTCAAATCATTAACATGATATAAGAAAGAAATACGGAATTAACAACATACTTAAACAAGTTGTCTGATCATAATATAAAATGTGGAAGATAAGTCTGAGAATCATAAGTATAACCCCAAGAATCTAGTCAACAATACAACAACTCTAATCGAATACAAGTCTGAATAAGGACAACATAAGTCAAATGTCTAATCAACAAGTACAAATGTCTGAACATGTCTCTCTGAATCAAAATAAAAGACAAGGGAAGAGATAGGAGCATCCAAGGCATGCCGGAAATTAACATCCTCACCCTGAATACTGATAATCAACCGGCTCGGACTCAAACTCGAGGTCCCAAACTTGTAGAAGGAGTTGTATATGCATCCAAAAGAATGCAACAAGTGTAGTATGAGTACACAACGTACTCCGTAGGCATCATAGGTCGACAACGACGGAAGATACACAATTAGAGATAAATATCAAGTTGACATCAAATAATCATATACTAAACAATTCAATATCCCAAATGAGTCACATTGTCCACATAGTAGTTCACTGAATCAACAATTCACTTGTTCATATAAGATTTCATAATCATATAAGTCATTGCAACTACATAAGAGTTCAATGGCCATAACTCAAGTTATCAAACAACCACATAAGACAGGTTGACCCTAGTACACAACACTCTATCACAATCCTCTTCACCAGGTATCACAATTAGTCTGATCATCACCACATTAGCTTCTTATTCCCCCTAACTCCTGGGCTTGATTATGGTTTTATACAAGAGCGGGACACATATTTGTTCATTTAATGTCCTCATTATACTTTAAGTAGAAGTCTATGTCGTTTATTCTTGATTAAGGAGGAGATCTATACATGCATAACATACAAGCCATTTAACTACCACGACAATATCTCGACCAATTCATTACTAGACTCTCTATCAAATAATGTTATCAATTTGCAAACAATACAAGACATATCCAGTTTTTTATGTTCAACATGATAGTTCTATCAATAAAATCCACTGACCACAACATAGTTCGACAGCGAGTACTCAGACTCATAAACGTGTAATTACACAATCCATTACACAAAGAACAAGTCAATCATGGAAACCAATACGATCCAATATAATCAATCCAATTATCCAAATCTATTTAATCAGGGTATCACCCAAGTTCCAGTAACCAAATCATATCACGTTACCAAACAACAAGTAATCACAGTATGAATGATATGAATGCAATGCATATGCCGGGTACCTTTCATCTTCCAGTATACATGCGTTCAAATTCTCTGAACTGCACATCCATGAGAGACCCGCGAATTCCATATACTCCTCCGAAATTTTTCAACGAAGCCCAACTCTTGGCTGAATACCTGTTGTAGGCATGCAACCCTTTCCCCCGCGTATCATCATCATCCGAAATTTCCCATCGGAGCCCATCTCTGTGGTTGTAGTATCATCATCAATCAATATTGTCAAAATCTCATAAGTATTATTACCTTCCCGGTCTCTTGGACCCGCATCATTTTCATACCAATCTCATATCAATATCATCAGAACCATGAGTGTATGAATGCAAATGATAATATAATGTAAGAAATCAGGATGTATGAGATGCAACCAAGTATAAGAGATGCATATATATGCTTTCAGGAAATCAACATCACATAATCCAAGTAAAATCAGGATATTATATCGAAAGCAATGTGATGAATAAACACATCAATGACAAATATGGTGACGAGCCCACATTATGACGACAAGCCCAATCAACAGCAGTCGGAATCAGCTTAAGGCTGATTCCCCAAATCACATCATCATAGTTCAACACTGGTGTTCATCACAACCGTTTTGATGGGAAACACGCCCAATTTCCCTCAACATTTATAATGAATTACGTACTTCTATCGGAGTCTAATAAAAATAAACCGTAGCCTACCTCAAGGCCGAGCAGGAGCCACGAACGGTCAACCCTCCATGCATGCCTTGTCCTTTTGGAGCAACTCGTAGTAGTCGTAGTCTAACACACATAGACTATACATTAATATAAAGCTAACACACACTACAAGGACTTAGTCTTAATCATACAAAAAGACACCTAAAACCAACCCCGGGCCCACTGTGCCAAAATTCAAACTTTATTACCCAAAAAGCATAAACACATACTAAGTAGTCATATCCTTTAATTGTAAAACTAACCCCGGTTAAATATTCAATTGCATGATTTAGGGAAAAACCCAATTTAGAAACCCTAGATTTTTTCCCAATTCTAGAAAAGCTTTCAAATCCCAAATTAATTAATACAACATGGTTACCTATCATTAATCATCACTTATTCATAAAATCATAATCATCTAATCCATATTACAACCACAAATCAAAGGTTTAGCTCTCTTAATCTCCCATGGAAGCTTACACCCTTATTCCCCAAATAAAGTCCACACTAGTATTTAAAAGACAACAATAATCAAAATGGAAAAGAAATTATACCTTAGGTGATGAATCAAATGGAATTCCTCAAGAAATCTCCCCCAAGTAGGCTCTAAAGTCGAGTTAAGGTATTTCGAAAAAAATGGATGAATTTGGGCATTTAAGAATGTGCCTAACACAACGATCTAACACCGACAGAATCGACCCTGCAGGGGCGGCCTCGTCACAGCGGAAGAAGTCCACTGAGACAGAACTATTAAAATCCCGCATAGCCGCTGGTGCGAGAGGATTACCGCAGAAGCGGCCATAAAGTCCGCTGGTGCGGACACCAGACACCAACAATAGAACACTATGGGAATCCTCCTCCAATCACCCGAAACACTCTCGAGACCTCCCAGACAGAAACCAAACATGCTACCCCAAGGTAAACGGTGCTACAAACTCACTTACGCCTCGAATTTCTCATTTAACCGAGATAAGACATACTTTTATAAGGAATCGCCCAAAATAATCCAATATCCAAATTTCACAAATAAGACCACAAAGTACATCCGATTGTCTCGAAAAGTGAACCAATAACTCAATGAAGTTATAAATAGTCCTCCAGATCTACCTGAAGAAAACGGAACATGGAAATGAACTCATATACTCGAAAGTCAATTTTGAGTCAAACTAATCAACTCTAAGATTTCTATTTTGGATTTTTCTTTCGAAGCTCGCATAATTGATCCTCAGAATCTGTGCCACCCATCCCTGCGCATCACATGCCCCACATAAAGGCTACGGAAAGGGTAATATAATCAAATAAGGGTCTCACGTCAAAAACGACCGTACTAGTCATTACAACATCTTTCTTCTCCGCCAAAGGAAACAGACCCCACATGAAAATTGAAAAAGTCTTCATCCAGCAAAATATTTATCTCTTTTTCTTATTGAGAAGGTCTCGATTCCGCATCATCATGCTAGGTATGGCTGCTAAAAATGTTTATAGTGATAACAGTGACATGCGTTTTTAGGGCTTTAAAAGATGTTGTCATCATATTTGTACAGTGGGATCTCTTAGTTCTGATGGTGGTCTTCTGTACTTTTGTGAGAACCACTGAGAATTTCTATTATGGTTCTCACCCTACACTATTTATATGGTTGACATAGTTATGTAGTAACAAATTGTCCTGTTTATTTTATGTATGATTGGGGTCACAAGCAATCTGTAAGAAATGCATTTGGTTCAATGTCCAAGAAGTTGAAATTCAATGAAGTACTATTAAAGAACTCAAACAAGATGCTAGACATTTATGTAGTGAACACAAATCTGTTACAAGTCCCTGCACTTCCCTGATAGTGTCGTCCTTTTGTTCTAATAGTTGGAGTACATACACCTAAAGATTTCTTATATGGGAACTGCTAAGTTAGTAAACTATATATATACTGTCCTATATCATGGCTAAAAACATTCTTTCCTTCATAAAACGAGCATGGAATGCATATGCATATAAAAAAATCACCTGCTAGTTGTGCACGGCCTCCATCCCATTTTAGGTGTATTATTTGACTAGCTTCTGGAGTGAAATTTGACCTTAAGTTTTCAAAAGAAGGAAATAAGAGCGGGTGTTAGTAGGATAGAAATACTATTAAATCGTTAAGTTTTAGTTTCAAAATGCTAGATACACTAAGAGTAGTTCAATAACCAATTTTCGCATTTTTGACTGGAAAATTCAGCTTAGGACAAGAACAGAAAGAGTGCCTAACAGCAACGACTTTTTCTTGTTGCTACTTCTTTTCATGTTTTGCAAGTGAACACAGTTATTATCAAGCTATTGCTACTGTCACTGTAATACCTCATTCTTTGAGAAGTCTAACTTCTAATCATTTTCTGATGCAGTGTGGCACTGCTGAAACTTGCAGAGATGGAATATTGTGGCACAACAAGGTATTCTACACGTGCTTCCTTACCTTGCTTACAGTTTTCAGTGTTTTTTTCTTTTTGGTCCTTTGAATAATAGCTACTGTTATGATCATATAATATTCAATAGTTAATGGAGTAAAGCATTTTGCTGATCTTACACATGGAAGCTAAAGTTGTTTCTCAGTATATCATCACTTGATAGGTCATTCCTACCACATGCTGTGCAAAAAATAAAGAAATAATGTTTTAGAAATAGATTGTTATTCTCATGATGTGTTGCAGTTTAACATCCGAATATTCAATAGAAATTTATGTTATGATGAAGTTCTGAGCATGCATACATAAACTTCATCATGAAAGGTGCATCCAAGGGTGTAGCCTAGTGGTCAATAAAGTGAATTGAGAACCATGAGATCTAAGATTCAAATCCCAGTGGAGACAAAAACGCGAGGTGATTTCTTTTCACCTGTTCAAAGCTTTGGTGGAGCTGGACCGGATATGGTTATTAAGAAAAACTCATCATGAACAGTTGCTTAACACAGTTAATTATGGAGAATTAAAGATGTCTTCCATTCCTATATGTGTCCACACTCTTGTCTTGCACTGATGGTAAATAATCTTAGTTATTGCATCATTAAGATTGGTACTAGCCGTTAGTACATGCTTCACACGGGAATATCTGGTGAACTTTGTATCTATGTTGAAACTTTTTATTTTTTAAAAACTTTTTTCTTTTGGGTTGTTGGAAATTTGCCTTTGGCGGGGAGGTGCGTCCACCCATATTTAATGAATTAAACACTCGTGTTCCGCATGTTGGAGGCTTTGTCTCTTCTCACATGCATAATCTACTAAGTGAGTAGATGACCGTAGGGCCAAGAATCGTCAAATTTCGTTGAGAAATGAAAGAGATATTGGTCCACGAAGTAAGGTGTTTGAGGCATGGAAATATGGTGTGGGACAAATCTACCACATCGGTGGGAAAAAGAAGAATTGCTCTCTTTATAAGTCTCTAAAGTGGTAAAGGGTTTGGGACCCCAAGGGGTATCCCATGTGTTTAAAGGAGGGAGGACCTAGATGTGCTTGGGTTCAAGGCTAAGCCCACACGCGCGCCGCCGCCGCCCGTCCGGTCACGGGTCTCGTGGGCTGTGGGAACTTTATGATATTATCTTTTTGGACCCCAAATTGCTTAATATTTACAGTTTGGTCCCTAGAGTTTCTGGAAAGTTGATTTTGGGAGTGACAGAAGGCAGAAACTTCCTGCCTACCGTTTGGGCTGTTTTCTGGAGCATTAACCAGCCATTACTTGGCTGTTAACTCCTCCATAAACAACCCTCCTTCAATGACCATAATCAGCCCTCCTTCAAGGCCATGAACAACCTCACTAATGGCATTAAACCTGCCATTAACAGCCCTCTCTAATGTCATTAACAGCCTTGTTTGGCAGTTGAGGAGTCCCTCCTCCATGCTATATATTGATGCCTCATTTGGCTCAATAACGTGACAGAAAATTAGCACTAACAGACACGAAACAGTGACGAAAAAGATAGCAAAACAGTGTTGAAAAACAGTGAGGAAAGACACACATATACACAAGATATACACAACAGAGACACACTATATACACAGAGACAAAACAGAAGAGAAAACAGAAACTCTTCCTTCCTTTTCCATTTTTTTAGCAAGTCGATTCGTATTTGTTTTCTTCGTCAGACTCAACCTATTTGTTTTGTAGCGTTGAGATTAAAGTGTTGTTTTATCTTGGGAGACTATTGTCCGCTAACGTAAAATCATATATACGGGGCAATCTTGTCTTAAGGACAGAGTGCAATCACTCGACTCAACACACAACGTTGTAACCATCCAGATTTAGTGTTTCTTGATTTCAGGTTATCAAGATTCAAGACACAACAAGCTTGCGGCAGTTCTGAAGATTGACCATTTGTTTATCCTTTCGAACACTTGTAATATTTATTTACTTCCCGTACTGCTTTACAATAGTAACCAACATGGGTTACCCATGATTCAAGTGCCAGTAAAAACTGTATACTATTATTCTATTTAGGGGAAAAAAGTTTTTTGGTTGCCTAAGACAATTTAGTTTGTTTATGAAAGACAAGCTGAGTTAATTGAGATAAGCATAACAATTATGGTTGTCCGAAGTGATAGGATTAAAATAGTGAGAGTGTTGAATTGTTGTTGTCTGTTGAAGGGGGGAACAATATCTATCAGGTTCAATTTTTGTAAAGAAATGGTTAACAATAATTAATGTGAAAAAGGGTTGAATAGTTTGTGTAACATTAAGTTTTATTAATATAAAGCAGCAAGCCTTTGGGTGAAATAGTTACTCATAGCATATATATACTGGTTAACGTAAAGTAGCATTAGTTTACATTAGTCTGCATTCCTGGGGAATTCTGTATTTAAACAAAGATGTCAAGTTTTTAGGGATGGACCTAGAGGAAATAGTTGCTTTTGTTGAGATCAAGGGGAGCTAAATTATATGACTGGATATTTTAGTATCAGAATATGTTCAATCATGCAAGTCTTGCTGCCTCATCCCAATGTAGTTCTCCCCTTAAGAGTTCTTTTTCCGCGACAATTAGTCTGACCATTTTTTTCGTTCTTTTTGCTGCAGTTACTGATTGAGAAGAAATATGCTTTGCCCTATCGTGTACTTGATGCCATGATAGCACACTTCATGAATTTCTTTGATGAAACAAGAGTCATGCCTGTGATCTGGCATCTGTCACTTCTTGTATTTATGCAGAGGTGGGTTTCAACCCCTTCATTTCTTGTGGTATTTCTTCCTCCTCATGGGGGCAATATGTTAAAACGGAAATAAAGCATTGAGGTTACTTGTCATACTTAACCCATTGATAAGCTAACCATTAGACTCAATTACACGTCTCGCCTTCTATTAATTGTTTTGTCTTTTCTCTCAAATACCTGGATAATCATACTTGTTTTGAATTCTTTTGCTATGTCTACAAGAAATGAAACTCATATTTGAAGATATAATTAATAGATTTATTGACATTGATATTGCCTCTGCATTATGGTCCTTTCCTTTTACATTCTTGTCAATTTGTCCAATAACATGATGACTTTGCAGAGGTGAAATTTCTGAGTATTGTTTATACTATGTGGGCGAATATCGTTACAGGTACAAAACTGAGTTGAGGAAGGAGGATAAAGCTAACATAAGAGCTCTTGTTGAAAGGCAAAGACATAGATTGGTACGCTTTTGCATTTTATTTTCACTGCTGCTGTTCTGTTTTCTGTTGATGCAAGCAAACATCTAAGTTGTGTTTGTTCCTGCAAATGCAGATCACACCCGACATATTGAGGGAAATCGAAAAGAGCAAAAGTCGTGGGGAAAAGGAGGATGATTCTATCTCAATTGATATCCTCTCATTGATTGTTAATCTTTCAGTTACATATCTGCTTGAGCTAATTTGGTCTATTTCTGCTGTCACCTGCTATTTCCATAACATGGAGGTGTTCTTAATGTTTTGAAAAACTGCGGATGAAACAAAAGATCTTTAAATCTTCTTTGACAGGTCATTTGCTTAATTCTGCTTTTTCAGTGATTTTGCGCGAATCTGTGGTAGGCTATCATGGTAGGTTGTCATGCATAGTAAGGTGCTATCTTCTGTTTGTAAGTTTTGTGTATCTTTGAAACTAGTTGATTTTTGCAAGTTGGATACATTTTAACAGGTTTATTTCTATGGTTCTTTATCGACTGCAATAAAAAACTAGATGCAGCTAAGGTTTATTCATGTTGCTAAAGTTCACTTGTTGGAATGGATGTTGGATATTCCTATGACTATTTTTTTTGCTTCTTCATTGGAAAAAGAATTTTCTTAACTCTATATTACCTAGTCCTCTTTCTGTGATCAATAAAGCAATTGAAGAGGATATATTTGATATCCCAGAAGTTCCTATGGAGGAGGACTAGATTTCTGATCACCGACCAGTGTGGTAAGATAATTTTTTTTTGTAAATGTGACTCCTAACTTTGCTTGTATATACACGAAGCTCCATCAGATACTGCAGACTCAAATGTGTAGCTTTATTTTTCAGATGCACTATGTGATGGTATACAGTCGGATGTAGGTTCTGTATGGATAAAGACTGAGCTGTTGGAGGGAACTTGGCAAACTAGAAATTTTGCAGTATATTCTTTCATGATATTTATAATTTTTGTGTCATGTCTTCATCAGGATATGCCTAAAAAGGTATATCCAACTACCTAAAAAGTTGCGTAATTGTCATTCTTTTTTCTTTTCAAATTGCTAGAGTGTTTTAGGTTATAGCTCCATGACTTTAAAAGTTATAAAGTTTGTACTACTGTAGTTTGAGCAGATGAGATAAATGTTTTGTTGCCTCTGTTATGTCCGTCGAGTACTTTTAGTAGTGTTGCTTGTTCCTTCCTCTATTGCTGCAGTTAGTTCTGTATTTTCATCATGTACTTCTTCTCTCTTTCTAATTCTAAGGATTAAATCTTCCGCCAACGCAAAAAAGAAAGGAAATCGGGGAAGAGACTGTTTTGCTCTGTAGTTCAATCATATTTCTGTTTTAGAGTGAGTTTTGATCTCTAAAACACAAATGCCACATTTTTTAGGTTATCATTTAGATTTTGTCTCAATTTATAGAACTGGTGCAAATACAACAACAACAACAATAACATACCTAGTGTAATCACACAAAGTGGGGTTTGGGGAGGTGCGGACCTTAACTCGACCTGGGATAGAGAGATTGTTTTTGATAGATACTTGTGCAAATATAACCCAGTTTTTGATAGATCTTGTGCAAATATAACCCATGAAAAGTATCCTTCCGGACAATGTTAGATTGAGATTCTAATATTTGCTCATATACTGCTCAATCTTACAAACTAAATACTATATTATCTGTAAAGAATGGATCTTGAGCCTAACTCAACCCAAGAGCTAGCTTATAGAGTGAAGATTGTCCAAGTTCATATAAGGAGTTCATGTTCCTATTCCATATCCGATGTGTGACTCTTAACACTCATCGCACGCCCAGACCTTGTTAACTGGAGCGTGGATAATATAATTTGGGGCCCAACATCGGTGAACAAAGAATTGTAATGGGCCTGACTCCATGTAAAGAATGTATCTTGGGCCTAACTCAATCTCAAAATGTAGCTTGTATGGTGAGGATTGTTCAAGTCCATATAAGAAGTCCATATTCCTATTCCATATTCGATGTGTGGCTCTTAACATCCTCAATTAATATTTGTAATAATTTATAAAAGTTCCGACGGTTGTCTAACATTTTCTCAGGTACATATTTGTTAGAGGAATAATAAAAGAATCACTTCACTAAATAGGTGTCCCGAAAAAAGAGAGAACTTGCAAAAATTTTAAGAAACTTCGTGCCGACAGTCACTAAGTTGTATGTCAATTTAATCTGGGCTTTTGTCAATATATTATATGGGCCAGAAGAGATCTCCATCTGGATAGTAACTTTTGTGTAACTTGTGATTTTATTGTCTTTGATTCAACTTACATTGCCAGATTTGGCTGTCATTAGCAGAACTAAGCTCTCCTGTAAAGTCCAATTTTAGTGTGCGCACAAAATTTAGAGTAATACTCCTGAAAATTAGGCTGATTTAAGCAAATGCTCCTTTTCTAAGCTACCGTTTAAATTTTTCCTAATTATTGAAAATTGTGCAAACATAGCCTGAAATGATAAAACATTAAACTATCGTCGTCTAACGTCTACAACTTTTAGACCTTGGTCAAATATTTCTAGAAAAGATTTAAAGTTTATTCAAAGGAAATATTCAAACTATGGTCTACAAAATTTATAAACTTTACAAGATAAATAAAAATTGAATCATTTACTAAATAGCTATATCAAAATGACGACAAGGGCGTGTGTATATACATATATATATATATATATAGCTCACTAACATATACATTAGACTTCTCACCATGAAAAGATCTCACTGAAAGAGAGAGCTCACAAACCACATTTATATTCGAAAAAGGAAAACCAAACTGTTGAGTTCTCCCACATCGGTGGGATAAGTGATCCTTGTTCTTCTTATATGACTTGGGCAATCCTCCTCCCTTTAAGCTAGCTTTTGGGTTGAGTTAGGTCAAAGCTCCAGATGTCCAGTCTGAGCGTGAGGCGGGGTGTTGAGTTCTTCCGATGTTGGGCCCCCCTCTTATATTGTCCACGCTTCAGATGTCCAGCCCTGGGCGTGAGGCGGGGTATTGAGTTCTCCCACATCGGTGAGATAAGTGGTCATTAGTTTTCTTATATGACTTGGGCAATCCTTCTCCCTTTGAGCTAGCTTTTGAGTTTGAATTAGGCTCAAGATTCATTCTTTACACAAACCTTTTGACTTGCAACATGTCAAAATTTCCTTCATTCAAACTTCCCATTCATCCTACCAGATACAAACGGATATTCAGTGATCCCCATCATTTTCAGTCGAATCAAAGTGATCCATGAACATAAATAATTTTTTATAGCGTCAGTAATTTAATATTGTAACAAATTATCAATTTTTATTCTAAATTATCAATTAATATTATTAAATAGAGTAACATGTCGTTATCTATTGAATGACCTTATTATATAAATTATTTATACCATCGGTGCATAATATACTGAGACACACTTTTACATAACCAATTGAAAGTAGCACCTAAGGGTGTGGTAATCATGAGATTTTAGGTTTAGATTCAAATTCATTATAGATAAAAAAATACTATAGTATGTGATTTCTTTTCATATGTCCTACATTTGATGGATATAATAATCTGGTATCTGTTGTTGATGTGAGTTGATAAGCTTTCCGTGAAATTAATCAATGTGCATGCAAGCTAATTCGAACACCACCGTTATAATTAAAAAGAAAATCACCACCGTTATAATTGAAAAGAAAATCGATTGAAAGTATGTTGGTTCGAACAATAATGGAGTGTCTTTTTCGATAACTTCGGGTGTCAAAAACGCGGAGATAGAGAGACACGTTTCAGTGTACCTTCAATTTTAATTAAACACGTTTTAGTGAAGCTTCCAAATTCAATTTCTGTAAGCTTGGCTAGAGATTTGGGTATTTGTTTAAACCGTTGCATTATTCGTTGCTTTTGTAAATTGTCGCTATTTGTTTAAAGAGAAAGATAAAAAGGTAGAGATGAAATAGGACAAGTAAATAGATAATTACGCAGGGTTTGTCATTTTTGTATGATTATTATTGGATACATTTTCCTTTTTCTCTCTCTAAAGTAATGACAATGAAGTTAATTCAATTGCCTTTCGTTTTATGTTTCCTTTTGTGATTTAATGATATACAATACTTAATAAAGTGCATTTCATATGTTTTAATGATAATTTTTGGACAAACTCTATTAAGGGAAATATGCTTAGCCTGGGCTATAACTAAATTTGAAGAGCTAACTCACGATGAGATAATAATTGTTCAAATTATACAAAAGATCATATACCTATAAGATGATATTAATCTCCCTTGAGGAGTCTTTCATTAATATCAAGATATATATAGAGTACAATATTCATCTCTTATACAATAGGAATCCTAAGCCTATATAAAAGAGGAATCCTAATCTTACCATAATTATATTTACACAATATATGGAAATATTCTAATTATGGGTAGGGAATATATTATTTCCTATATTTACATGTTTACACACCCCCTCAGTCGGAGCGGGAGGAGGCCGGACGCTGAGATTGGCTCTGAAGTCAAGAAATAACTGCCTGGAAAGTTCTTTGGTAAATATGTCTGCATACTGATAGGATGATGGAACATGTAACACTCTGACATGGCCTAACGCAACTTTCTCACGAACGAAGTGTAGGTCTATCTCAATATGCTTGGTTCGCTAATGTTGAACCGGATTATGAGAAAGATAGATGGCAGAGATGTTATCACAATACACAATAGATGCCTGACGCAAAGGACACTGAAGTTCTAACAGTAAATTTCTAAGCCAACAAATCTCAGCTACTACATTTGCAACGCCTCTGTACTCAGTCTCGGCACTGGAGCGAGATAGGGTAGCCTGTCACTTGGTAGACCAAGAAATCAGATTATCCCCTAAGAAAACACAAAAGCCAGAGGTGGAGCGTCGCGTGTCCGGACACCCTGCCCAATCTGCATCCGTATATGAAAGCAACATGTCTGGTGCAGAGGGTATAGGTGCAAACCATAATCAAGAGTGCCCTTAATGTATCAAATGATACGCTTAAGAGCAGTGAAATGAGACTCCCTGGGGGCATGCATGAATAAACACACCTGCTGAACAACATAAGCTATGTCTGGCCTGGTGAATGTGAAATCTTGAAGTGCACCGCAAATCTCCTATACAAAGTAGGATCAGAGACTGGAGCACCATCCATAGCACTGAGCTTAGATTTGGAATCAACTGGAGTAGGCACCTCTTTGCAGTTCACCATCTTAGCCCTGTACACAATCTCTTCTGCATACTTACGCTGACACAAGAACATATGATTGGCAGACCTGGTCACTGATATCCCCAAAAAGTAACTCAACTTCCCCAAATCAGTCATTGCAAATTCGGACTTGAGCAAGGAAATAATCTCATTTTTCAATCCGTCGGAGGAGGCAGTAAGAACAATATCATCCACGTAAAGTAATAAGTAAGCAGTGCTACTACCTCGATGAAAAATGAAAAGTGATGTATCACTCTTGCTACATACAAACCCAATCTGCAAGATATACATGGCAAAGCGATCATACCACGCACGGGGGGCCTGCTTCAGGCCATATAGTGACTTACGGAGACGGCACACATAGTGAGGAACTGCTGGATGGGTGAACCCTGGTGGCTGATGCATGTAGACTGTCTCTCTCAGATCCTCATATAAGAATGCATTCTTCACATCAAGCTGATGGATCGGCCAGTGTTTGCCCATGACTATGCTCAAAACTGTGCGGATGGTAGCCGGTTTGACAACCGGGCTGAAGGTCTCACCACAATCAATGCCCTCCTGCTGATTTGTGCCATTAGCCACAAGACGAGCCTTATACCTCTCAAGATCCCAATTGTCTCTGAACTTGTGACGAAATAGCCATATACAACGAATGCCATTCACCCCCTCAGGTCTAGGTACTAGATCCCACGTGTGCTGTTTAGTTAAAGCATTGAATTCCTCATACTTAGCCGCATTCCAATTAGGGTCTTGTTTGGCCAATTTTGGATTCTTTGGAAGTGGAGAGATGGTTTGGGCAGACAAGTTGAAATGGACTTTGGGTTTGAAGATTTCATGCTTTGAACGAGTTTCCATTGGATGGATAGGGACAGTGGGTGGCGGAGTGGTGTCTGAGACGGGGGGTAAAGTCGGATAAGGAGAGGGTGGGGGCGAAGCGATCGGAGGCACCGTGGCTCCTAGATCGGGAGTCGCGGCGCTAGAAGGTTGACAGGCTTATCTGAAGTTTGGGTGCCGCGGCTCTGATGATGGAACAGAGGATGTGAGTTGTTCAATTATGAGGGGAGAGATGGCAGACTCGTCAAGAAATGATTAGTCCTGTTTTTGAAATTTTGGAAGATTCGAAAATGGGAATGTGGTCTCGTTGAATGTGACGTGACGAGATATGTGGATCTGACGAATCGACAAGTCATAGCATAGATAGCCCCTATGGTTCGGCGGGAATCCTAGAAAGACATATGGAGTGGACCTAGGAGCGAGCTTGTGAGGGGCGGTGGAGCTAAGGTTGGGATAGCACAGACAACCAAAAATCCGTAGATGATCATAAAAGGGGATTCTATGGTAGAGGATTTCGGTAGGGCTCATATTGTGAAGAGTGCTAGTAGGGAGAATATTTAGAGTGTATTCTGATATTTTAGCAGCATAGACCCAGAAGGGTGGAGGGAGGGAGACATAAATCAATAGGGTGAGAATCATATTGTTAATGGTGCGGATGATTCTTTCAGCTTTATCATTTTGTGGTGAGGTGTGAGGGCAGAAGAAGCGAAAGACCATGCCATTATTGGTACAAAAGTGGTGAAATATAGAGTTATTGAATTCACGACCATTATCGCATTGAAATGATTTTATGCCTTTTCCAAATTGTGTTTGAATGAAATTGCGAAACTCAAGAAATTTGACAAACACTTCCGATTTAAATTTAAGAGGGTATAACCAAACGTAGTGTGAAAAATCATCAAGCAACACAAGATAGTATTTATGACCGAGAGAACTAGGGATAGGAGATGTCCATAAATCGGCATGTATGATATCAAAAGGAGCAAATATAACACTAGTAGATGATTTAAACGGAAGACGAATATGTTTGCCTAAAGAGCAAGAAACACAATTTTGGGCAAGTTTCCTATTACAGGCAATGAAATTATTGCCTCTAAGAAAATTAAAAACTGGGACTCCTGGATGACCAAGCCTATTATGCCAGGTTGAAGAAGAAACAACCGCTAGAGTAACGGGAGAGCAAGATCTGGCAGCGGAGGTGGAAGTGAATGGATAGAGATCCCCCGTGCTATTGCATCTCGTAAGAGGTGTCCCCGTATGAAGATCCTTTACAGTAAAACCAAAAGGGTCAAAATCCATAGAGACAGAGTTATTACGAGTAAATTGGCGGACATATATGAGGTTCTTAATCATGTGTGGGGCATATAGGGTGTTTTTGAGGGAGAAGGGTGGATGAGGAGGTTGTGTGTATGAGGTACCATAACCCTTAACTGGAATGCGTTGTCCACTACCAACTGTAACATATTGAGGATGCTTTAAACAAAACAGTTTAGGAATAGTACCTGCAGACTGGGTGACGTGAGATGTGGCGCCTGAGTCCATGTACCAAGTATTGTCAGTATTTGCATAGATAGGGTGTTGACGCTGACCCAACTTCGATGGGTGTCATGCCGGGAGGAGGATCGGGACTGACCTTGCATGAAGTGGGCTGTTGTGGCTGGAGCGGGGCCTAACAAACCGGGGTAAGAATCACGGATTATATGGTTGCTTGATCTTGGAATGGACTTGGCGCCGCGACTCTGGCCCAGCCATGGCCACTGGCAAACAGCCTTGAGAGTCGCGGCCCGGTTGTTCTACGATCTCTGTTCTTTATTCTTCTTTGTTGGTTCTGTTGACCGCGACCCTTGCCACGACCACGGCCTCCTCTACCGCCGCGGCCTTTTCCACCATTGCCGCCGCGGCCCTGCCGCTGTTGGGAGTTGTCCGGTGGCGTCTGATCTTGGGGTTGCGTGTCGATAGCTAAAACCTGCTGGGCGTGCTCATCCTGCTTAGTACGATGGGTTTCTTCGAGCAACAATTGTGAGCGAGCTTTGTTAAAACTCGATAACGGATCTGCCTGTTGAATAATGGTGGCCAAAGTATCATATTCGCCCTTAGTAAGGCCAGAAATCATTTGTAGCACCATTTTATCGTCAGTGACAGGCGTGCCAATGTTGGAGAGTTGATCCGCTAGAAGTTTAAGCTGCTTGCAGTACTCAGAGACATTGGAGAAGTTTTCAAGACGTGTTTTGTTGAACTGTTCTTCCAAATACACGGCACGAGTGTGTTTGTTGTCCTGAAAAATTTCCTCCAAACGATTCCACAAGTCAAGGGCTGTGGAGTCAGATTTCATGATAGTAAGGAGCAAATCCTGAGAGATACTACCATTATCTATTGTTTGACGCCGACGTCGAGACGATACTAGATAGAATCATCAACCTCCGTAGGGCGCGGAATAGTGTCATCAATATGGTCAAGCACGTTATAGAGACATGCATAATTGCGAAAAAGTTCAACCCAGGGAGAATACTGGTTGTTTTCTTGATCAAGATTAATGGGAATATGGTTCTTGATGTTGGAAGCTTGATAGGCGGGATGACGCGGTGGTGATTACTTTGTGGTGGGATTTGTGGAGGTAGAGGCGTCAGAAAGTGTGGAAGAATCAGGGATAGCCATTTAGAGAAAAGAAGAAAGGAAGAACAAACCCGAAAAATAAGAAGAAAATCAGGGAGGGGCGACGTAGGAGAAGCGTGGCTTTGTGGAAGAGAAATGTTTTTAGGGTTTTGTTTATTTGGCTCTTGATACCATGTAAGATGATATTAATCTCCCTTGAAAAATCTTTCATTAATATCAAGGTATATATAGAGTACAATATTCATCCCTTATACAATAGGAATCCTAAGCCTATACAAAAGAGGAATCCTAGTCTTACCATAATTATATTTACACAATATATGAAAATATTCTAATTATGGGTAGGGAATATATTATTTCCTATATTTACATGTTTACACTATCCATAATTAACGCGAGACAACTATTTTCCTCCTCACATGCCTAGGACAAGACATCTCAAATAGAGATAACAAACACGATAGCCCAATATTGGACAGCCAGACTCAAGACGAGTCTGACTCTAATACCATATATACTATGGGAATTGACGTCAGATCTAACTCAAATTAAATAATTAAGTCAATAAATGATCATGATTGTTAAAAATACTTAAAAGAATCTATAAATACGTATCCTCAACCAATGTCGAGCTCTAACACTCTCTGAAAGAAATAATCCCCTTCATTATTTTCATTAATTGAAAGGCTATATATACAAGTTACATATTTTCATAATAGGAAAATCCTTTTCCTAATCTATTTCTAAAACCTTATTCTACCATAATTCTAACTATACAATTATGGTAAGTGTATAACACTAATTATGGTAATAAATATACTACAATATACATACAATATACTTTCCTTAATATACAATATTTATCCACTGATTTACTGCCCTCAATCCCGTGATGGGCTACTGCCTGGCCTCAGCCGAGAGGCCCAACATCTGCTGAGAGGCCCAACGTTGTATGCTATCTTGATGGGCTGCACAGGCCACTGCCGAGAGGCCCAACAGCAGTGCTGTTTGCTGACTGCTTTTGGTCCACTAATATACATGTGATATACACTGTTGTATATTCAGTGTATATCATATGTATATTGCTATGTTTAACACACCCCCGCAGTCATAGCGGGCGGTTTTCGAACGCTGAGACTGTCCCTAAAATCTTCAAAGAGAACCGCTGGTAGACCCTTTGTAAATATGTCTGCAATTTGATAACGAGACGGGACATGACATACGCGAACTTGACCCTTTGCAACCTTTTCACGGACAAAGTGAATGTCCATTTCGATATGCTTGGTGCGCTGGTGTTGAACTGGGTTACCTGACAGGTAGATGGCATTAATGTTATCGCAATACACCAAGGTGGCCTTCTGAATAGGACAATGAAGTTCCAAAAGCAAATTCCGTAGCCAACATGACTCGGAGACCACATTCGATACCCCTCGATATTCTGCCTCTGCACTGGATTGTGATAGTGTTGCTTGACGCTTTGTCGACCAGGAGACCAAGTTGTGGCCAAGGAACATACAGTAGCCAGAAGTCGACCGTCTGGTGTCGGGACAACCACCCCAATCAGCATCCGTGTAAGAGACAAGTGTGGATGTAGATGAAGGATACAAGTGCAACCCATAGTCCAGTGTCCCCTATATATACCGAATGATGCGTTTGATTGCATTCATGTGCTCAACTCTGGGATCATGCATGAATAAACACACCTGCTGAACCGCATATGTAATATCCGGTCTGGTAAAGGTAAGATACTGGAGGGCTCCTACCAGACTGCGATAGTGAGTCGGGTCCTCGTATGGTGCACCTGCTGTGGTACTTAGCTTTGGGTTTGCATCAACTGGCGTGGAAGTGGACTTACAGGATGACATCCCAGCCCTCTCGATGATCTCAGCAGCATACTTCCGTTGAGACAGAAACAACCCACCTGAATGACGCTTGACGGCAATCCCCAAAAAATAACTCAAAGGCCCTAAGTCTTTCATAGCAAACTCAGAACTGAGCATGGTCATGATAGACTGGCGCAAGGCATCGGAAGAGGCAGTCAAGATGATATCATCTACATACAACAGAATATAGGCTAATGACGAACCACAGCGGTAGATGAACAAGGAATTATCTGACCTGTTGTGAGTGAACCCAATAGTCGAAACAAAATCAGCAAATCGTGTATACCAGGCCCGTGGAGACTGCTTAATCCCATATAGTGATTTCTTCAATAAACAAACATGATGAGGGCGGTTGGGATCCCTGAAACCCAACGGCTGATGCATATAGACTGTTTCCTTGAGATCACCATGTAGAAAAACATTCTTGACATCTAACTGATGAATTGCCCAAGTCTTTGACAGAGCCAAGCTAAGCACAGTGCGAATGGTAGCCGGTTTGACCACCAGACTAAACGTCTCACCACAATCAATTCCAACCTACTGAGTCTGACCATCACCAACAAGTCGTGCCTTATGTCTAGCAAATGACCCATCTGAATTCTCCTTATGAGCAAAAATCCACATAGACCTGATAATATTAATACCATATGGACGGGGCACCAACTCCCACATCTTATTATCAATAAGAGCATTATATTCATCAGTCATAGCAATTTTCCAATTAGGGTCATTTAATGCGGACACAGGATTGCGGGGCAAGGGGGATTTAGAGACATCAGAATGTAAATTAAAATGTCTTTTAGGTGTAAAAATACCCCGCTGACTACGAGTGACCGGTCTATGACTCGAGAAAGAATTGAGGGAATTTTGGGAATTTTCTGGGCTCGGGACGGATCGCGTGACGGTGGGCTCTTGGCCCAAATCGGTAAATCTTTGGGCTCGGTTTACGGACCAGTTCAGAATTGGGTCGACAGGCCCAATTGCTTGGAGCTATTCGATGGCGGCTTCTTTGGATGTGGCGTTCTTGTGGGGCCAGCAGGCGATGGGCCATTGGAGGATTTTGGGTACGGGAGATGTCCGAAAAATTCTGAATAATATACGGGGATATTTGGTCATCCAAAAAATTATATGACTTAGGTTCGGGAGTATGAACTTTCGTAAATGGAAATTGAATTTCATCAAAAATGACATGACGATTGATTATGATTTTTTTGGAGGATAAATCAAAACACTTATAACCACGATGATTCGACGGATAACCCAAAAACACACACGGGGTAGACCGAGCCTGGAGTTTGTTAATTGTGGTGGATGAGAATAACGGATAACACAAGCACCCAAAAATCCGAATGTGAGAATAAGAAGGGTTCTTATTATATAGGATTTTGAGGGGGGAAGAATATGTCAGACCTTTAGACGGAATTATGTTCAGAAGGTAAGTGGCCATTTGTAGAGCATGATGCCAAAAATATGGAGGTATGGAGGCATGTATTAGGAGAGTTCGGACAATGTTATTTATGGAATGAATTTTGCGTTCGGCTTTCCCATTTTGTGAAGATGTATGAGGACATGAAAAACGAAAATTTATCCCATGAGTAGCACAAAATTTTCGAAACTCCCTATTGTCATACTCTTTCCCATTATCACATTGAATATTTTTATTTCTCTTTCGAATTGAGTACGCATGAACGCTCTAAAATTTATGAAGACGGAAAACACTTGTAATTTATTCGCAATTGAAAACGTCCACAAAAATCTAGAATAATCATCTAAAAAGAGAACATAATATCGATGACCCATTGAACTAAGAACATGAGATGTCCATAAGTCGCTATGAATAATGTCAAATGGCATAGAAGTATAAGACTTGGAGTCTACAAATGGCAACTTAACAATTTTTCCTAATGAACAAGACTGACAAATTGGAGTACGACTGCACTTTACAAGAAATAAAGCTATTTTTTATCTAAAGCTGATAAAATAGAAGATCCCGGATGACCCAGACGAGCATGCCACATGGAAGGAGAGATGGCTGCAAAAGCTGATGGCAAGGCTGGACTCGATGGACTGAAATCGGACATGATAGGATACAGATCCCCCCTACTATCACACCTCATGAGATGACTCCCCGTCTTGAAATCCTTCACAGAGAAACCGAAAGGATAAAATTCAGCAGAAACAGAATTGTCATTTGTGAACTTTCTGACAGACACTAAATTTTTAATCAATTTAGGAGCATGTAAAGTATTTTTCAAGAAGAGTGGTGGATTGGGAGGAGACAATGTTTTCTGACCATACCCTAGAATTGGAATAAAACTGCTATTACCAACAATTATCCCCCGAGGGGTGCTCAAATTGGAATAAGATGAGAGAGTACCTGATTCGGAAGTCATGTGAGTAGTGGCCCCGGTGTCCATGTACCAATTTGGGTCCGATTAAGACAATCCCAACGTGTGCATCGCGGCCTCGATATTGGTCTGAGTGGGACCTGCTGCATGGTGGGCTTGCGGAGGTCTGGGCCCAAGGACTCCTGGCCGTCTTTGGGCCGGGTCGTGAATCTTTGTGGGTGCCGTTCTTTGGGCCGCGGCGATGGGCCGCCAATGCCGGGTATTGGGCCTGGGTGTTGGCGACCACCGTGGAAGTCTTCTTTGGAGGGTGCGGGTTCCACTGCCAATGGCCCCACTGCTGGGCCCACGGTAGTGGTGGACCACCGTACCCTGGATGGGACCCACCGCCTGCTTGTTGATCATCGGAACCGCCACCAAAACCACCTCGTTTGCCCCCGCGGTTTTTGTTATTTTTGCGATTATTCTTGTCGCCACCATTATTATGGTTTTGGCCCGAATTATTAACAAAACCCGAAGAACTAGGAGAGGATGCCACCATGACAACTGGGCTTGCTCAGAGTCGCTTTTAGCCAAACCGGCTTCTTCCAACGTCAACATGAAGCGGGCTTGATGAAAGTCGGGAAGAGGGTTGCTTTGGCGAAGGAGAGTTCCAACACCATTATAGGCCTTCGAAAGACCGGCAACCAACTGTAGAACTAGACGATTATTTGTTACTGGTGCGCCAACATTATGGAGTTGATCCGCCAACTCCTTTAGTTTCTTACAATATACAGAAACGTTCGGAAATACGTCCATTCGAACGAGAGAGAATTCCTGCTCGAGTGTGACGACACGGGAATGTTGGTTGTCCTGGAATATGTCACGCAATCTATTCCATGCAGCCATAGCCGTGGTATCGGGCTCCATAATCGTCTGTAGAAGGTCCACTGAAATAGTGGCGTATATCCACCGAAGAACGGTAGCATCAAGTGTAATCCATAACTCCGGATCCTCCGCAGGAAGGGGTCTAGCGGAGGAATGATGTGATGAAGAACTTGATAAGATATAGCGTGAATTTTAAACAACTCCGCCCACGTTGCATATTGAACGTTTTCCATCTCAAGGACAATAGAGACACTTAGCTTGATATTGGAAACCGTGAGGGCAGGGTGAAAATTGTTCTTAGACATATTTGAAAGAACAAGGAAGGAGGTTAAATTTAAGAGAGGTTTTTGAGAGTGGAAGACAAAATTTTGGAGAGAAAACCCGAGGGGGTGGGGGTGGGGGGTTCTCGGCCACAAGGCAATAGTTGAGAGAAAACTTTTGTGTAGACCTAGTCTCTTGATACCATGAAAGAAATAATCCCCTTCATTATTTTCATTAATTGAAAGACTATATATACAAGTTACATATTTCCATAATAGGAAAATCCTTTTCCTAATCTATTCCTAAAACCTTATTCTACCATAATTCTAACTATACAATTATGGTAAGTGTATACCACTAATTATGGTAATAAATATACTACAATATACACACAATATACATTCCTTAATATACAATATTTATCCACTTATTTACTGCCCTCAATCCCGTGATGGGCTGCACAGGCCTCTGCCGAGAGGCCCAACAGCAGTGCTGTTTGCTGACTGCTTTTGGTCCACTAATATACATGTGATATACACTGCTGTATATTCAGTGTATATCACATGTATATTGCTATGTTTAATACTCTCTGTTTCAGTTCTCTTCATCAAACTATTACAACAAACAAAAGAAGCTGTGGTGGCATTTACAATGGAATAGAATAGCGAATACATACAGTTGCACTTAACACATTCGATAAATTTTTTTAAATCGATGGATTCGTCATTTCTTTCATTCAATAATTCCTTTAGAGAGGATAAATAAACAAGAATCACGATAACTAATTAATTTGACGAAGTTTGTTGATGTTTTCTTAATTAGTGGCAACCACACGCTAAATTAATGATGCCATCCAATTCGTGGCATGCGTTGATGATATATATATTTATATATATGATAAAAAGTTTTGTTAGGTTAGATATGAGTATAAATCCAAAGAAGCAAGCAAATGCTTGTTCAAGTTCAACTACAAAACATCGAGGTATATTAAAGTCATATTATCAAGATAAATTAGGTGATGAGTCACAGAGCCGTCCCTGGGTGGTTGAGGCGGCGGCGCCGCACAGGCCCCCAACCGGTGGGGCCTCCGCCACAAAATTTTCATTTTTCTTTTATTGGTTTCAAATATTAAGACATGTATTAAAAATGTCTCCAATCTTATCGGTGAGAGCTGCAGCCTAGCGGTTGAGGGCTCCCTTCAAAAGTCATTTCCTAGTGAGAGGTCGCGTGTTTGAATCCAGTGAGCAGCGAAAGACTTTTTTTTTAAACACAAAATCAGATTTGACCCCAAGTCCCAACCAGTCGGACCAAGTTCCAAACAGTCCCCCCCCCCCTTTAAACTTACGGGACAACTCATGATGTTCATATCGATCTATTATGCGCCTCTCCATCTAGCATTGGGTAGACCTCATACAATAAATGTCCTAGCTCTACCATATCTTTTGTTTCATTTCTTCTGGAACAATCACAAACACTTTTTTGATTATGGATCTACTACCAGAAATTCAATGCGTAATCTCAGCATTCAATGTGTATTCCTGAATAATCTCATTTTTCAATTATTCAACCATTTCATTTTACCAAGTTCAATGTTAGCCAGATTAGTCAACATTTATCTCTTTCGATGCAACAACAAGAACTTATTTGTAACAAGTGGTTTTGTTGGTTGGTTAATTGGTCACATTTTATTCATGAAATGACTTGGATTGGTATTAGTATGGATACGGAAAAATCATTCTATTAGACCGAATAAGTACATTCAATCTAATAAGTACCTTGTGTTAGAATTGAGACATTATTGATTATGAAAGATTGCTTGATGACTTGGAGATCAATTTTCTATGCCTAATGTAATGATAATTTTTCTTTTAAATCTTTCATGTAATGACATTAAAGTATCTTTTTCGTAGCATTATTGTACTGAAATTGAAAACATTGAATCGAATATAGTGTTTACTATACAATAATTTGATGTTTTGATCAATAAAATTTTTAATATTGATTAATTAGTTAATTTTAATTTTTTCATGTGAATAAAAAATTATCTTTTTTTGTTGCTCGCACCAGACCCTTAAAAGTATAGGAACGGATCTGATGAGTCATATATATATCCGTATAAAAAGAACTAAATTAATAAACTAGATATCAAGGAAGACATTGTTAGTGCATTATTTATTTGTCTTACATTATGGTCATCAGTGTGAACGTCTCTACATGTAGTCATGTACAAACAAAAATGCAGGGGAAAAAAGTTGGACTTACGAGACTAAAAAGTTCTTTTAATTATTTATTTCTTTATTTCTTGACATTGAACCTAAGATTCAATGAATTGAACAAACGTTCCAATAATAGAACGCGTTTTTTCCATTTTTTGCAAGACTACCAAATAAAGTAGTAATGCAGGTTCATGGTACGTAGTATTTATCGTGAAGGTAGCTATCAATTAATTTGAATGGTCTAAAGGGCCTTTTGCTTGATATCCAAGCTTACTTTCTTGCAAAAAACACGATGTGTGCTTTTGTTATAATTATATACCATTCAAAATTTATTAATCCGATTAATTTAAATTTGTGCATAAAAAAATTCATTAAAGGAGAAAAAACTCTCTAACTAGATATTTTTCCATTTTTAAAGTTAGATCAAGAGATTTGTGATTAGGAATAGAGATATCTAATCCATCTAACAACATCTGTTTTTACTTAATGATGCTTACCTAACATTTCCTCATCTCATAACCGAACCTTTTTATAGTAAAAATATTCTTTTTAGGATGGATATGCAAGATTTAGGTACGCACACAATATTTGGTCGGATTAATTATATGGAAGATCTATCACCTTCTATTTGATACTTCTAGATACATGCATGTTATCTACAGTAGACATAGTCTTTTGATATGCTTTCACAGATAATTGTAGACTATATTTACTTTATCATATTTCAATCTGATCATTCATCTTTGTTTGAAATATTATTTTGTTCTGAGTAAACGTTTTCGATTTTAGACCTTAGCTAATTTATCACCTCTCTAATATCATTTCCAGAAACTCGAATGTCACTCATCGAAATAATTTAGGCTTATTTAGCCATGTCAATATTTAAAATTACTTAAGTTGAAATATTATGGGTCAAAGACTAAATAATGGGTAATAGCCAACCAGAACCCTTACCAAGTTTTTATATTCTTTGTTGGGTTTTTAAAACTTTATTCATAAGTCCCTGAACTGGATGAACTGGCTGGCATTATGGGCTGCAGCATTGGCTCATTTCCAACAAAATACCTAGGCCTCCCACTAGGAGCAAAGTTCAAAGAAGTTTGGAGTGAAGTCATTAAAAAAATGGAGAAAAGATTGGCAACTTGGAAGATGCAATATCTCTCAATGGGAGGCAGGGGTTGACTCTTATTGTTGAGAATATAATTAAATATTAAAAGTGTGTTCTATCTAACAGTTTAAGCTTTTAGATCATATGGTCACACACTTCAATATAGTATCAGAGCAGACCAAAGGTCCTGAGATCGAACCTCACCGCCACCCATTATCAAAAAGAATTTTCACATGCTTGGACCATGAAAAAAAAATCAGGCCAACACATAAAGGGAAGGGGGGGGGGGCGTGTTGAGAATATAATCAAATATTAAAAGTGTGTTCTATCTAACAGTTTAATCCTTTAGATCAGACGATCACATAGTTCAATACTTATTAAAAGTGCACTTGATAGTATTCCTACTTACATGATTTCACTGTTTCCATTGCCATCCAAGGTACATGATTAACTTGACAAAATAAGAAGAACCTTCTTATGGAAGGGGAATTACTAAGGTCATAAGTTTCATCTTGTGAAATGGAAAAAGGTGATTATGCCAAAGCAGCAGGGAGGACCGGGAATTAGAGATTTAAGTAAGCACAACAAGTGCTTGCTTATGAAATGGTGGTGGAGGTATGCTCAAGATCAAACAAGTATTTGGAAAGACGTAGGGAATGCTAAATATGGGAGGCAAGACAGATGGAGTACCAACCAGGATAATGAACCTTATGGAGTTGGACCGTAAGGTTTGCTTTGCTTGTGCTTATGCTTTGTCTTGAGCCGAGAGTCTCTCGGAAACAACCGCTCTACCTATCAAGATAGAGGTAAGGTTTGCGTACACTCTACCCTCTCCAGACCCATGTTGTGAGATTTTCACTGGGTATGTTATTGTTGTTGTTGTTGTTATTCATTTTTCTAATATTTTCTTTTATCTTTGACTATTATATATGACTTACCACACCAAAAAAAGATTGAAAATATTTTGACAAGGCATCTGATGAGATCACTTTGGGTATATTTTAGCTAAATTTTTAATGAGTTATATTAAGCGGGTCAAAATGAATTGAGCTAATGACATCTTCCAAACATCATATTTTTATGGACTAATTTTACGCTCATGGTTGTATAGCTTGAAGCTTTTTATCCATTAGCTAAGAGACTGCATATAGTACACTTTCGAGTTATCTTGAAGGTGACCCTGTACTTTTGTAGTTATCTCTTACTCTCTTATACATGATTTATTGTAGGCACTCAAGTAGGATAGATGTAGTACAGACTATTGAAGTAACACATTTTTTTGGGGGTACATTTGAAGTAACACATGTACTATGACACATGGAACATGATAAAAGATCTGTAAAAGCTGAGGTCAACAAATAAAATATCAAAGAGCACCAAAGTAAAGTCTATCCTAGGTGAATGTAGAAATTAAATTGATAATATAGCACAACACATACAAAGTAAAAGAGCAACTCAAGTACTCTCTTTTACTTGGGTCCATTGTGCCTCTTATAATGGCTTTCATTTCATTATCTTATCTTTCGTACACTGATATTGCATCATATTATTGTTGTGCAACAATACAAAAAACACTCAAATGAATCTAATGAGACTATCTCCGTGATTCACACTTCACACTAGTCCCTAAAGCCTATATAGCAAGTGGCAATATCAAGGTCCTATATATATGCATTATGATGAATGGAATGAATCCCACATTGGTGAAGGACGAGATCCTGCGACTTCTTATATGACTTGGATAATTCTCTTTCTTTTGAGTTAGCTTTTGGGATGTGCGTTAGGCCCAATGCCCATTTTATCACATTATGATATGACATAAGATCTTTTTTCTATGCTCATTCTTTGTTAACACTTCTATGCTCACTATTTAGTGAAATGCGATACTTGATATGAATTACAGAATTTTCTGAACAATCTAGTCTTTAAATGCAAGTTGCGTCCAAACTATTACGGTGAGGGAACATTCGCTTAGGCATTAAACAGAAGAAGAAAAAATTATTTGACTCTCAAATATGATCTGTTGGGATACAATTGTTGTAGGGAATGAGAGTAAGTAACTATTACAATGGTAATAAAGGATAAACTAAATATTATAATAAACTGGAAATTAAGAACTAAACAAACTGCTTGTGTGATTTGCTGAGTCGAGTGATGACACTCTGTCTTTAAGACAAGATTGCCCCGTATATCTCCTTTTACGTTGTCGGGCAATAGTCTCCCAAGATACAACAACAACTTAACAATTGAGCAAAGGAAACTCAAGTATTACTCTTGAAGAACTTTGAGTATAGTAACTTTGCTAGAGAGGAAGAAGATGAATTCAGAAAATTGTGGAGTATTTTCTAAGTGTTGTGTAGTGTTCTTCAATTGAGTCAAATGCCTCAATTTATAGTGTAAGGAGAAGACCCCTCAACTAGCCAACTAATAGCCTTCAATAGCCATGTAATGACACTTAATTGAGAGGTTACATTCAACCAAATAATGGTTGAATTCATGTGCCAAGTAATGAAGAATCAATGCTCCAAAACCAGCCCAAAGGTCAGAACTTTCCAACTTTCCGTCGCAGTATTCTGCCTCCGAAGCGCCGTGACTCTGTGAATTATCGACGCGGCTCCAGTGACTGGCCACCTAATTAGCGCAGCGGCGCTCCGGCGTCTCAGCTCTGATGGGGCTGCGCCGCGACCCTTCGTGGCGATTTTCGACACGTTTCATCTTACAATTCTTCCTTCTTTTACAAAAGTGGAATACATTGTCATTTGGGCAATAACCGTCCATAATTCTATGTCTCAAACGTATTACATACGTACCAATATCTCTTTCACTAATTAAATTTGCGATACTTTGCACTATGTGTGCACGTGTGTGAAAATGACGTTTCTGACGTGCGGGCCCCAATTATTCGAGTCATAAATTAATGGGATATACTTAATTCCACATTAGTAAATTTCCAACAATCCCCCATTGAAAGAGATTTTGGCACACACATGGTGCCTTTTCATCAATATTTCGGCGGACCGATGTTGCATCTAGATAGGTAGCATACACTTTGACCCTTCCATAGTTGAATACCATCAGACTTACTTACTGTGCGGTGAACGTGATCTCTTGAACCGTCAATTTTTAGTGTAAGCCAAGTCAACGGTACCAACACAACAACTTCCTTTACTCAGTTCTTTGTAATGTTTTGTCCGTTGTGGCCGTGGACACTTCTTGGATTCTTAAGTGCGTTTATTTGAGGCGGCCTGTGCTCGCACTTAAATATGTGGTCTCCTACAAGGTATCCTGCTATACCCCACTTTACAAGTGTTAGAAACCACTAAAAGTTTTCCCAAACCTAACCTCAACCGGTGAGGACCATTAAAGGTTTTTGAAACTTAACCTTAACCCACACTGCAGATAACACTTATTGTCTATCGCGGGAACGACTTTGGATTTGGTGTTTCTTCACAGAAATCACTATCCGAAGTGCTCGTGCTTCCACCGAAATGATCAACTGAACCTTTATAACTTAGTTTTCCCATTGAACCTAATTCCTGGGATCTCCAGTCACTAAGGTTGGGTTACCACCATATTGGTCCTTATACCTTGGGTTTTAAGACCATTCCCCTAGACAGGCATAACATATGATCCTTGAATAAACCCTTTTTCAGTGCGTCTGCTATGTTATCCTTTGATTTTATGTAATCAATGGATATTATACCCGTGGTGATCAGCTGCCTAACAGTCTTATGTCTCCGTCGAATATGACGAGACTTGCCGTTGTACATAGAATTATGTACGGGTTTGTTCCAACAAGGAACATCCTCTAAGAAGTCGTGAAGCCACTCAGCTTCTTCTCTTACTTTGTCTAAAATGATAAAATCCGATTCCATCGTGGATCGGGCGATATAAGTTTGCTTAGAGGATTTCCAAAACACAGCTCCACCACCAATTGTAAATACATACCCACTGGTGGACTTGGTGTTCTCTATATCAGATATCCAGTTTGCATCACTGTACCCCTCTAGTACAACTGGATATCTCGAATAATGCAACTCGTAAGTTAGCGTGTATTTCAGGTATTGTAGTACCCGGATTACAGATAAATCTAGCTAACTTGTTGACTGCATAAGCAATATCAGGTCGGGTGCAGTTTGTTATGTACATCAAACTACCAATCACCTGTGCATATTGCTCCTGGCATACGGGTGCACCACAATTTTTATCAAGCTTTTGATTTCTATCCAGTGGTGCCTTAATAGGCGAACTGTGAAACATCCCAAACTTTCTGAACATATCCTCGATGTAGTGAGACTGAGATAAGACCAGTCTGTCAGATGTCTTAGAGATCTTAATCCCTAAGATGACATCTGTGATACCCATATCCTTCATGTCGAAACATTGTTTCAATATGTTCTTAGTCTCTAGAATCATGTCGAAGAATTGCAGTTCTATATAGATTTCTTCTTTCAAATCACCATTTAGGAAGGCTGTCTTGACATTCATTTGATGTATCTCAAGGTCACGCAATGCTGCGATCGCAATGAATACCCGTATGGACGTCATCCGAGACACCGGGGAGTACGTGTCAAAATAGACAAGGCCTTCCTTTTGCCGATAGCCCTTGACTACCAACCTGGCTTTGTACTTATCTATAGACCCATCTGCTTTATACTTCCGTTTGAGTATCCACTTACAATCCAACTGTTTATTTCCAGAGGAAGATCAACCAACTCCCAAGTCTGGTTATGCAGAATGAAGTCTATTTCACTCTCAATAGCTTCTTTCCAGAGCGGTGCCTCTGGAGTTGACAATGCTTCAGCAATTGTCCTTGGTTCATCATCAACCATATAAGATACAAAGTCAGGATTGAAGGATTTATCCTTCCTGGCCCTTTTATTCGCTTTAGTTCCATCTCTGGAGTCTCCAAGTTCTAAGAGTCTGGAACACTAGATTCCGGATATTCATCCACTTCAAGGTCCACTAGATCTGAACCATCTAGATCCGGGCCGTCAACGACTCCCGGTTTCTTAGAGCTTTGTTCATAACTTCGTTTGCGAGAGGTTATGTCTTTTTCCTTTCTAGGAAATATATCTTCAAATAATTGAACATCCCTTGATTCCATTATTGTACCCCTGTGGATATATGAAATATCTGACTTATGCACAAAGAAACGATAAGCACTACTGTTATTTGCATATCCGATGAAAATGCAATCTACAGTCTTAGGCCCAATCTTGACCTGCTTTTGCTTGGGTACTTCGACCTTTACCAAACAACCCCACACCTTTAAATATTTATATGTGGGTTTCTTTTCCTTACATAATTCATATGGAGTTTTGTCCTTACCCTTATGTGGGACTCTGTTAAGAATCTTATTAGCGGTAATGACGGCTTCTCCCCATATGTTTTGGGGAAGACCGGAAATGATGAGCAAGGCATTCATCATTTTCTTCAATGTGCAGTTCTTACGTTCTGCCACACCGTTCGACCAAGGTGAGTATGGAGCCGTCGTTTGATGAACAATGCCTGATTGGGCACAATATTCCTCAAATGGCGCTATGTATTCTCCCCATCTATCGCTGCGAATGAATTTAATCTGCATGCTTAGTTGGTTCTCAACTTCTGCTTTGTAACGTCGGAACGCTTCAAAGGCTTCATCTTTACTTTTCAACAAGTAAATGTAACAATACCCTGTGCTATCATCAGTGAATGTCACAAAGTACTTGTTCTCTCCCCTAGTTTTTGCAAACTTCAAATCACATATATCTGTGTGAATAAGTTCTAGAGGGGTGGTATTCCTTTTGACGGATCGAAAAGGAAGCTTTGTGAGTTTTGTCTCTACGCACACCTCACACTTATGTTGGGGGTTTACGTCGATAGATGGCAACAACTTCAACTTTACTAACCATGGGATGGACTTGTAGTTGACATGTCCTAATCTATGATGCCATAAATTAGAGGACTCAAGCAAGTAAGAAGAAGCTTCAATATTATTTCTTGTACGTAATACAGATATGTTGTTAATTTTGAAGAGACCTTCATAGACGAATCCTCTTCCCACAAACGTTCAATTCTTAGTGATTACAAATTTATTGGACTCAAACACTAGCCTAAAACCAGCATTAACCAATAAATGACCTGAAATTAAATTTCTTCTAATCTCAGGAACATACATCACCTCCTGCAGAGTGAGCTCCTTTCTAGAAGTCATCTTCATGATTACCTTTTCTATCCCCAACACGTCAGAGGAAACGTTGTTGCTCATGAACAACTTCTTGTTTGTAACCGGTGTATAAGTGGAGAAGACATATCTATTGGAACATATGTGTCTTGTAGCACTTGTGTCCATCCACCATTGCATGATATTCTTAACAAGGTTTACTTCTAGAACCACCGCTGAGAACTCCTCAATCTTGCCGTCCAGAACCTTGTATTTGACGACGTTAACATGTGCCTTGCCCTTAGCCTTGGCCTTCTCTTGTTGCTCAGTCTTGAGTTTGTGACAGTCCTTGATCATGTGACCACGTTTTTCACAGTGGTGACAGTTTCCTTTGAACTTCTCCGCTGCTTGGGTCTTGTCGTCTGGAACCTGCGCTTCTTGCTTGGTTTTCTTTGGCCTCAGCCAGATTTGCCTTTGCCTCAGCGGGTTGTTTACCCCTAGGTAAGGCCTTCTTATTATCTTCCTGAATTTGGAGTTTGATAATAAGTTCTTCAAATGTCATTTCCTTTGTTTTGAGTTTTAAGTAACTCATAAACTCATTCCACAAGGGAGGTAACTTTTCAATCAGTGATGCAACCAAAAACTGCTCATTTGGTTACGTACCTTCCAAATCCAGGTGATGTAGAATCATTTGGAATTCCTGGACATGGGACATCACTATTTTACTATCCACTATTTGAAATTTCAGAAATTTTCCAACGATAAATTTCTTAGTACATGCATCTTGTGCGTTGTACTTCTTTTGCAGTTTCTCCCACAACTCTTTGGCAGTGCCTACGATGCAATACACCGTGTAGAGAGGGTCTGACAAGCAGTTCAATACATAATTCTTACACATGAAATCACTATGACTCCATGCATCAAGAACCATCTTTATGCCATTAATGACATAGATACCTAGGCCCCCTTCAGCCGTTTTAGAAGGCGAATGATCCATTTCATCTCCAGCTTGTGGATGATCTTCTGTTAGGAAAAGTGATATTCCCATAACAGTCAGATAGAATAGCATTTTCTGTTGCCATCTCTTGAAGTTTGAGCCCATGAACTTTTCAGGGCGTTCATGGTGGAATCCAGCGAGTGGAGGAATGACAACGTTCCCTTGAGCGGCAGTAAAGGCGTTGGATGAGCCTTGAGCAATCGGAAAGGCATTAGGTGTGTCTTGAGCAGTGGGGAAGGCAGAAGGATTGTCTTGAGTAGCAGCAGCAGCAGAATCAGAAGCAATTTGTTCTCTTCCAGTCATCTTTCTAGGTACTTACAACAAAATCTTATCTTAAAATTATTGGGATACAATTGTTGTAGGGAACGAGAAGTAAGTAACTATTACAATGGTAAGAAAGGATAAACCAAATATTACAATAAACTGGAAATTAAGAACTTAACAAACTGCTTGTGTGATTTGCTGAGTCTAGTGATGACACTCTGTCTTTAAGACAAGATTGCCCCGTATATCTTCTTTTACGTTATCGGGCAATAGTCTCCCAAAATACAACAATAACTTAACAATTGAGCAAAGAAAATTCAAGTGTTACTCTTGAAGAACTTTGAGTATAGTAACTTTGCTAGAGAAGAAGAAGACGAATTCTGAAAATTCTGGAGTATTTTCTAAGTGTTGTGTAGTGTCTTCAATTGAGCCAAATACCTCAATTTATAATGTAAGGAGAAGACCCCTCAACTAGCCAACTAATGACCTTCAATAGCCCTGTAATGACACTTAATTGAGAGGTTACATTCAGGCAAATAATGACTGAATTCATGTGCCAAGTAATGGAGAATCAATGCTCCAAGACCAGCCCAAAGGTCAGAACTTTTCAACTTCCCGTCGCAGCATTCTACCTCCGAAGCACCGCAACTCTGTGAATTAGCGTCGCGGCTCCAGTAACTGAAGACCCAATTAGCGCCGCGATGCTCCGGCACCTCGGTTCCGACGGGGTGCGCCGCGGCACTTCGCGGCGATTTCCGACACGTTTCATCTTACAATTCGTACACTTCTTCATTCTTTTACCAAAGTGGAATACATTGTCATTTGGCCAATAACCGTCCATAATTATATGTTTCAAACGTATTACATACGTACCAATATCTCTTTCACTAATGAAATTTGCGATACCTGACACTACGTGTGTACGTGTGTGGAAACGACGTTTCCGACGTGCGGACCTCAATTATTCGAGTCATAAATTAATAGGATATACTTAATTTCACATTAGTAAATTTTCAACATGATCATCAAAAGTCAATCTGCCTCGGAGTTTTAGCTTCTAGAAGAATAAGTTGTGAAATCATAAATCTTTAAGAGTGTTCATATATAAAAGTAATGCTTGATCTATATACACAATATAATTTTTGAACGAAAAATGTTCAATTGACCATTGAAGGCGATAGCTCTACCCCTGAAAATAACTCACTTATTATTCTTCTGTCAAAGTCCTGTATAGAGTTTAAGTGCTCAACTAAAGCTCACTCATTAATATTGTACTCCAACATGATATTACAAATAATAATAAACATTTTTTTATTGTCGAAGTCAAACTTCTCTTGTGTACATAATGGATTCTTTTTTAAAAAGGAAAAAATAAAGGCACTGCATGTATATTAGTGTTTAGTCCCATCAGTATTGAAGAAGGGGAGCAATTGCATGTTCAAATTCTTGCAATTTGCAATTTGAGGCTAAGGCCAAAAGACAAAGTATTTTCTTGTGACAAGTGTAATTAAGAGGTGAAACCAAGTGTCCCCTTTTTCTCAATATATGACTAGAAAAGCATCAATTGGGTATTCCCCTCTTGCAATTATTAAAGTTTTATGATAATGTTAACTTAATCCTTGATTAACGCTTTCTCCACCAAAATGTCCCGTTAATTTAGCATGTAATATAAGTGGAAAAGGGTTGAGTTTCTTATAATTATTTTATTTTAGACCCGACAGATCATGATATCTCTTGTCTTGTCCAATTTTTATGCATCATTCATTTTATCAATAACAAGAAGTTTAAATCAGATCCTCATTTGGCTAATGCTTTTAGGAAAAATTTCTTTGCCGTTGTAATTATGTTATATATATATATAATAATTCCATCATATTTTATTCTAATATTCTTTTAGACAGTCTTGAACTAATATCAGTTTTATTTAGATAAGATTTTTTAATATTTCAAAATCTACTCTTATCAGAATAAAGTAAATTTATGAAGTGTTAAGAGATTTACTTTAGTTTTCTACATTGAATTTAAACTGTGTAGTACAAGGTATTTAAATTCATTAAAATTTATAAGCTTGTGGAAATATACTACTCCTTTCACTTCAATTAATCTGTTTTACATTTCTTTTTAGTCTGTTTAAATTTTTTTTAACCCTTTTTATATTTAGTAAGTTTCTTATTTCAAACATTCTTATTTTATTCTCAATGACACTCTCTTATAGGAATGACATTTATATATGTAAAATTATAAAATTCAAAAGTCTTCTTTATATTATAAAACGCCGTGGCCGATCTAACTAGGACAAAAAAAATGAAATGGAAGGAGTATTACGTTTCATTCCTTCTAAGAAATTTTAAAAATAAAAATTTTAGATAATTATGAAAAAAAGTTTATTACTAATAAAAAAGTGCCAATTAATTGGCATATGTTTGTTTCCATTAGAAAGAATATCGTGTATGTTGGGAGGGACTCGTTCAAAGTCAGCTTGTATTGTCCAATACATTGGTGATCAAACCCAACATTTGTGGGTCAAACTATGGGGCCCAAGACACTTAACCGACAAACAGAAGACCTGTCTGCAAAAGCCCACTTAGGCCCACCAAAGTTTCATTGTCATGCTATTTCGGTCTTAGATCTCTACTGTTCTTCATCGTCGATTAATTTGGAGAGTCATCATTTTGTCACCATGCATTTATTTGTATTTTTTTTATCCCATTGTCCAAGCCTCTTGGCATTGACAAATGTCAATACGAACAACCTCCACAAAATTGTTTTGAATTGGCAACCTTCACCTTACTTTCACTCCAAAAGATCATTAATAAAGAATTCGTTCATAAGTCTACTTCAAAGTAAATTTGTTACGCAAAGAGAATGTTATGACATGTGTCATTAAGCCAATTCAATGTATTTTGCGTCTCCCTCAATAGTTTGAAGATAGGTGCACGATACAATAAAGACTTCTTAGGAAAGCAATAGAAACTAGAAAGTCAAGTTGAGTCTACAAGGCGACATATATGTCAGTTAAGCACAACGTGAGACTTATTACAATAGATTAGAAGGTTACAGTTCATGTTTCAATTTGTTATGTGAAAGAAATTCTATGACACATGGCATTAAGGTAATTTGATACGATAATTTTTTTTAAAGATTCAATGAAAAGTCAGGATAGAATCTCGAAGCCGGTCGAGGCGAAGACTGTCACGCAAATCCTTGAAAATGATAACTCGTCAGTAAAGCACAACGTGAGGCTGCCTATCATAGATCTGTTTGGTTACAATTCCTATTTCAATTTCCGAATCAAACGGACTTTTTCGATGGTGGACTAGGACTTGGATTTGGAAATTCAAGTGTCTGGTATGGGGTGTCCACGTAAGACTATCTCCCTTCTCGACACGTCATGACGTGGCCAACTTAATATGCTCCTTTCTGATTGGGGGTTGGTTGCCGTCTGTTAGTTTTCTTTTTCTCATATATTCCAACCCAGCAATCATTTTGCTTTCAATTATCTTCATTCATTTCACACTTTCAGTCTTCTCACGAAAAAAAAGATGGAAAAAGGCAATGAAAAGTGACATTGTAATATCACTCGTGGCTTCCATGTAGAGGACCAGCAATTAATTACGTGTACATATTCTATAAGATTCCTTAATTTGCCTAATAACAACACTTGTGCTTGTAAGAAGCTTCGACACTAAACATGATTGCCTTTTCATAATTTCACTCTCATAGATTATTAAATTCTAGTTGGGAACTGACATGCGATATTTTATACACATTCTAAGAGTCTTAATTAGCGCTGAATAAAATTAAAAAGACTGTTGAGATTTAGATATGTGAATAGTTATCCTGATATACTGTTTGACATAATCGATATTTTGATAGTTTCTTCGATGTTTGTCAACGAAGCAATATAGACAAACAATTCTTAAGAATTAATTTAAAAAGACAAATCTCGACATATAATAATAATTTAAAGCAAACTCAAACTAACTAAATTATCCTATCCAATTAACCAAAAAAAGTTATCATGATATATATCAATTCGTCTTGATATTAGGTTCGATGGAACATTCAACAGTGTTAATGACTATATCATTCAGAAACTTAAAACGGATGGATTATTTGATTGACACGCATATATAGTATACAGTGTATAATCAGAAAAGAACCAAAAATAATTGGAATCGGCATTTTTTAGGAGAATTCTTGGTTTGCCAACTCAATACTGTCATCATCCCACCTCAGTCTTTGAGGGGATTATTTCTTGTTTTGCTTTCTTTAGAATGAAATCCAAAATTACTTAGCTTCATTATATTTAATAATTCCTTTAATTAGTATTTTGTTTTGTTTTAGCTTCATTATATCTAATAATTCCCTTTATTAGTAATTTGTTTTGTTTTATTTATGTTCTTAATTACTCCTCCGGCCCCTTTTTAAAAGAATGATATTTTTCCTTATTAGTAATGTTATAAAGAAAGACATCTTTCTAAATTTGAAAACAATTTAACTTGAACCTTCTACTTAATAACAAGTTTTAATAGACATACAAGTACTATAATATGTTCAAGACCACAAATATAACAAGTTTTATACATAGCCATACACACGTTATGTGGGTGAACATACTGGGAAAGAAATGATCTTTATGCAAATGAAAGAATATGGAGTCATTAATGCAGAAAATATTGTAGATTACTTGTCCTAATTTACGGTCAAATGAATGAACCCCACTAAACAACTTATACATGTGATATGAAAAGTAGAGGAAGCGAAGTTAAAGACCGAGCCTCAATCAACAAAGGGAGATAACTATGTCAATCCAAGTACATTAAAAGTGCGTTCGGCGGGGAAATAAGAATTGCCTAAACCGTGAGAGCGAAATTGTGGGAGAGCAATATACAAGCATCATGCAGCTTGCCTATTGTGGGAGAGCACTATGCAAGCATCGTGCAACTTGCCAATTGTGAGAGAGCAATATACAAGCATCGTGCAGCTAGGCAAGCAACCCAAATAATACACCCTAGATGGCGAAAGTCCTTAGCCAAAAGAATCACTAGCTTAGGCTCTGACCCGAGCCATATTCAAGGCCACAAATATTAAAATATTTATAGTCAATATATATGTTATGACATATTTAAGATTATAAATTTTAAATTTTTTTCTTAGACTATGTACCCAAGCAAATTATGTCATAAATTGACACGTGGTGTATAAGATAATTGAAGTAGAACTGCAATTCATTCACAGAAACTAGTTCATTAGAACCACCAGGAAGGGATTAAAAGCTGATACACAGGTATGGGAGTTCTGTATTCCCAACTCAACTCATTTCACTTAGTCCATTTCATGGATTTTGTTTTTTACATCTCCTTCATTCTTTGAACCATATATGGATTCAATGTTTTGGATTTCTTGGCAATTGAGGGGTGCAATTACGACTGCTTAGTGAGATAACTTAGTAATTATGATAAGAATAATTCAGCTAAAAACATTATTTTCATAATGAGTTTCGTTAATTAATTATGTGACCTCTCTTGTGTGTGAGTCAAATTAATTAGGACTTTGAAAAACTTCTACTTGGTGAAAAAAAGGAGTTAATTTCTAGATGGTCACCCAAGTTTAGGAAATTTTCTACAAAAATCACTTTCATTTAGGATAATAAAGTCACTCATGTATCATTATTTTTCTCAAAAGATACTTAAACACCTCAAAAGTCTCATTTCCTCCTACTCGGCATGTCATGTCATTAAAGCCTCATCTTTTATAATTATAGACATATTTAACTCATCAAGCCCGTTTAACCGAATTCATATTTTATATCCAATTAAATATGACCCAGTTAAAAAGCGGCTAAGTAATCAACCCATATTTCTACTAAGACACTTTTTCAAATCTACAATTTTCTTAATCTCGATTAAAATGTATTATCTTTCAATTCATATTAAATTCAAGTAGTTTTATGTTTCTATTCAAATTCAAATTTTTTAAAAGCATTATTTTTTCACATTTAACAACATATTCTTTCCACATTAAAATGAAATTGCACAGACAAAACAAAAATTATATTCTTATCAGTTTAACTTTAATAGAATCTGATTGAATCGTAAATTTTTAAAAGACAAAGTTAGTGAAATTTTTTCCTTTGTATTTTGAATTATTTACCCTTAAATATGTAGCATGTAATTTTTGGTATTTTCATTTTCATACCATTGAGATCTTTCATGCAGAAGGTATAGAATTTTCATTAGCATAATATTTATTTTAAAATATTATATTATTAATCTTATATTTTATTTTGAAATATTATGTTATTAGTCTATATGAAATATAATATATTTTAAATTTATTTTATATTAAGATATAGATATTTCAGCTTGTCATGTTAATATATAGCAATATCTAAAACTAAAGCCCTAATGTAATTCAAATTCAAATTCATATTTTAATTTTAATTTTAAAGATTATTTATGGATTTAAAAACTTTATTTTTAATTCAAATTCATTTAGATACATGATAGTTTGTTCCTTTGCCGCTTTTTAATCGCGTCATGTTTGATTGTGTAGAAGGTCTGCATACATACTATACTCTCCAGATCCCACCTTATGGGATCACACTGGATTTGTTGTTGTATGTTTGATAGGGTATAAGATATGTGTGATTAAATGAGTTTAATGAGTCAAATAGGTTTATTATTTAAAAAATAAGGTTTTAATGACATGACATGCCAACTAGAAGAGAAGCACACTTTTGAGGTATTTAAATATCTTATGAGGAAAATAGTGAAAGTTGAGTGACTTTATTGCGGTAAATGAAACAAAAGTTATTTTTATAAGAAATTCTCTAAACTTGGGTGACCATCTAGGGAATTAACTAAAAAAAAAAAGCTACTTCCTCTTGTTCAAACTAAGTGTCCACTTGACCTTTTTATTATTATTCAAAATAAGTGTCTGCTTATAAAATCTAGAAGGAATTAATCTTATTCTTTCAGAGTTACCTCTATTTACTCAAAGGCAATAGATAAGCAGAGTTTTATTAATTAAGAATGTTTAGTTAAAATATCTATTTTTTTAAGAGCTAGTATTTTCCTAAGAGCTAGTGTTTTATTAAGGGGGTGAAAAAGCCTTAATGGACACTTATTTTGAACATGAGGAAGTACAAGTTTAGATAAAGGATTTTACAAAGAAAAATGTGGGCCATAAAAAGGGATTATTTTCCCACAAAGAGGGCTACGTTTTTGTGTTGAGAACTTGAGATAGTAGTATTGCCCTTTTTCCTGAAATAATACCTTTTATACAAATATTAAAGTTCACCTTACGATATAAATTTCAATTTTATGTTTGATTAAAATTTATATGAATACTTTCTATCTTTTTTTTTTATAACCAGCTTCCTGGCTTACGTCAGACTATTTCTGGAGATAGTAGTACTGATCCCTCAACACTACTACCAGTAAATCGCGGGATGTGCCTGAATGACCAGGGTTTGAGAACAGATCAACCGATATCACTTACAAGGTCATATCCCAGAAGAGAGCAAAGTGCTCCCATTCGAAGCCACGCTGCAGGCCTCCAACTGAATTTAAGTTCACCTCCTTTGTCATACAGCTATGTCCGGGGGACTGAATACTTTCTATCTTAATTGCAAGGATTCTGGTTTTCGCTTCTGCTGCATACAGAGGTTCCATAATTAATAAGGAAGAGTGTCCAACGAAAATTGTTTTTTTCTTTTGGGAGGGTTGCTTGAATAATTGATCATCGATCAATATCACAGTATTGTATAAATTAAAGTTAGGAACAAATTTTCTTTTGACCTATCAGTAAGAAAAAAGGGCTATTTGTGATGTTGTCCTTACCCTTGTCATTATTCAACTATACCAGCAAACAAATACTGGAATTCAGAAAATGACCCCACATTCTTGGCTCAAATATCCAATTGCCATTCACTAGCTCCCTTGATTTATTTTATATCTAGCTTCCCGTCTTACGTCAGACTATTCATAAAGATAGTAGTCCCGGTCCCTCAACACTACTACCAGTAAATCGCGGGATGTGCCTGAATGACCAGGGTTTGAGAACAGAGCAACTGATATCACCTACAATGTCCTACCCCAGAAGAGAGCAAATTGCTCCCACCAGGATTCGAACCCACGCTGCAGGCCTCCAGCTGAATTTTAAGTTCCCTTCCTTTGCCATTCAACTATGCCCCGGGGACATCTCCCTTGATTCTTAATGCCTCCACGTGCCCTTCCTATATACTCCTCTTTAAAATGGGGCCACTATTAGGGTGTGGGGATTATAATGGAGGCACTATCTGTTCTCAGTCTACTGCTTTTTTGTGGGTAGATAAAGTTTGTAGGGAAACAATTGTCATATTCTTTGGAGTATGGCTTAACACTGTATGCACATTGGTTTACAATAAAAGCATTATCATGTCAACTCTAGCTAAATTAATAGAGTTGTGGTAGCGCATTGGTTTACAATAAAAGAATTATCATGTCAACTCTATCTAAATTATATTATCGGGGTTGTGGTGGAATCAGAAATTTAATTTTATGGAATCTGAATTTATAAACCATGACTACAAGTGTTAATAACTAGGTTCTAAATTTGATATGTATACATATTTAATGAATTTATTGACATATATGAGCAAAAGATATTGGGTTCACCTTAGTCCGTAAATGGGCTTCTAGATCTGTCATTCTTAACCAGAGGTCTTGAAAGAAATAATCCCCTTGATTATTTTCATTAATTGAAAGGCTATATATACAAGTTACATATTTCCATAATAGGAGAATTCAATTCCTATTCTATTTCTAAATCTTTATTCTACCATAATTCTAACTATACAATTATGGTAAATGTATAACACTAATTAAGGTAACATTTACACTACAATATACTACAAATATATATACCATATATACAAGATTGTATCTTCCTTATTATGTCCGAGATGGGCTTGTTGGCTACTTTGAGGCTTTCATCGAGGCCAGCCGAGAGGCCGAGAGCCCATTGTATTCCTGTGATATACACTTCTGTATATTCAGTGTATATCATAGGAATATTTTCTTGTTTAACACACCCTCGCAGTCATAGCAGGCGGTCTTCGAACGCTGAGACTGTCCCTAAAATCTTCAAAGAGAACCGATGGTAGACCCTTTGTAAAGATGTTTGCAATTTGATAACGAGACGGGACATGGCATACGCGAACGTGACCCTTTGCACCCTTTTCACGGACAAAGTGAATGCCCATTTCGATATGCTTAGTGCGTTGGTGTTGAACTGAGTTACCTGAAAAGTAGATGACACTAATGTTATCGCAATAGACCAAGGTTATCTTCTGAATGGGACAATGAAGCTCCAAAAGCAAATTACGTAGCCAACATGATTCGGAGACCACATTCGCTACCCCTCGATATTCTGCCTCTGCACTTGAGCGTGATAGAGTTGCCTAATGCTTTGCCGACCAGGAGACCAAGTTGTTGCCAAGGAACATACAGTAGCCAGAAGTTGACTGTCTAGTGTCGGGACAACCACCCCAATCAGCATCCGTGTAAGAGACAAGTGTGGATGTAGATGAAGGATACAAGTGCAAACCATAGTCTAGTGTCCCCTGAATATACCGAATGATGCGTTTGATTGCATTCATGTGCTAAACTTTGGGATCATGCATGAATAAACACACCTGCTGAACCGCATACGTAATATACGGTCTGGTAAAGGTAAGATACTGGAGGGCCCCTGCAAGACTGCGATAGCCGGTCGGGTCCTCGTATGGTGCACCTGCTGCAGCACTCAGCTTGGGGTTTGCACCAACTGGCGTGGAAGTGGACTTACATGATGACATCCCAGCCCTCTCTATGATTTCAGCAGCATATTTTCGTTGAGACAAAAACAAGCCACATGAATGACGCTTGACGACAATCCCCAAAAAATAACTCAAAGGCCCTAAGTCTTTCATAGCAAACTCAGAACTGAGCATGGTCATGATAGACTGGCGCAAGACATCGGAAGAGGCAGTCAAGATGATATCAACCACATACAACAGAATGTAGGCCAAGGAAGAACCACTGCGGTAGATGAACAATGAATTATCTGACCTGTTGTGAGTAAACCCAATAGTTGAAACGAAGTCAGCAAAAATCGTATACCAGGCCCGTGGAGACTGCTTAAGCCCATATAAGGACTTTTTCAATAAACAGACATGATGCGGATGGTTAGGATCCCTGAAACCCAACGGCTGATGCATATAGACTGTTTCTTTGAGGTCACCATGTAGGAAGGCATTCTTGACATCCAACTGATGAATATGCCAAGTCTTTGAAAGAGCCAAGCTAAGCACCGTGCGAATAGTAGCCGGCTTGACCACCGGACTAAACGTCTCACCACAATCTATCCCAACCTGCTGAGTCTTACCATCACCCACAAGTCGCACCTTATGTCTAGCAAATGACCCATCTGAATTCTCCTTATGAGCAAAAATCCACATAGACCTGATAACATTAATACCATATGGACGGGGCACCAACTCCCACGTCTTATTATCAATAAGAGCATTATATTCATCAGTCATAGCAATTTTCCAATTAGGGTCATTTAATGCGGACACGGGATTGCGGGGCAAGGGGGATTTAGAGACATCAGAATGTAAATTAAAATATCTTTTAGGTGTAAAAATACCCCGCTGACTACGAGTGATCGGTCTATGACTCGTGGAAGAATTGAGGGAATTTTGGAAATTTTCTGGGCTCGGGACGGACTGGCCAGCAGGCAGTGGGCATGCTGGCCCAAATCGGTACCTGGAATCAACATCTGGACCAGCCTGCATTTGGATCGCCCAATTGTCTTTGGACCGATCCAAGAATCGGAACAATGCGATACAATGGGCTCATTTGGAGGATGTTGGGTGCAGGATATGTCCAAAAAATTCCGAATAATATACGGGGATATTTGGTTATCCAAAAAATTATACGACCTAGGCTCGGGAGTATGAACTTTCGTAAAAGGAAATTGGGTTTCATAAAAAATGACATTGGCGATTAATTATGATTTTCTTGGAGGATAAATCAAAACATTTATAACCACGATGATTCAACGGATAACCCAAAAATACACACGGGGTAGACCGAGCCTGAAGTTTGTTAATTGTGGTGGATAGGAATAACGGATAACACAAGCACCCAAAAATCCGAAGATGAGAATAAGAAGGATTCTTATTATATAGGATTTTGAGGGGGAAGAATATGTCAGACCTTTAGAATGAATTATGTTAAGGAGATATGTGGCCATTTGTAGAGCATGATGCCAAAAATATGGAGGTATGGAGGCATGAATTAAGAAAGTTCGGACAATGTTATTTATGGACCAAAATTTGCGTTCGGCTTTCCCATTTTGTGAAGATGTATGAGGACACGAAAAAAGAAAATTGATCCCATTATTAGCACAGAATTCCCGAAACTCCCTATTGTCATACTCTTTCCCTTTATCACATTGAATATTTTTTATTTCTCTTTCGAATTGAGTACGAATGAACGCTCTAAATTTGATGAAGACGGAAAACACTTGTGATTTATTCGCAATTGGAAACGTCCACAAAAATCTCGAATAATCATCTAAAAAGAGAACATAATATCGATGACCCAATGAACTAAGAACAGGAGACGTCCATAAGTCGCTATGAATAATATCAAATGGCATTGAAGTATGAGAATTGGAGTATACAAATGGCAACTTAACAATTTTTCCTAATGAACAAGACTGACAAAGTGAAGTACGACTCGTACCCTTATAAGAAATAAAGCTATTTTTATCTAAAACTAATAAAATAGAAGATCCCGGATGACCAAGACGAGCATGCCACATGGAAGGAGAGATGGTTGCAAAAGCTGATGGCAAGACTTGACTCGATGGACTGAAACCAGGCATGATAGGATACAGATCCCTCCTACTATCACACCTCATGAGATGACTCCCCGTCTTGAAATCCTTCACAGAGAAACCAAAAGGATCAAATTCAATGGAAACAAAATTGTTAGTAGTGAACTTTCGGACAGATACTAAATTTTTAATCAATTTAGGAGCATGTAAAGTATTTTTCAAGAGAAGGGGTGGATTGGGGGGAGACAATGTTTTCTCACCATACCCTAGAATTGGAATAGAAATGCCATTACCAACAATTATCCCCCGAGGGGTGCTCAAATTGGAATAAGATGAGAGAGTACCTGATTCGGAAGTCATGTGAGTAGTAGCACCGGTGTACATATACCAATTTGGGTCCGATTGAGTTAACCCCAATGTGTGCATCCCGACCTCGATATCGGTTTAAGTGGGGCATGCTGCATGATGGGCTTGCGACGGTCGGGGCCCAAGAATTCCTGTCCGTGATGGAGCTAGGCCGTAGCTGCTGCTGCCACTACTGCTGGGCCACTGGCCAGTGGGCCTCCATTGCTGGGTGTTGGGCCTGAACTGTTGGCCAACCCACTGGCCGCTCGAATTGGCTGCTGGCCCATGGTCCACTGCCCCAGCCCCACGGGCCCCACTACTAGGCCCAGGGGGGTGGTGGGCCACTGTTCTCTGGATGGGACCCACCGCGTGCTTGCTGACCACCGGAACTGCCACCAGAATCGCTGCGTTTGCCCCCGCGGTTTTTGTTATTATTCTTGCGATTATTCTTGCCGCCACCATGATTATGGTTTTGGCCCGAATTATTAACAAAACCCGAAGAACTAGGAGAGGACGCCACCATGACGACGGGCTTGCTCAGAGTCGCTTTTAGACAAACCGGCTTCTTCCAAAGTAAGCATGGAGCGGGCTTGATAGAAGTCAGGAAGAGGGTTGCTTTGGCGAAGGAGAGTTCCAACACCATTATAGGCCTCCGAAAAATCGGCAACCAACTGTAGAACTAGACGATTATTAGTTATTGGTGGGCCAACATTCCGGAGTTGATCCGCCAACTCCTTTAGTTTCTTGCAATATGCAGAAACGTTCGAAAATTCATCTATTCAAACTAGGGAGAATTCCTGCTCGAGTGTGACGACACGTGAATGTTGGTTGTCTTGGAATATGTCACGCAATCTATTCCAAGCAGCCATAGTCGTGGTATTCGGCTCAATAACGGTAGCATCAAGAGTAATCCATAACTCAGGATCCTCCGCAGGAAGAGGTCTAGCGGGAGGAATGACGTGATGAAGAACTTGATGGGAGATAGCGTGAATTTTAAACAACTCCGCCCACGTCGCATATTGGACGTTTTCCATCTCAATGACAATAGGGATACTGGTCTTGACGTTAGAAACTATGAGGGCAGAATGATAATTGTTCTTAGACATATTGAAAGAACAAAGAAGAAAGGAAAATTTAAGAGAAGTGTTTTTTAGAGCGGAAGATGAATTTTGGATGAGAAACCCGAGGGGGGGTGGGCGTGTCTCGGCCGAAATTGAGAGGACAAAAGTTGGGAGAGAAAAACTTTTGTTTAGACCTAGTCTCTTGATACCATGAAAGAAATAATCTCCTTGATTATTTTCATTAATTGAAAGGCTATATATACAAGTTACATATTTCCATAATAGGAGAATCTTATTCCTATTCTATTTCTAAATCTTTATTCTACCATAATTCTAACTATACAATTATGGTAAGTGTATAACACTAATTAAGGTAACCTTTACACTACAATATACTACAAATATGTATACCACATATACAAGATTGTATCTTCCTTATTCTGTCCGAGATGGGCTTGTTGGCCACTGCTGGGCTGTTGCCGAGGCCCACTGCCGAGACTGCTGAGAGCCCACTGTTGTCCAGTCCACTGTATTCCTGTGATATACACTTCTGTATATTCAGTGTATATCACAGGAATATTTCCTTGTTTAACAGGTCACATATTAGAGACTTGAATATATATGATCGCCTTTGTTTAGGGAACGTTTTACCTCCAATACGAGACTTCTCAACGTGACTTCAAATTTAATCGGGCACAACATTGATAGCAAACACCGAGTTAAAAAAATTATAGCTAAAAAATAATGGCATTGACCCTCTTTTATACATGAACATAAGCCTTGGCCCTTGCATAATGGGCACCTGTTGTTTTAATTTAATTTCTTGAAGCTTGTAGCATACCTTTTTGCTTTTAAAATGGCTTCATTAGTGCTCTATTCTAATTTCTTTATTTAAAATTATTGGTTTTGGTTCAGGTTCTTTCTCTTGCAGTTGGTAGTTTTTTCAGGTAAAGTCGGTTGCCTTGCACATGTATTCTTTACTTATTGTTCAATATCACGACAAACCAAAAATTATAAGGAAATCCCAAGTACTGTTGAAAATTTACTAATATGGGATTAAGTTTACCCCGTCTTTAATGACTTAAAAATATGGGCCCCTCATGTCAGAAATATCGTTTCTTCACACATATCTAATCTACTAAGTGAGTAGATGATGTTAGTGCCAAGTATCGTCAAATTTCATTAAGAAATGAAAGAGATATTGATACACAAAGTAAGGTGTTTGGACATGAAAAGATGGAGTGTTTTTGGCCAAAAATGACAAACCTCCCTCATTTGTAGAAGATGGAAGGATTGTGCAATATATAAACTCTAAGTTTGAGTAAGGGTTTGGGACCCCAAGGGGTAACCCTTGTGTTTAGAAAGGAGAGGACCTAGGTGAGCTTATGTTCGGGTCCGGGTCAACATAATTTGCTTTGTTGATAGTCGTTGATTTATCTTGGAAGACTATTACACATTACCGTAAAAGCATATATATGTGGCAATTTTATCTTAAAGACAGAGAGCCATCTCTCGACTCAGCAAATCATTATTTCTATTTCATTTTTCTGCCACACTATTACCAACAATTTAAGACAATTTATTCTGAGTGTTCGAAAGATGTCTGTTTCAAACTTTGCTTCTGGTTCTGCGACTGCTATTCAAGGGAATGTTGTTGTCCCTACTTCTGCCAGTTTCTAAGGAGAACGTCCAGAAAAGCTTCTGGGTACAAATTTCAAGAGATTGCTACAAAAGATACTACGTTGAGCCTGTCTCGCTTTTTGACAGAAGATCCTCCTTCTGGTGGGGATGCAATAAACACTCAATCTAACACAACGGTGGGCAACGATATCTAGGTCACAAATGACTTGAAGTTAACACTGGATGCCCGGAATCATAGTGGTTTCATGTGCAAAAACTGCATTTCGAACGGTCTGTCGGATACACTCTATATTGTGTATTGCACCGTGAAGACGGCAAATGAGTTGTTGGAAAAACTCAAGAAAAAGTACAGCGCACAGCATGCGGGTACTAAAAAATTCATCGTTGGAAAGTTTCTGAAATTTCAAATGGTGGATGGTAAATCAGTGATGTCTCAAATCCAGGAGTTTCAAATGATTCTTCATCATCTGGATTTGGAAGGAATGAAGCCAAATGAGCAGTTTTTCGTTGCGTCTTTAATTGAGAAAGTGCCTCCTTCGTGAAATGAGTTCATGAGTTATCTCAAACTGAAGACAAAGAAAATGGATTTGAAGATCTTATTGTCAAACTACAAATACAAGAGGAGAATAAAAGGGCTATATCTAAGGTAAAATAGCCAATGAATGCAAAGGCGAATCTGGTTGATTCAAAGGGAAACTCCAACAAAATGTGCAAGTACCAGGGAGGCGGCAAAAGCCAAACGATGGAGAAGTTCAAAGGAAACTTCCATCACTATAGAAAGCCTGGCCATATGATCAAAGACTGCCGCAAACTAAAGCGAGAGCAAAAGGAAAAAGCCAAGAACAAAGTCAAGGCCAAGGCTAACGCTGTGCAAGACAAGGATGATCCTTCGAACCTTGACAACATGATTGTGAATTTCTCGGCTGTAGTGCTGGAGGCAAATCTGGTGGAGAATCCAAGGCAATGGTGGATAGACACGGGTGCAACCCGTCACATCTGTTCTGACAAGAGTGCCTTCTCTTCTTACGCCCCAATCTCGGGTAAAAAGTTGTTCATGGGCAACGACGCTACCTCTGAAGTGCAAGGAGTTGGAAAAGTTGTCCTCAAAATGACTTCAGGCAAAGAGCTTACTCTGAAGGAAGTGATGCACGTCCCTGACATCCGCAAGAACTTGGTTTCAGGGCCACTGTTGGTTAAGGCTGACTTTAGACTAGTTTTTGAGTCCAACAAATTTGTAATAACTAAGAATGGTATATTTGTTGGAAGGGGCTTCGCATGTGACGACCTCTTCAAAATGAATGTTATGTCTGTAATTCGTTCATCAAATGAAATAAAACTTTCTACCTACTTGCTTGAGTCCTCTAATTTATGACATCATAGATTAGGACACGTTAACTACAAATCCATTCAAAAGTTAGTAAAATTGGAATTGTTGCCTTCCTTCGACATAAACCCTCAACATAAATGTGAGGTATGCATAGAAGCAAAATTAACCAAATCGCCTTTCCATTCAGTCAAAAGAAACACCGCTCCTCTAGAACTTATTCACACCGACATATATGATTTAAAGTTTGTGCAAACTAGATGGGGGAACAAGTACTTTGTAACTTTCATTGATGATAGTACAAGGTATTGTTATGTTTACTTGTTGAAAAGTAAAGATGAAGCGTTTGAAGCATTTAAACGTTACAAAGCAGAAGTTGAAAATCAACTAAACCTACAGATTAAGACAATTCGTAGTGATAAAGGGGGAGAATACGTAGCACCGTTTGAAGAATACTGTGCTCAATTCGGCATTGTTCATCAAACGACTGCTCCTTACTCGCCTCAGTCTAACGGTATTGCCGAGCGCAAAAACCATATGTTAAAAAAATGATGAATGATTTACTTATCAATTCCGGACTAGCCCAAAACATGTGGGGCGAAACGATTCTTACCGCTAATACAATTCTCAATAGAGTTCCGCATAAGCGTAAGGATAAAACTCCATATGAATCATGGAAAGGAAAGAAACCCACTTACAAATATTTGAAAGTGTGGGGCTGTTTGGAAAAAGGTCGAAGTACCTAAACCAAAACAGGTCAAAATTAGACCCAAGACTGTAGATTGCATATTCATCGGATATGCAAATAACAGTAGTGCTTATCACTTATTAGTATATAAGTCAGAGATACCTGATATTCACGAGGGTACGATCATAGAATCAAGGAATGCTGAATTCTTTGAACAAATCTTTTCTAGAAAGGAAAAAGAAATAATTTCGCGCAAATGAAGTTATGAACAAAATGCTCAAAATCAACAAGACCCGGGAGTTTCTGATTATCCGAAACTAGATGTTCCAGATCTACAGGACTCAGAAGTTACTGACTATTTGAAACTTAATGTTCCAGACCTACAGAACTTAGGGATTCCAGAGGTTGAACCAAGACAGAGCAAAAGGGCCAAAAAGGACAAAACCTTTAGTCCAGACTTTCTAACCTATATGGTTGAAAATGAACCAAGGACAATTAAGAAAGCATTATCAACTCCAGAAGCACCGCTTTAGAAAGAAGCTATAGAAAGCGAAATAGATTCCATCATGCAGAACCATACTTGGGAAATGATTGACCTTCCTTCAGGAAGAAAACCTTTGGGTTGCAAGTGGATACTCAAAAGAAAGTACAAAGCAGATGGAACTATTGACAAGTATAAGACCAAATTAGTAGTCAAAGGCTACAGACAAACGGAAGGCCTCGATTATTTCGACACATACTCCCATGTGTCTAGATTAACGTCCATAAGGGTATTCATTGCCATAACAGCTTTGCGTGACCTTGAGATACATCAAATGGATGGTAAGACAACCTTCATAAACGGAGAGTTGGAAGAGGAAATATACATGGAACAACTCGAGGGGTATGTGATTCCAGGATAAGAAAATAAAGTCTATCGACTTGTTAAGTCTTTATACGGACTCAAACAAGCCCCGAAACAATGGAATGAAAAGTTCGACAATACTTTATTATCAAAAGGTTTCTCCATAAATGAATGTGATAAATGTATCTATATAAAATGGAACTCTGACTCATTTGTCATGATATGCCTTTACGTAGATGACATGCTCATTACCGGAAGTAGTCTAAACTTGATCTTGGAAACCAAGAATATATTGAAACAATGCTTCGACGTGAAAGATATGGGTATTGCAAATGTGATCTTAGGAATTAAGATTTCTAAGACATCTGACGGGCTGGTCTTATCTCAATCTCATTACATTGAATATGTTTTGACAAAATTTGATGTATTTGACAGTCCCCCTATGAAGTCACCAATGGATATGAATCATAGAATTGATAAGAATCATGGTGCACCCGTATCCCAAGAGCGATATGCGCAGGTCATTGGTAGCTTAATGTATATTACAAACTGCACGTGACCCGATATCGCTTATCCAGTCAATAAGTTGGCTAGGTTTACTCGTAATCCTGGAAATGATCACTGAAAGGCGTTAAATCGGATACTACGATATTTGAAATATTCGCTGACTTACGGATTACATTATTCAAGATATCCAGCCGTACTGGAAGGATATAGTGATGCAAATTGAATATCAGACATAAAGAACACCAAATCTATCAGTGGGTATGTTTTTACAATTGGTGGTGGGGCTGTGTCTTGGAAATCCTTTAAGAAGACATGCATCGCCCGATCCATAATGGAATCATAGTTTATCGCTTTGGACAAAGAATGAGAAGAAGAAGAGTGGCTTCACGACTTCTTAGAGGATATTCCTTGTTGGGATAAACCCGTACCTTCAGTAATGATTCACCGTGACAACCAATTGGCTTTAGGAAGGGCACAAAATAATATGTACAACGGCAAGTCTAGACATATTCGTCGGAGGCATAAGACCGTTAGGCAGTTGATCACTACGGGTGTCATTTCATTTGATTACGTCAAATCAAAGGATAACTTAGTTGATTCATTAACTAAAGACCTACCCAGAGATCAAATATTCTGCTTGTCTAGGGGAATGGGCTTAAAACCCAAACAATAAGAATCTTTATGGTGGTAACCCAACCTTACTGACTGGAGATCTCAGAAATTTAGTTCAATGGAAAAACTAAACTATAGAGGTTCAGTTTAACGCTTCACTTGAAGTAAGAGCACTTCGGATTATCATTCTTTAAAGAAATATAACTCTAAATCCGTTTCCGCGATAAACATTGAGTGCTACCTGCATAATGGGTAAAGGATAAGTTTTTGAAACTTTTAATGATTCCTAACACTTGCGAGTGGGGTAGAGCAATATGCCTTATAGGAGATCACCTATTTAAGTGCGAAGATAGGCCGCTTCAAATGTACGCACTTAAGACTCCGAGCGTTGTCCATGGCCACAATGGACAAAATGATAAGAAGAAATGAATAAGGAGAGCTATTTTGTTGATACCATTGTCTTGATTTACGCTAAACACTGATGGTTCAAGACATCACGTTCATCGCGTAGTAAGTAAATTCGATGGTAATCGACTAAGGAAGATTCAAAATCGAAAGCTACCTTTCCCGATGCAATATCTTTTCGCTGAAAGATTGGTGGACTTTGGCACCTCGTGTGCACCAATTCTCTTTCAAGAGGGGATTGATGGAAATTTACTAATGTGGGGTTTAGTTTATCCCGTCTTTAATGACTTAAAATGTGTGCCCCGCATGTCGGAAATATCATTTCTTCGCACATGTCTAATCTATTAAGTGAGTAGATGATGTTAGTGGCAAGTATTGTCAAATTTCGTTAAGAAATGAAAGAGATATTGGTACACAAAGTAAGTTATTTGAGACATGAAAAGATGGAGTATTTTTGGCCAAAAATGACAAATCTCACTCATTGGTAGAAGATGGAAGGATTGTGCAATATATAAACTCTAAGTTTGAGTAAGAGTTTGAGACCCCAAGGGGTAACCCATGTGTTTAGAAGGGAGATGACTTAGGTGAGCTTGGGTTCGGAGCTAAGCCCCACACGCGCGCCGCTGCCCGCCCGTCCGGTATGGTCCAGGCTTGGGTTCGGGTCTCGGGTCTCGGGCCGTGGGCTGTTGAGCTGTTGCTTTCTTCCGAAACTTTGACTGTTCAACAGAACAAAATGTTGCTTCCTTTTCTGCTCTTAGAAATTGAACATTTCTGTTCAAACTCAAGAGAAGAGAGAACACACAACAACAATACACAGAAAGTCAGATATTCGTTGTATCCTTACACAATTCTTTCTTCTGTTTTGTTCAAAATATATGCAAAACATAAACTCTTTTCTTCTATTTGTTCTGTTCGAAACACAGAACTCTCATCTGTTCTGTTCTGAACACAAACAGAATCACCAATTTGTTCTATATTCATTTATTTCTCTCAGATCAACACAATTTGCTTTGCTTTGTTGATAGTCGTTGTTTTATCTTGGAAGACTATTATCCATTACCGTAAAAGCATATATACGGGACAATTTTGTCTTAAAGACAGAGAGTCATCTCTCGACTCAGCAAATCATTATTTCTATTTCTATCACACTATTACCAACAAGTAGCACTATTATATTTTCAACCATGTTGAACGTGAAATGGCCAATACAAGAGTTCAACATCCATTTATTTTAGTAATAAGATTTGACCTGTTGATTAATGATTAAGAAGGGCCACAACTTGTAACTATGAAAAGATCACGAAGTGAAAATCGAGTTCATCCGAACCCCTTGAAGTACTTTAAAATATCTATAGGAAACGAAAATACAAAAGGAAGACTAAATAGGGATAGTCTTAAATTTTGAAGTTGATTGGTCCAAGTTGGGCTTAATTATTTTTCACTTTAAGGAGATGTAGCTTTTTTTTGGGAGGGTGTGAGTTAACCATATAGTATCTGGAATTCACATATGACTTGTTCAGATTCGTGCCACGTATAACTCATTTAAGAGGAAAACGCTCCATAGTAGTAATTTGTCCCAATGAAAAAATGTTAATTTCCAACATACTTCCCGTAAAAAAATTGGCTTATTGAAAACGTTTCTGACCAACTTTCCCTGAAAAACCCTTACTACGAGCCAATTTATGACGGGTTATCCCTCAAGATTTGTGTTGCACTTTAGTAGTGTCTATTTCCAGGGATTGAATCTGAGAATTTTAATTTAGAATCGAGGAATCTTTTTCATTCCATTATTTTCCTTGAGGATGATGGTGGGATTAAAGATGAATAGATAACGTGATCAGAAGTAATTGATGTTAGAAATTTGCCTTTGGTGGGGAGGTTGCGTCCACCCATATTTAATGACTTAAACACTAGGGTTCCGCATGTTAAAGGTTTTGTCTCTCCACACGCGCATAATATACTAAGTGAGTAGATGACCTTAGGGCCAAGGATCGTCAAATTTCGTTAAGCAATGAAAGAGATATTGGTCCACGAAGTAAGGTGTTTGAGACATGAAAATATGGTGTGGGACAAATCTACCACATCGGTGGGAAAAGGAAGAATTGTTCTCTTTATAAGACTAAAAAATAGACAAGGGTTTGGGACCCCAAGGGGTAACCCATGTGTTTGAAGGAGGGATGACCTAGGTGTGCTTGGGTTAGAGGCTAGCCCCACACGCGCACCGCCGCTGCCAGCCCGTCCGAGCTCGGGTCGTGGGTCATGGACTTCTTCTGACATTATCTTTTGGACCTCAAACTGTTTAGTATTTATAGATTATGGTATTCTGGATGTCCAGCGGTTCTCTGGGAGAACACAGTGATGCAAACTTGACATCAGTTATGAAGAACACCAAAGCCATAAGTAAATGTGTAAGGTGGGTCTTGGAAAATCCTCTAAGCAAACTTGCATCGGCCGATTCATGATGGAATCAGAGTTTATCGCTTTGAACAAAGCATGAAAAGAAGTTGAGTAACTTCATGACCTCTTAGAGGATGTCCCTTATTGGGATAAACCCGTGCCTTCGTCAGTTATACATTGTGACTAGCCAGTCGGCTTCAGGGAGGGCACGGATGACGGCGTTTGGACATATTAGTCAGAGACATAAGACCGTTGGCAGTTGATCATCACGAGTGTCTCTTTCTTAATTACTAATCAAAGGATATAGCGGACCCTTTAACTAAGGGACTAACCGAAGATCAATAATTTTGCATGTCTAGGGGAATAGGCTTAAAACCCAAACAATATGAACCTTTGCGGTGGTAACCCAACCATATTGACTGGAGATCCCAAGAATTTGGTTCAATGGGAAAACTAAGCTGTAAAAGGTTTAGTTGAGCGCTTTGGTGGAAGCAAGAGCACTTCAGATGATGAGTTCTGTAAGAAAACATGAATCCAAAGTTGTTCCCGCGATAGACATTAAAGTGCTACCTGCATGGTGGGTAAAGGTTAAGCTTCCAAACCTTGAAACGATCCTCAAACGGTTGAGGTTAAGGTTAGGGAAACTTTTAATGATTCCTAACACTTGTGAAGTAGGGTATATCAGGATACCTTGTAGGAGATCACCTATTTAAGTGAGAGGATATGCCTCCTCAAATGAACGCACTTAAGAATCCAAGTGTGTCCACGGCGACAACGGACAAAACAATAAGAATGAAAACGAACAAGGGGAGTTGTTGTGTTGGTATCATTGTCTTGGCTTACACTAAACACTGACGGTTCAAGACATCACGTTCACCGCGCAGTAAGTAAGTCCGGTGGTATTCAACTAGGGAATGTTCAATGCAGAAGCTACCTCTCCTGATGCAATATCTTTTCGCTGAAAGATTGATGAAAGTAGGCACCTTGTGTGTGCACCAAAATCTCTTTGAAGAGGGGATTGTTGGAAATTTGCCTTTGGTAGGGAGGTTATGTCCACCCTTATTTAATGACTTAAACACTAGAGTTTCGCATATTGGAGGCTTTGTCTCTTCACACGTGCATAATCTACTAAGTGAGTAGATGACCTTAGGGCCAAGGATCGTCAAATTTTGTTAAGAAATGAAAGAGATATTGGTCTACGAAGTGAGGTGTTTGAGACATGGAAATATGGTGTGGGACAAATCTACCACATCAGTGGAAAAATGAAGAATTGTTCTCTTTATAAGCCTAAAAAATGGATAAGGATTTGGAACCCCAAGGGGTAACCCATGTGTTTGAAGGAGGGAGGACCTAGGTGTGCTTGGGTTCGAGGCTAGCCCCACACGCGCGCGCCGTCGCCCACCCGTCTGGTCCGGTCTCGGGTCGTGGGTCATGGGCTTCTTCTGACATTATCTTTTGGACCCTAAACTGTTTAGTATTTACAGTTTGGGCCAGAAAGGCAACAATTTATGGCATTTTTGCACTTACTACAAAATGACCTCTTAATCACCGCATCCTCCAAAAACACTATAAATTGCCTGAAACAGATTTGAGGTAGAAAGAGGACGAAAACAAGAGAAAATCAGTCTAAAAGTGAGCAACAGAAACATAAACTATTCCTTCCTTTTTCCTCTAAATCAACAAGTCGTTTCGTGTTTGTTTTCTTCGTCAGAATTAACCTATTTGCTTTGTAGTGCTGATTAGTTGTTGTTTTATCTTAGGAGACTATTGCCCGCAAACGTAAAATCATATATACGGGGCAATCTTGTCTTAAAGACAGAGAGTCATCTCTCGACTCAGCCACATTCTATAACAATCCAGATTTAGTGTTTCTTGATTTCAGGTTATCAAGATTCAAGCCTCAACAAACTTGCGGCAGTTCTGAATATTGATTGTTTGTTCATTCTTTCGAATACTTGTAATATTTATTTTATCTCCAACAATTGATAATGACGATGCATGTGAGAACATGCCTCTGCAACATATAGAGGGGATTGGAAGATCTACATTAAGAGAAGCAACCTGCTCTTGTCATTGCCAATGATTATCGAAAATTTCGAAATAAAAGAGCCACTGTCTCTCTTCATCATTTGTTGTTTTTGCACTTTTGAGTCAAACATACAAATCTTAGCATATATCCTACTGGGATTTTCCATTTATTTACAGGCAAGTGGCATTAATTAGAGTATCTTGTGAATATGCCCCTTAAATGCCGCTTCATTTTTATAACGATATATTATCAGTGTATATAACTTAAATTTGTATTTTCAAACCGTGAAAAATGTCCGTTGCAGCTGCGACTCAATGTGCATAAGTTGATCTTCTGACTTCTGGCCCTTATCACTAGTTTAGTATCAGTATTCCTTGACATTAAAACATACTGATTAATCATGAAAAACTAAATATGAAGTGGTTCATCGAGCAATAAGTAATTAATGTCGTGTCACATTTGCATCTTTCAAAAACCTATAGGACGAGATTGCAAAATTATTAATGACAGTCGATGTCACAATTAATCCCTTAATTAAGTACGGAAAATGATGACGCTATGGCACAATCAATATATTTGTGTCCTCTTTACACTAACAGAATAAAAGTGGTCCAATATATTCAAGAACCATCTAATTTAAAAAGTTGGCTTGAATTACCAAAGTTACGAGTGCTGCTACTATTTAAATAAATAAATAAATAGTAAATATTTGACTACCGAAATCATTGTTGTCATAATTGAACACGTATATATCTTAAGAATGTTGAGTTTAATTTTTTTCTTTTGTCATAAGGATCATATCTATCATAATCAGCCGTTTTATTTAATTTCTTTTTAGTATGGTTGCTACTTTATTTATATAATTTTTTGACGCCTGCTTTTTTTTGTGTGGGTTGGAGTCATTCATGACAAAAGTAGGGGGACTAATACCTGTCAATCGAATAAATCACGTATTAAATGCTCAAAAAGATATGGCTGTTAGCATATTATTTCAAATCAATTAATTAAATACTCTTTTTAACGGTAAACCAGTGATCTCTCCGACTCTACAAGTCCATGTCCAATGCCTGGATATCAAGAAAAAGGGGTCTCAACTGCAATCCAATTAAATAATAAAAAGGAATTAATTGCGGCCATAATAATTGTTTATAGTGTTGGATATGTAAAGCAGTACGAGAAGTAAATAAATATTACAAATGTTCGAAAGAATAAACAAATAGTCAATATTCAAAACTACTGCAAACTTGTTGAATGTTGAATCTTGATAACCTGAAATCAAGAAACACTAAATCTGGATTGTTACAACTGTGGCTGAGTCGAGAGATGGTAGATTTCCCCATATATATGCTTTTACGTTAACGGGCAATAGTCTCCCAAGATAAAACAACAACTAATCAACACTACAAAGCAAATAGGTTGATTCTGAAGAAGAAAACAAACACGAAACGACTTGCTGAAGAATGGAAAAGGAAAAGTTTCTGTTTTGTCCATTGTTTCTGCTCACGTTTTGGACAGAATTTGTTTCTCTCTTCTGTTTGTCTCTGTGTGTATATAGTGTAGTCTCGTTTTCAGTCACAACAATTGAGCCAAAAACTCCAATATATAGCATAAGGGGAGGGACTCCTAAACTGCCAAGTAACTCTAGGGACCAAACTATAAATATTATACAATTTAGGGGTCTATCAGAAGAAGCTCGAAGCCCACGAACCCAAGCACATCTAGGTCCTCCCTCCTTCAAACACATGGGTTACCCCTTGGGGTCCCAAACCCTTAGCCAATTTTGAGACTTGTAAAGAGAGCAATTTTTTCTTTTCCCACCGATGTGGTAGTTTGTCTCACATCATATTTTCATGCCTCAAACACCTTACTTCGTGTACCAATATCTCTTTCATTTCTCAACGAAATTTGACGATTCTTGGCCCTACGGTCATCTACTCACTTAGTAGATTATGCACGTGTGAAGAAACAAAGCCTCCAACATGCGAAACCCTAATTTTTAATTCATTAAATATGGGTGGACGCACCTCTCCACCAAAGGCAAATTTCCAACATATAGTACTATAAAGTAAAGTTTCCCCTAATACCTGTGTTTAAGAGTGCAAATCTTAATACAAAGATAACGTATATGCGTAATGACAATATAAATTTAGATGGACCTAACCATCACTCCTTCGAGAAGTGATTAGTAGTTTCTTTTTCTTTTCTTTTCGTTCATAGTATATCATACCATCAAAATATTCTGTCTATTGTTCATTTTAGGTAGAGATTACAGATTCGATTTTTTGCAAGAGATAGTCGGTTTTATTATGAAAGTTTGGTGTTTCAATAGGGAAATTTTCGGCTGATTTACACAAATGTCATTTTTAGGTCATCAGTTAGAATATTTTTTTAAAAGTTATGCAAATATACTTCTTTGAACTAAGAAAACATTAGACCGTCACTTAACATTTACAAAATTTAGATCGTGATACAACACTTGCTCATAAGATTATAAGTTTGCTCAAAAGAGATAAATTTATAAATTGCATAAAAAAAAAAAAAAAATAACTATCCCAAAAAGAACAACAAGCGATTTTATTGTTAAATTTTCTACCCATCTAAATTTGATTTTTTTTTATAGGTAAAGCCAAAAAGTAGACGTGGGTGCAGTTTGACCCACTGTCTGATTCTACTCTTCTCGTGGGTATTAATTTAATTAATTTTACGAACCACTTCTTCAAATTCATCTCAATCCTATTGGATAAGCAGCACTAATTCATCATCAAAACTTCTTACTAATGGAACATTTTTCAGGTGTAAACTAGAAAATTCCAACACCAGAGGGGGTGACAATGAGTGACATTGTTTAATTGAAGAAGGATAAGAGACTTTAATTAACTATTAAGAAGATAACCTTAAGACCACCATTGTCATTAATCACCATGCACCTTCATCCATCTTCATTTCACCTTTTCTCAAGATATTATTATTTTCATTTCCTCATTTATCTTTTTGGTGTGTGTAGCAAGAACTTTATTAAGGTTGTGGTCGAACTTCACTCCTTTGGATCTTGATTCTATTATTCTTCTCGTCCTTTCTTTTTGATTTCTTTCCGAGGAGAATGAAAATAAATTACGATCAGAATAAGTAATCTCAAAGATAAACCATACATATCGAGAAATAAGTGAATAAAAAAGGGATAAACAATATTGTTATTTATCTCCATCTATTATTCGATTTTTGAGTGAGAACGTCAGTAATTTTATCATTTTTCTCATAGAATATTCAATTCTAACGTATATGCAAATATAATTCATGTAATTAACCATTTCGATCTCTCTTCTTTAAACCAAAAGCTAAAATATGATGAGATGCATGCGCTTACCTCAAATTCACTTTACAATAAAGTTTCTAACTTAAAAGGCTTTATTATCTTGCTAAACTTGCCATTTGACAATATATAAGTGAAAAAGTATTTTGAAGATAGCCATCTATTACATGATGTCAAGCATTTACATGGACATTAATTATCCTTCAACACTATGAAGTAAAGTACATTTTTTTATATAGGAAAAGCTTACATCATTCATTTGGGACATAACAAATAAAAATGATCTTGCATGCCTTTATTTCTATTAATAGTAAAATGCAGGCATTTTCAATCAAAAGGGTGAAGATGGTAACATATACATTGTACACTTAAATTAAAAATGGATGAAAAACATGGTTATATGGTGAAGTCCACCGCACTAAAAGAAAATTGGATGAAAAAAGAAGAATGAAAGAATTGGAAGGGGCTAATTGGACGGGATACAAACGTGTGGGACCAAATGATGGTGACATAGATTTAGGTTAAGTGGAGAAATTAAAACCGACACGTGGTTAGGAGATGACCCTTGCTAATTGGGTCGAACGCGGGTTTTAAGCCGAGTGGAATGTACCAATTAGAGCGCACCCAAAACATACCCTTCACTTTAACCGAAAGTTTAGCTTTGCTTGGCCCATTTACGAAACTTGGTCTAACTTTGACACTTACACACCACAAACACCCCCTTAAATTTATTCGCAATCAATTTATATTTACGCAAAATAATAAGTATATGATATATTTATTTCACACTAAATATTATCACTTAATTATGAGTAAATAATTATTATTTACTGTTTAATTTATATGATACTTTCACTTATTGAAAGTTAATTTGATTAATTTTTAAAGTTAAATTAAATTAGATTAATTAATATTTTAAAATTTAAAATTTGGATATTTAAAAATATAAAAAAGTAACATAAATCGTAATTCTTTTCATGTCTATATTATGAAAAAAAATATTTTAAAATATTAATCAAAACTAACGTAATTGAATTTTGAGAAGGGAAAGACAGATGGAGTGTATATGGTCACTTTAATTTGTGACTTTTATAGTTTAACTTATTCAGTTAGATGCAAACTTCGAATGCAAATGACATATCTTTATTAAATTGCAAAAATAAAAAGACAAAAATTGAACACAAAGATAACTTTGTTTAATTTAAATTTACATCAAACTTAACTACCTTAGTACTTTTTCCATGTCACATTATATGTTTATTTTTTACCTAAAAGTTGGTTAATAAAACAATACTAGTATTATTGACTTTGCCTTTCTTTCTTCTATTCTGTTTTATTTTATCTTTCGGTGTTAAGTTTCTTTGAACACTTTTACCATAAACTTTTGACTTATTTGAAAAAGACTCGTACCTTTTTGCAGAGAACAAGAACATGTTGGAAATTTATCTTTGGCGGGGAGGTGCGTCCACCCATATTTAATGAATTAAACACTAGTGTTCCGCATGTTGGAGGCTTTGTATCTTCTCACATGCATAATCTACTAAGTGAGTAGATGACCGTATGACCAATAATCGTCAAATTTCGTTGAGAAATGAAAGAGATATTGGTCCACGAAGTAAGGTGTTTGAGGCATGGAAATATGGTGTGGGACAAATCTACCACATCGGTGGGAAAAGAAAGAATTGCTCTCTTTATAAGTCTCTAAAGTGGTAAAGGGTTTGGGACCCCAAGGGGTATCACATGTGTTTAAAGGAGGGAGGACCTAGATGTGCTTGGGTTCAAGGCTAAGCCTACACGCGCGCCGCCGCCCGCCCGTCCGCTGTGGGCTGTGGGCTGTGGGGACTTTCTGATATTATCTTTTTGGACCCCAAATTGCTTAATATTTACAGTTTGGTCCCTAGAATTTCTGAAAAGTTGATTTTGGGAAAGACGGAAGGCAGAAACTTTCTGCCTACCGTTTGGGCTATTTTTTGGAGCATTAACCAGCCATTACTTGGTTGTTAACTCCTCCATAAACAACCCTCCTTCATGACCATAAATCAGCCTCTCTAAATGACCATTAAACAACCCTTTCTAATGCCATTAACAACCCTCCTAATGACTATTTACAGCCATGTTTGTGGCAGTTGAGGAGTCCCTCCTCCATGTTATATATTGATGTCTTTTGGCTCAATTGTGTTGGAGAAATACACACACGAAAATAGTAGCACAAAACAGTGAGCAAACACACACATATACACAAGATATACACAACAGAGACACATTATATACACAGAGACAAAACAGAAGAGAAAGTCAGTCCAATAACGTTGGACGAAAACAGATACTCTTCCTTCCTTTTCCATATCTTCAGCAAGTCGATTCATATTTGTTTTCTTCGTCAGACTCAACCTATTTGCTTTGTAGTATTGATATTAAAGTGTTGTTTTATCTTGGAAGACTATTGCCCATTAATGTAAAAGCATATCTACGTGACAATCTTGTCTTAAGGACAGAGTGCAATCACTCGACTCAGCACACAATTGTAACCATCCAAATTTAGTTGTTTCTTGATTTCAGGTTATGAAGATTCAAGACACAACAAGCTTGCAGCAGTTCTGAACATTGGACTATTTGTTTATCCTTTCGAACACTTGTAATATTTATTTACTTCTCGTACTGCTTTACTACAATAGCAACCAACAATTTAAGACAAGATTGTATTAGTGTTCGAAAGATGTCGGTCGAAAGTTGTGTGACCAAATCTGGATATAGCTGTGGTTTTCTGGTAGAAGATAGTGATGATGATGTTGTTGATGGTCAACATGTTCATGGTGTCACCGCTCCTGAGAGTGGTGGAAACAAGCACCCACGAGAGGCTGAAGATGTCAATTTGGACAAGAGGAGAAGGCTGAAGATGTGGTTCTATCTTACAGCAGAAGACATATATCTGTCCCAGACAAAGGATCCGAATTATGGTAAGGAGGAAATGGACACTCAGTCCGATGAAGTGACTGAAGTGGGCCAGAATCCGAAATTGGGATAAGTAATTTTTCTTCCTTGTCAAGAATAAGATTAAATGATGTCTGATTAAAATGGCTTAAAAGTAAGGAGGAATATGAAAATGTTTTACGAAATAATTTATATTCCTTATGCTTTAAAATCAGCAGTTTAATATCTTCTTCTTTCCCGTTTAAATATTGGATTTTGTAAACGACTTAAAAAGATCTGTTCTTTTAAGTGTAATTATTAAAAGTGTGTATAGTATGTTCGCACATACGAGGGAGAAAGATCCACTAACTATGCAAAAATTGTTACCACTCTTAAGTAAGCGCCAACAATTGTCTGGGCACCAATCATAACGGAAGAAGACTAAAAGCTAAAGACGTTGAGCCTGTCACACTATTTGGCAGAAGATCCTTTGATATGATGATATTGGACACTCAGTCATACAAAGCCTCTAGGCGACTGGAGTGGGCCAAAATTCCTTTGATATGATGATATTGGACACTCAGTAATACAAAGCCTCCGGGCGACTGGAGTGGGCCAAAATTCCTTTGATATGATGATATTGGACACTCAGTCATACAAAGCCTACGGGCGACTGGAGTGGGTCCAGAATTCATTTCATAGGAAAAGTAATGGACACCCAGTAAGGTAAGTCAGAGTTTCCAAATCTTAAATGATCTGAAGGCCAAAAGAAATTGGACACTCAGTCTGCCAAAGCAACTGGAGTGGGCCAGAGTATCCAGATCAAATATGATCCGATTACGCCCTAACCACGGGCAAAAGGTTGTCCATGTGAAGCAACACCACCTCTAAAATCTAAGGGGTTGGAGAGGTTGTCCTCAATAGGACTTCAGGGAATGGGATCACTCTCAGATGAGGGGATACATATCCCAAATTTGGTTTAAGGGACGCTGTTGGTCAACCTGGTTTGAGACTAGTCCAACAGGTCTGTAATAACTAAGAATGGTACAGTATGTCTGTAGCCATATGAATGATATATTTGTAATCAGTGCATCTATTCCATTATAGTTTAAGACACGTTAAATAGAAAGTCATTCAAAAGCTAACGATGTTGAGATTGTTGCCTTCTCGACATAAACCCTCAAAATGAATGTGAGGTAGGCAAAAAGGCAAAATCACCTTTCCAAGTTCCGTCAAAGGAATAGCGAAAGAAGCACCGCTCCTCTAGAACTTAGTCACACCTTTATGGGTGATTTAAAGTTTATACAAAATAGAGGGGGGAGACAAGTACTTTGTGACCTTCATTGATGATGGTACAATGTATGGAATCATTTGTTTGTTGAAAAGCAAAGATGAAGTTGTTGAAGCGGATAAGCGCTACAAAGCAGAAGTTGAAAATCAACTAAGCGTATGGATTGAGAAATTCGTAGTGATGGAGGGGGAGAATGAGAAGCATCCTTCATTAAACGACTGTTCATTACTCACCTCAGTCCAACGGTGTTAGCCAAGCGCAAAGCCCTACGCCCAAATTATGTGGGGCAAGGCGATCCTTACCGCTAATGCGATTCTCAACAGAAATACGCATAAGGATAAGGATAACTCTCCGTGTGAAACATGGAAATGATCTCACATACAAATGTTGTGATGTGGGGTGGCTTGGTAAAAGTTGGACTACCGAAATAGGTCAAGTTGTACCTAAGACTGTAGATTGCATATTAGCTGGATCTGCAAATAACAGTAGTGCTTATCGCCTCTTGGTGTCAAAGAATGCTGAATTCTTTGAAGATAACTTTCCTTGAAAAGGAAAAATAAGTAATTGCTCAAGGTTAACAAGAACCCGCGAAGGCCTGACTGTCCGGAACTAGACGTTCCGTATCTACATGACTCAGAAGTTGTTGTCTATCCGGAACTTAATGTTTCAGATCTACAGAACTCATGGATTCTAGATGTTGAACCGAGACGGAGCAAAGAGGGGACAAATACTTGTTCCAGGCCTTCTAGCTTGTATGGTTGAGAACGAACAATGGAGAATTAACAAAGAATTGTCATCTCCAAAAGCGCTGCTTTGGAAAGAATCTAAAAAGAAAAATAGATTCCATCATATAGAACCATACTTGTGTAATGGTTGATCTTTCTTCGGGAAAAGAACCTTTGGGTTGTAAAATGTGCTCCCCTGTGAGTAGCTTAACATCCAGGGCCATTGCAGTCTTGCGTGGCATGAATGTTGAAACAATCTTTCTAACCGGAGAGTTGGAAGAAGAGGATCAGAGTTGTTTTGCTGGACTGTTGAGCTTCTTCCTGAACTTTCATTTTGGTCCCTGAAATGTTTATATTTTGGTCTTGAAAGTTTCAGATAAAACAGAAACAATGAATCTGACCACAGAAACATTGACTCTGAAGTTAGAAAGCCAACATTTGGAAAACCAACAGTCTGAGAGTGGAAATTTTATTGAAACAAAAGATACGGGTATCACAGATGACATCTTAGGAATTGGATTTCTAAGACATCTAACGGAATGGTCTAACTCCAAACTTAGTTGTGAGATAGTTGACAATCTCGTTGAAGCCACAAATGGATATGAATCATAGAACTGATTGGAATCATGGTGCACCCATAGACAAGGATCGATATGCACAGGTCACGTGTAGTTCAATGTATTGTACATACTACAACCGACCTGGTATCGGCCTACAAACAGATCAGTTGAACTAAGGTTCACTGATGATCTTAATTAATGATCAATAGAAGGTGTTAAGTCAGATATGATGATATCTGAATTATTCGCTTATCTACGGATTATAGTATTCTGGATGTCCAGCGGTTCTGGGAGAACACAGTGATGCAAACTGGACATCAGATTTGAAGAACACCAAAGCCACAAGTAAATGTGTATGGTGGGTCTTGGAAAATCCTCTAAGCAAACTTGCATCGACCGATTCATGATGGGATCGGAGTTTATCGCTTTATACAAAGCATGAAATAAGTTGAGTAACTTCATGACTCCTTAGAGGACGTCCCTTATTGGGAGAAACCCGTGCCTTCAGCAGTTATACACTGTGGCTAGTCGGTCAGCTTCAGGAAGGACACGGATGACGGCGTCTGGACATATCTGTCGGAGACATAAGACCGTATGGCAGTTGATCATCACGAGTGTCAATTCCTTGTTTACTAACTAAGGGACTACCCGGAGATCAAGTGTTATGCCTGTCTAAGGGAATGAGCTTAAAACCCAAACAATACGAACCATTGCGGTGGTAACCCAACCATACTGATTGGAGATCCCAAGAATTTGGTTCAATGGAAAAACTAAGCTGCAAAAGGTTTAGTTGAGCGCTTCGGTAGAAGCAAGAAGCACTTCGGATGATGATTTATGTACGGAAACATGAATCCAAAGTTGTTCCCGCGATATACAATAAAGTGCTACCTGCATGGTGGGTAAATGTTAAGCTTCCAAACCTTTAAACGATCCTCAAACAGATGAGGTTATGGTTGGGGAAACTTTTAATGATTCCTAACACTCGTGAAGTGGGGTATAGCAGGATACCTTGTAGGAGATCACCTATTTAAGTGCGAGGAAGGGCGCCTCAAATGAACGCACTTAAGAATCCAAGTGTGTCCACGGCCACAACGGACAAAACCATAAGAATGAAAATTAATAAGGAGATTATTGTGTTGGTATCACTGTCTTGGCTTACACTAAACATTGACGGCTCAAGACATCAAGTTCACCGCGCAGTAAGTAAGTCCGGTGGTATTCAACTAGGGAAGGTTCAAAGTGAAAGCTACCTCTCCTGATGCAATATATTTTCGCTGAAAGATTGCTGAAAGTAGGCACCTTGTGTGTGCGCCATAATCTCTCTTTCATAGAGGGGATTATTGAAAATTTTCCTTTGGCGGGGAGGTGCGTCCACCCATATTTAATGAATTAAATACTAGTGTTCCGCATGTTGGAGGCTTTGTCTCTTCTCACATGCATAATCTACTAAGTGAGTAGATGACCGTAGGGCCAAGAATCGTCAAATTTCGTTGAGAAATGAAAGAGATATTGGTCCACGAAGTAAGGTATTTGAGGCATGGAAATATGGTGTGGGACAAATCTACCACATCAGTGGGAAAAGAAAGAATTGCTCTCTTTATAAGTCTCTAAAGTGTAAAGGGTTTGGGACCCCAAGGGGTATCCCATGTGTTTAAAGGATGGAGGACCTAGATGTGCTTGGGTTCAAGGCTAAGCCCACACGTGCGCCGCCGCCGCCCGCCCATCCCGTCCGGTCCGGGCTGGGGTCACGGGTCGTGGGCTGTAGGCTGTGGGGACTTTATAATAATATCTTTTTGGACCTCAAATTACTTAATATTTACAGTTTGGTACCTAGAGTTTCTGAAAAGTTAATTTTGGGAAAGACGGAAGGCAGAAACTTTCTGCCTACCGTTTGGGCTATTTTTTTGAGCATTAACCAGCCATTACTTGGCTGTTAACTCCTCCATAAATAACCCTCCTTCATGACCATACATCAGCCTCTCTAAATGACCATTAAACAACCCTCTCTAATGCCATTAACAGCCCTCCTAATGACTATTTACAGCCATGTTTGTGGAAGTTGAGGAGTCCCCCCTCCATGTTATATATTTATGCCTTTTGGCTCAATTGTGTTGGAGAAATACACACACGAAAATAGCAGCACAAAACTGTGACAAAAAACAGTGAGCAAACACACACATATACACAAGATATACACAACAAAGACACACTATATATACAGAGACAAAACAGAAGAGAAAGTCAGTCCAATAACGTTGGACGAAAACATATACTCTTCCTTCCTTTTCCATATCTTCAGCAAGTCGATTCATATTTGTTTTCTTCGTCAGACTCAACCTATTTGCTTTGTAGTGTTGAGATTAAAGTGTTGCTTAATCTTGGGAGACTATTGCCTATTAACGTAAAAGCATGTATACGGGGCAATCTTGTCTTAAGGACAGAGTGCAATCACTCGACTCAGCACACAGTTGTAACCATCCAGATTTAGTTGTTTCTTGATTTCAGGTTATGAAGATTCAAGACACAACACGCTTGCAGCAGTTCTGAATATTGGACTATTTGTTTATCCTTTCGAACACTTGTAATATTTATTTACTTCTCATACTGCTTTACTACAATAGCAACCAACAGAACATTCCTCTGGTCAGCTTTTGATTCTTTTTTTTTTATGTTATATTTAGAAAAATCCAAATAGAAACTAGAAAAATTCACAAAAACCAAATATTAAAAAATTTCAAACCACAAATATGATGTATGGGCAACATATACGTGTCTCAAAACAATTCAGTAATCAATAGGTTATTTCGTGCTATAGTATTATGAATTCAAATGATAGTATTTTTACAAGTCCAATCTAACTATCAGTGGTGAAGAGGGAAGACACTCTTCAATTAAACATCGTTACGTCAAAAAAAGTCAAATATACATTCTTCTATTAATGTTGAACGAAAAGTAAAGTATTGGAACCTCTACAACCCTAGACTCAAAAGCACATACAAATTGAATTTGTAATAATAATCCAATCTCACTTAAAAATATCTTGCTTACACAACTCTATATAATTATTATTATTACGAAAGGAAGAAAATAAAAGGCAAACGTTTACTGCATAAGAGCCTACGCAAAAGCTAAGGGGCACTATGGTTTCAAATTCGTTCGAAAATTATACGGTATATATAAAATTAAAATATTCAATTATTGAATCCCCGTACTTTCTAATATAATAATTTTTTATATTTTGAATTTTTTTAGTAAAATTTTAGCACAGCCCTTCCTACTAACTAGGACAGAGAAGTAGGCTGTGCCGTCAAAGTTTTCATGAAAAATGTAGGGTAACACCCCACCCGACCCGCCCCTTTCCAGCTCCCCTCCACCCCCCACATGGGTTATTTGTTGTATTAGTAGTAATAGTAGTACTTTTAAAAAGTTAATCCTCCAAATATGCATTTTTCACATATCCAACACGTGGTCTTCTCCTACATGTTAGAAGTGGACCATCATTCCACACTCTATATATACAAATCCCCCTCCCTCTTCTCTCCCATCACAACTAAACCAACTCACCTTCAAAAAAAAATTCTCATTTCCCACCTCTTTTCTCTCTAAAAAATCTCACATTTTCCCCTTAACACACACATATACACAAAAACATCAAAAATAGGTAGCCATGGCCACTTCTTCTCCTGCTACAAATACATGGATTAAACCTAAGTTGTCAATGCCATCATCAAGAGAGTTTGGTTATTCTTCAAACTCTATTTCCCTACTCAAAAATCAATCTAATAAACTAATTCCCAATATTAATTGCTCCCTTCAAGCTCCCCCTATTCTCCATTTCCCTAAGCAAAATTCAAATTATCAAACACCTAAAAATAGTACCACTTCCACCTCAAAACCAACCATAATTTCACATCCAAAACAAGAAAAAAATAAGTCTTCTTCTTCTACATCGAATTCTCATTGGAATTTAGTGCAAAAAGCAGCAGCAATGGCTTTAGATGCCGTCGAAATTGCCTTAACAAAACACGAACTCGAACACCCTTTACCAAAAACAGCTGACCCACGAGTCCAGATTTCTGGGAATTTCGCTCCTGTACCGGAAAACCCAGTCACTCAATCACTTCTGGTGACCGGAAAAATACCAAAATGCGTTAACGGCGTATACATTCGAAACGGAGCTAACCCGCTATTCGAACCCACCGCCGGACACCACTTATTCGACGGCGACGGCATGGTTCACGCCGTCCAATTCAATAACGGGTCAGCTAGTTACGCTTGCCGGTTCACTGAAACAGAAAGGCTTGTACAAGAAAAAGCTTTGGGTCGACCCGTTTTCCCTAAAGCCATTGGTGAATTACATGGTCACTCTGGAATTGCGAGGCTTATGTTGTTTTATGCTCGTGGTCTCTTTGGTCTTGTTGATCACAGTAAAGGAACTGGTGTTGCTAACGCCGGTTTAGTCTATTTCAATAACCGGTTGCTCGCTATGTCCGAAGATGATTTGCCGTACCATGTTAGGGTGACATCCACTGGTGACCTTAAAACAGAGGGACGATTCGATTTCGATGGGCAACTAAAATCAACCATGATAGCTCACCCAAAGCTCGACCCGGTTTCCGGGGAGCTATTTGCTCTTAGTTACGATGTGATTCAGAAGCCATACCTAAAATATTTCAGATTTTCAAAGAATGGGGAGAAATCGAATGACGTTGAAATCCCAGTCGAAGACCCAACAATGATGCATGATTTCGCGATAACTGAGAAATTTGTTATTATTCCTGATCAGCAAGTTGTGTTCAAGATGTCTGAAATGATCCGTGGAGGGTCACCAGTTGTTTACGACAAGAACAAAGTTTCAAGATTTGGGATTTTGGATAAATATGCAAAAGATGGGTCGGGTTTGAAATGGGTTGAAGTGCCTGATTGCTTTTGTTTCCATTTATGGAATGCTTGGGAAGAGCCGGAGACTGATGAAATTGTCGTGATTGGTTCATGTATGACACCACCAGACTCGATTTTTAACGAATGTGATGAGGGGCTAAAGAGTGTTTTATCAGAAATTCGGCTCAATTTGAAGACCGGAAAATCAACTAGAAAGGCGATAACCCAAAACGAAGAAGAACATGTGAATTTAGAAGCAGGAATGGTGAACAGAAACAAACTTGGGAGAAAGACACGATATGCATATTTGGCTATTGCAGAACCATGGCCAAAAGTTTCTGGCTTTGCAAAAGTAGACCTTCTTACTGGTGAAGTTCACAAGTTCATTTATGGTGACAACAAATATGGTGGGGAGCCTCTTTTTTTACCAAGAGACCCAAACAGCAAAGAAGAAGAAGACGGCTACATTTTAGCTTTTGTGCATGATGAGAAAGAATGGAAATCAGAGCTGCAAATTGTTAATGCAATAACCTTAAAATTGGAGGCTACAGTGAAACTTCCATCAAGAGTGCCTTATGGTTTTCATGGCACTTTCATAAATGCCAAAGACTTGGCAAATCAGGCCTAATTTGGAAGGTGAAAAAAGAGGTTAAGTTTGCAATTTGTGGTTATTACAGAGGAGATTTACCAGAGGGATGGTTTAGATTATACGTCCCCGGAATTTCCTCTTTAGTAGTTTTTTTTTTTCATTATTTTTACTTGTTGTTTATAGTGTGAGAGGTTTTCAGAGACCATGCTTGTAGCTTGGATGTAATTAGAAATTGGAGCTCAGCTGGTTTTTCTGCTTATTCTTTCACATTTTATTGTGCATGAGAGAGCATATATATACCTTAAAGGAATACTATACAATGTTCCTGTAACTCTCTGTTTTCTTGTATATGAATGATGTTCTATAGTATACTATATCCACTGTCTTCTCTTATTTTCTTCACTTTCTCCTTTTTATTTGTTGACCACTTTTTTGTTATTATTAGCGAATATTCTCAGAATATTCGCCGTATATTTTGTAATTACGATAGATGTATATTTAAGGTAACTTAGGATTCTAATTGTATTAGGAATCAACCTTTGTAAGGTAAGTTAGAATTCGTACCATATTAGGAATCAACCTTGTACAGCTATATATATTGTGAATAATGAAAGGAATCACCAAGGGAAATCATTCCATCTATCATGGTATCAAGAGCCTAAAACCGAAATCTCTTCTCTTCCTCATTCTCGGCTGAAATCAGCATTTTTTTTTCTGATTTCACAGAAAGAAAAAAAATCTGGTTTCTTCCTCCCTTTCTCGGCCAAACCAGAAAATTCCCTTCCCTCGGCAGGCGGCAACCATGTCTTCCCCCACAAATTCCGTTTCATCCACTGGCACACTTGACAACCCCTCTCAACGTTCAATATCTTCTTTTCATCCGGCATTCGCCGTTAACAACATCAAGAATTTTATCCCTATAATTCTTGACTAAGAAGACTGTCAATATTCCATGTGGATTGAACTATTCTACATTCATGCATGTGCATACAACGTGCTCGATCATATTGACAAATTTGTTCCTCGTCCCACCGATGTTACAGACTCAATCTGGCGTCGTCTTGACGCCATCGTCAAACAATGGATCTACGGCACCATCTCCAAAGACCTGTTGTGCACTATCATGAAAATAGGTGCTATGGCACGTGAACTTTGGGTCCGGCTAGAAGAAATCTTTCAGGACAATAAAAATACTCGGGCCGTATATTTGGAAGAGCAATTCAATAATACCTGCCTCGAGAATTTTAACAACATGTCCGAATATTGTAAGCAACTGAAACTCATAACCGATCAACTATCCAACGTCGGGACTTCTGTTTCAGAAACCAAGATGGTGCTTCAACTTGTTGCGGGTTTACCAAAAGGTGAATATGACACACTCGCAACAATGATTCAACAAGCCGACCCTCTCCCAGGTTTCAACAAGGCACGTTCACAACTATTGTTGAAAGAAACTAGACGTGCTAAACAAGAGGAACACAATCAAAAGGACTTAGCCGTTGACGGGATGACAACACTGCGCCAAGAACAACCAAGAGTCGCAGCAGTCCAAAGAAGAACAAAGAGCTAGTGGCGGAGGTCGCAACAACAAAGGCAAGGGCCGCGGAAAGGGCCAACGCAACCAAGGCGGCCAGGCCAAGAATCGAACCAAAGAATAGGGCACAACCAGCAGCGGCGGTGGCCCAACCAACAAAATGGGCCTCGCCGCATGCCCGCACTGCACGCAGGCCCGGGCCCAGCCGTGTGGTCGATCGCCTCTTGGGCCTGCCTCACCACCAGGCAAGCCAACCAAGAAGCGGAAGCGAGCCCACTGGCTCGATCCGGCAAGAAGAAGAAGACAGCCAGCCTGGCCCCGACTGCTTTGGGCCAGGCCTACACCACCGTGAACCTCTAACAGCCCGACGACAATTGGTACATGGACACCGGAGCCACATCTCACCTCACCCGGTCGTCAAGTAACCTATCTCAACTACGTCGGTTAAAGTGTCCTCAATTTATTACTGTCGGCAATGGTCATCGCATTCCAATTGAAGGTTACGGTAACACACACACCCACATTTCTCCCTAAACCACGTCCTATACACACCTAACATCATTAAAAACTTAATCTCTATTAGAAAATTCACTAGCAATAATTATGTGTCTGTCGAATTTAACCCTTTTGGTTTTTCAGTGAAGAAACTCAATACGGGGAAAATTCTTACACGCTACAATATTGTAGGAGACCTCTACCCATTCACTCAATCTTCCGCTGTCAGACAGCAAGCACCTCTATCCCTTGCGGCGATCTCTCCCTCAACTTGACACAACAGACTCGGACACCCCGGAGACCCAGTTTTTACTTTTCTTAGGACTTCTAAGCGTATTCAATGTAATAATGGGAAAATTACCTAACACTATTTTTCTTGTCCACTAGGCAAACATACTCGTTTTCCCTTTATGTTATCAAATAGTGTTACTTTTTCTCCCTTTGATATTGTTCATGCTGATTTGTGTACATCTCCGATTGCTAGCTCTTTGGGTCATAAATTCTATCTAGTATTCTTGGATGATTTTTCACATTTTGTCTGAATTTACCCGCTGAAATTCAAATCTGAAGTTTTTGCAAAATTCCTCGAGTTTCAAAAATTCATTAAGACACAATTTGAAAAACCTATTAAATCATTCCAATGTGATAATGGACGTGAATTTAATAACTCGGCATTTCACAATTTCTGTTCTAAACAAGGCATGGTTTTCCATTTTTCTTGTCCTTATACTTCTTCCCAAAACGGAAAGGCTAAAAGAATTATACGCACCATCAATAACATGGTCCGCACACTTTTGTTTCATGCCTGCCTACCACCGCATTTTTGGGTCTATGCTGTCAAAATGGTAGAATCCCTTCTAAATATTTTACCTACTAGCACACTCCAAAACAAAACCCCTACAGAAATCTTATACCGTAGGTAGCCATCATATGATCACCTACGTATTTTTGGATGCTTATGCTACCCCAACATAGCCTCCACTGCACCCCATAAACTTGCCCCTCGTACTCTTCCATGTGTCTTCCTTGGTCTATCTCCTAATCATCGGGGCTACTTGTGCTATGACATTGCTACTCGTAAAATCATCGTCTCCCGTCACGTCACCTTTGACGAGAAAACCTTTCCTTTTTCAAATCTCCAGAAATTTCAGACCACAGATTACATCTTTCTCGATGAACCAAGTTTGTCCCCGGTCATCCAAAATCTATACCAACAACAGCCCACAGTTCCGACAGTCTCGCCACTGTCCGGCACCACCCCACCAGCTCCATGCTCACCCCTACAAATTTCCCGAAGTCACTCCGCACCACTGACAATCGCTGTTCTCGCACTCCAACAACCACCCCGCAGTCCGCAGTGTTTCAGTGCCAACCAACAACACGTAAAATAGCCCATCTGAATCGCCGCCCATCGGTCCGTAACGGTGGACCAAAGAACCTCACAGCCCCGACCCACCACCACTGCCCTCACATCTCATGAAGACTTGTGCACAACACGGGATCTTCAAACCCAAGGTTTAATTCAATCTCTCCACACAAACCTTATCACCCATTCTAAAAAATCCAAAACTAACAAAACTGGACCCAAATTGGAATACAGCCATGTGCGAGGAATTTAACGCTTTAACCAAGCAGAACACTTGGGATTTGTTACCTAGACCAGCTGGTGTGAATGTTATCCGGTGTATGTGTCTATTTCGTCACAAGTTCAGAGACACTGGTGACTTAGAGAGGTATAAGGCAAGACTATTTGTCAATGACACTAATCAGCAGGAGGGTATTGATTGTGGTGAGACATTCAGTCCGGTTGTTAAACCGGACACTATTCGGATTGTTCTCAGTATTGCTATGGGCATGCATTGGCCGATTCATCAGCTTGATGTCAAGAATGCGTTTCTTCATGGGGATTTAAAAGAGACTGTGTACATGCATCAGCCTCCTGGCTTTGTTCATCCGGCAGCTCCGCAATTTGTGTGTCGTCTCAGTAAGTCATTGTATGGATTGAAACAGGCACCCCGCGCTTGGTATGATCGGTTCCCCATGTATCTTCTGCAGATTGGTTTTGTATGTAGCAGGTGTGATACATCTCTCTTCACTTTTCACCGAGGTAGCAGCACTGCATATTTGCTATTATATGTTGATGACATTGTTCTTACTGTTTTATCTGACTGGTTGAAGAATGAAATCATTGCTCTACTCAAAACTGAATTTGCTATGACTGACTTGGGCAAGCTAAGTTATTTGTTGGGTATATCGGTGACAAGATCTGCAGCCACTATGTTCCTGTGTCAGCGTAAGTATGCAGAAGAGATATTGTACAGGGCCAAGATGACAAATTGTAAAATTATGCCAACTCCGGTGGACTCAAAATCCAAGCTTAGTGCCAATGACGGTGCGCCAGTTTCTAATCCCACTCTATATCGGAGTCTAGCAGGTGCTCTTCAGTATCTTACATTCACTAGGCCTGATATTGCATATGCCGTTCAGCAGGTGTGTCTGTTCATGCACGACCCCCGAGAGTCCCATTTTGTCGCCCTCAAACGTATTATCAGATATGTTAAGGGTACACTAGACTTTGGTTTACATCTATATCCCTCTGCTCTAACCAAGTTGCTAGCCTACATGGATGCAGATTGGGCAGGATGCCCCGACACACGTTGCTCCACCTTAGGATACTGTGTATTTATTGGGGATAATCTTATCTCATGGTCCGCCAAGCGACAGGCTAAGCTATCCCGTTCGAGTGCTGAAGCAGAATATCGCGGAGTTACTAATGTCGTCGCTGAGATCTGTTGGCTCCGAAATCTTCTTTTGGAGCTCCAGTGTCCATTACGCAAGGCGTTTATAGTCTATTGTGACAACATATCTGCTATCTATAGGTCTCATAATCCATTCCAACATCAGCGGACTAAGCATATTGAGATGGATATCCACTTTGTGTGAGAGAAGGTTGTCCGTGGTCAGGTCAAAATTTTACACGTGCCTTCCTCTTATCAGTATGCAGACATTTTCACAAAGGGACTACCGCGACAGCTCTTCACCGACTTCCGATCCAGCCTTAGCATTCGGCCTCCTCCCGCTCCGTCTGAGGGGAAGTATTAGCGAATATTCTCAGAATATTCTCCGTATATTCTCAGAATATTCTCCGTATATTTTGTAATTATGATAGATGTATATTTAAGGTAACTTAGGATTCTAATTGTATTAGGAATCAACCTTTGTAAGGTAAGTTAGGATTCGTATCATATTAGAAATTAACCTTGTACAACTATATATATTGTGAATAATGAAAGGAATCTTCAAGGAAAATTATTTCATCTTTCAGTTATCCCTCTCAGGAGCTCACCGCTTGGTGACTCAAATATTCAACCTTAAGGACGAAGGTGGAGGGTATTTAATATCTCTCCTGTCAATACTATGAAATCACATTTTTACTACTTTTAGGGGATAGAGAAAGAAAACATGAAACATGAACCTGCTTGTCCTTGGATGTACAAAACCTACGAGTTTAACTTGTACTATGTACTAAGAGGTTGTTTGGTTCAAAATTAGGTTACTTCCTGACCAGGATAGACAATCTCATAATTTTAGTATAATATTTATCCTGATTTTAGCTAAAATCTATACTCAAAAAGTAGATAAATTTAATTCATGTAGGTTGTAACCAGACGACCCTTAACGGTTTTAAGAACCTTTAAAATGTCAAATGAGTTTTAACATCTTTTATTAGACAATCTGCATTGTTTTTCATGTTATTGATTTCATTTTTAAGGATATTATCTAAGATTATATATCTTTTAGTTGATACAAAATTTGTACAATATCAATATATAGAATAAATCAGTCAATTTGTTTCATACGAGGTGAAGAGTACGTTTGAGGTGCCACAACTCAGTGAAAAAGGTGACAATTGGTCTTTTTTTTATTATATGCCACAACTGAAGTGAAAGGAGAAATAAAGCAAGATAAAGAAAGCTCACTGCATCAATTAGATAAAAAAAAGTCCGCCGAAAATTGGAAGCTAATCAGTTGTCCTGAATTGGTCAAAGACGCAAATGTCTTTGTCTTCCTAATTTTCATGCAAATTGAAAGGTTGTTTGTGGCACTCTCTCATTGGTTACTTTGCAAATATTTTCCCGATCTTTAGCTAGCCAATCAAAAGTTGCAACATCATAGTACACCTTTCCGGACTAGAAATTATATTTCTTTTTTTCCTCCTTATTATCCACCTGATATCCGAAATTCCCTAACGTGACGGCATAGGGTTCACTAAAATGCAAAGCGTTCCGTGCCAAGAATATTCATATTCTGAAGCTCAAAATTGAAACTTTTTATTGGAGTGATAGGATCACAACAATTCATCACTCTTCGATGATAATTATTAGAGGTTAATGCAACGTTCCGATAATGGGTTCACTTAAACCTGTACTTTCGATGTAGAACATAAAATTACATGTAAAAATTCACTAAAATTACAACAAATAGTATGTCTAATCCATAATTTAAAATTACAATAGATTCTATTCTAAAAATCTTAAATGTTGACCTAAATGAAACTTAAATTTTGGATTTGTTTCTAGTAATGATGTTGCTATCGTTCCAAAGAATGTTCAGATAACTTCAACATATCCTGCAAAAATATGGAGATATTTTACTTTCTTTTTATGTCAATTTTAATATGAGACATATAAGAGAATATTCATACGCAGTGTTTTAAAAGGCAGTTTTGGGATTCGCCTCGGGGCAGGGCACTGAAAAAATGCCTCGAGGCTCACGTGTGAGGCTTACGTCTTAAACGCCCAATTGTACGCCTTAAACACGCCTAACGACCAACGCTCGAGGCTCGCCTAACGATTCTTACACAAATTATGTGTCAAATTCCTTAATTTACATTGTTGACCCTCAATTCTTTAATAAATAAATGATGCTTAATAGTTTTTTCATTTATAGAAATAAGAAGATTGAGATTAACTCAAATAACAAGTCGTAGTATTGCATATTTACTATTTGAGAACGCCGTGAGGGTAAATATCACTTAACATTTCTTTTAAAAATATATAGCTGAAGGTTACATTTTCACTTGTCATTGGTCTTCATGTTTTTGTCCTATGTCTCAAAATTATTATATTTTATTATATCACTATTTGAAAGTAATTTTATTTTTATTCATGAAGGAATACTGTTTTAATTATAATACTGATAAATTTTATTGATTATTTTCTTTTAGAGAGGTAAATTGCATAATATGATAGTAATATATTTCAAGAAATTGTGATTCTTTTATTGTTTGAAAGTTAAGATGTTAGAGTTGATTTGCATCTCATGATAACATTTATATCATTGCATTATTTATATTTGTAAAATCATGTTAGAAGTTTTATTTTCTATGAGTTTCTTTAATCAATTTATATTTTGTAAAATTATTAATGCATTTTTTAAAATAAATTTTTATTATTTTATTACATTATAAATTAAAATATTAAAGATCCATGGGGCTTATGGCCCATGACTCGAGGCTTATGCTTCACCTCACGCCCCCGCCTTTTAAAACACTGGCCACACGCAATCAACCTAATTATATACATTGGACATGAAGAATTTACAAATTTTATTTTGAAGACGATCGAATAAGATCAATTGGAATCTATAGTTTACTATATCAAATTAACAATCATGTGGATTAGGATTGTAGATTATTTAGACGGCAGCAATGATGATTTGGTACATGTGAGCTGTTATCATTGGTTAAGGGAAATTGTATGAGCTTTTTATGCAATAAAGGTTCTTAATTGGTTAGTGAGTCCAATAATCTTTAGTTATAAAAGTGCTGCCGCCAACCATATCATATAATTTAGTAGTTAATGCTTCCCATTTTCATATCATGATCCATGTGGCTATATGAGTAACTGTCTGCTATAGTTTAAGCAATATTGAACATGGCAAGGAGTGTTTTATGAGTGTTCACTATAAAAAAGAAAAAGATTTAGTTACGAATTTCGTTATTAAATTATTATTAAATAATTCGGAGTTAATATATTTTTTTAATATTTCGTCATAAATTTTAATTAATGATAGATTGCTATTTAGCAACATAAATTATCTGTAGCTTTTATTCTTCTTATACTTATTAAAGAATTTTAAAGAAACTCGAGAGCATATTTGTTTTAATAAGAAAGAAAAAGGACCATAGAGATTATTGTTGAACATGAAAGGTGAGCTATACAAATGAAAGAAGTTAGGTACCAATACTCGACCATTATCATCAAAGAAGGACTTAATTAGTCAGATTTATTTGTTCATGTCAAGCTTTGATTGAGTAACTTACGGCATAAAGATAAAATATTAATTATTGTATTAGTTTTTGGTCCGCATAGATCATCAACAGCACCAATAACTACTTTAATTGACTATTTAACACTTAATTAAAGGTTTAAGTATGTGTGCGGATCATGTGAGGTATAAATATGTGAAATATCACATATTGGGTGCTTGTATTTGAAAAAGACGGTATATATATATAATTATTGCGCATGTTTTTTTGGGGGTGGGGTGGGGGAGGGGGGTTGTCTTATACGGGAGAGGAAAAAATAAAATAAAAACAAGAAAAGAAGAAATTCTCACTGGAAATTTTATCAAATATTATTCAAACAAGTGTAAATTAGAGTTTTTACTTTATTTCAAGCAATAACAATGATTATGCATACCTCAATACCAGTCAAATTGAAGGCCAACTATTCTATCCATTTTGAGCAATTTATACCCTTCATCTCGATAATCAATCAGTACATAAAAAAAGGATAACCCTGAGTTTGAAAGTGCAATTGGTGGAGGTTAAACTCTAAGCTATTTGTTGTCAAATAGTGGAGTTTTACCATAAATTACACTTTCTAACCTTCTCAAATTATCCTTTCTGTAGTATTTCCTAAAAAAAAAAAGTTATGTGCACTGTGACATTATGTACCACAATTATGATAGAATAGATAAGATTATTTCCTTCTATATCACAGGTTCCAATATCAAGTCTTTGAAATGGAAAAAATCTAGTAGAATGTTCTCCTCTTTAATGAGTCTTGCGATGCGGATTTAAATTAATAAGGATCTCAAAACGAGTAGCCAATACAGAGTAAAATTCACAAAAAGATAATACTGTAATTTCAATTTCTTTTACTTTTTTTAAATATTATTTTTAAATTTATTTTACATCATTATAGTAGGTTAGCTCATTTTTATCAACTTATCAATTGATTATTATCATAGAGATTTACTTTACCTTGTAAGTGATGTGCTGGTGCAAATACTTCTACACTGTCATGCGGGGAGGGGGGAGGGGCTTTATAGGGCAATAAATGTTTGTGAATTCATGGTCTTTTCGCCAAATTAAATATTTTATATATATATTTTTTAAAATTAATCTAATATTATATGTGACACTCATATTTCAAAGAGACTGAATGATACACTTGACACACAGAACACTCTAAAAATAATTGATATAATTTCTACTTGATACTCTTTTTTTCCTCCTTTATAAGTGGTGCACCGTTGTAGAAATCATAAATCCGTCGATTGCGGCCTTGTATAGTTCTCCATTATTTTGTGTGGAGAATTTTATTTTTGTTGGAAAGTTACGGCGACGGCTCCAAGAAAATCAAGAAAATACTTTTACTGTCCTTTCCAACAATAGTATCACGAGTACATTTTATTTTTGTCTTAGCTAGGTTTCAAATATATTGCAACTTTAATTTCTTTGGTAAGGTATCATGCAACTTTGTCTACTTGCTCAAACAAATAACCTCGAATCCACTAATCATTAAAGAGGTGAGACCAGAAAGGAGGGACTTGTATAGGTGTCGACCGAAGTGAAGAGTACATTGTACATAGCGCAACATGTTGAATATGTAAAGCAATACAGGAAGTAAATAAATATTATAAGTGTTCGAAATGATAAACAAACAAGCCAATATTATAATTGCCGCAAGCTAGTTGAGTCTTGAATCTTGATAACCTGAAATCAAGAAACACTAAATCTGGATTGTTACAATTATGGCTGAGTCGAGAGATGACTCTCTGTCTTTAAGACAAGATTGCCCCGTATATATGCTTTTACGTTAACAGACAATAGTCTCCCAAGATAAAACAATAATTAATCAACACTACAAATCAAATAGGTTGATTCTGACGAAGAAAACAAACACGAAACGACTTGCTAAAGAATGGAAAAGGAAGGAAGTTTTATGTTTGTCCACTGTTTCTGCTGACGTTTTTGGACTGAGTTTATATTGTTTTCGTTCTCTCTTCTGTTTGTGTCTTTTTCTAGTCTCAACAATTGAGCCAAAGGCTCCAATATATAGTATAAGGAGAGGGACTTCTCAACTGCCAACTAATGGTTGTTAATAGCCAAGTAATGACCATTAGTGAGAAGTTAATCAGCCAAGTAAATGAATGATTTAATGTGCAACATAAAGGAGCTTCCTCCTTCAAACACATGTGTTATCCCTTGGGGTCCCAAACCCTTAGCCAATTTTGAGACTTATAAAGAGAACAATTCTTCCTTTTCCCACCGATGTGGTAGATTTGTCCCACACCATATTTTCATACCTCAAACACCTTACTTTGTGAACCAATATCTCTTTCATTTCTTAATGAAATTTGTTGATCCTTGGCCCTACGGTCATCTACTCACTTAGTAGATTATGCACGTGTGAATAGACAAAGCCTCCAACATGCGGAACCCTAGTGTTTAAGTCATTAAATATGGGTGGACGCACCTCCCCACCAAAGGCAAATTTTCAACACAACATACGTTTGAGTGCATTCATATGTTCATCCGTTGGGCTGTGCATATGTAAGCATATTTGTTGCACGACATAGGATATATCTGATATCGTGAAAGTGAGATATTGTAATGCTCCTGCTAAACTTTGATAGTGAGTTGGGTCGGCATACAGAGAACCCGAAGAGGCACTGAGTTTGGAATTAGTGTCCACCGGTGTGTGGGCCGGTTTGCAGGATGGCATGCCTGCTTAGTCAAGGATATCTTCGGCGTACTTCTTTTGACAAACAAATAAGCCACATGTATGTCTCGTAATAGCAATGCCTAAAAAATAGCTTAGGGGGCCCAAATCCTTCATAGCAAACTCAGAAGCAAGGAATGACATGATGGATCGGCGAAGCGCATCAAAAGATGTAGTAAAGATGATATCATCAACATATAATAGGATGCATGTCATGCCATTACCCTTGCTATAGATGAATAGTGAATTATCAGATTTTCTATGTGAAAAACCGATAAAGGATACAAAATCAGCAAACCGTTGGTACCATGCACGAGGAGCATGTTTCAGTCCATAAAGTGATTTCTTCAAATAACACACATAATCTGGATGAACCAGATCCCTGAATCCCATAGGTTGATCCATATACATAGTTTCATGAAGGGCCTCATGCAAGAAAGCATTTTTGACGTCATGCTAATGAATAGGCCAAGATTTGGACAAAGAGATACTGAAAATGGTTTGAATAGTCGCCGGTTTCACCACCGGCCTGAATATTTTATCATAATCCACTCTCACCTGTTGAGACCTGCCATCACCTATAAGACGGGCCTTTTGTCTCTCAAAAGAACCATCAGATTTCTTTTTATGTCAAAAAATCCACATAGAATAAATAATATTAGCATTAGGAGAACGGGGTACTATATCCCACATCTTATTTTCAATAAGAGCATTATATTTGTCAATCATTGTATTTTTCCAATTAGGATCAAACAAGGCATTTTTCGGGTTGCGAGGAAGAGGTGAAGGGGCAACTGAGTTGGACAAGTTAAATAGTCATTTGGGTTTGGAAATGTCGTGCATAGCACGGGTTTCCATTGTCCTTCGGGGTGTCGCAGGGGGTTGGACAGGATCAGGAAATGGGGGCTGAGATGTGGCAGGGGGATCGGGAATAAGACCGGGAGTGATGAGGTAGGGCCGAGACAAGACAGTAGTGTCGGGAGGAGGAGGTTGGTCGAGAGGCAGCAGTCGAATTGGAAGGTTGAGAAGGGTTTTTTCGAGGCTCCCATTGCGGGGTTGGGTAGGCTTCCCGACTCGGGACGGCAGTGATTTGGCCGATTATCGGTGATGCTAACGACTGATTTTGTAAGTGATAAATTAGAAAGGGATTTAGGACATCATTTAAGAAGTCATAGGAATTTAGAGGTAGAGAATTGATTTTGGAAAAGGGAAATTGAGACTCATCAAATATGACATGCCTAATAATGATTATTTTTCGGCTTAACAAGCCATAACAGTTGTAACCTCGATGATTGGAGGGTAACCAAAAAAGACACACGGGGATGATCGAGGTTGCAACTTGTTAATTTGAGTGGATGGATGGAGGAGGTAGCATAGACATCCGAACGTTTGTAAATGCTTATAGGAAGGATCTCAAAGATAGATGACATGAGTGGGAGCTTTGTGTTTGAGAGACTTGTTTAGGAGAATGTTCAAGAGATAGATTGCTACTGAGATAACGTAATGCCAAAAATATGGGGGATAGAGGTGTGGGAAAGGAGGGCACAAATTAAGTTGCTTATGATTCTAATTTATCATTCGGCTTTTCCATTTGTGAAGAGGTGTGTGGACAGGAAAAATGGAAAATAAGGTCGTGTTTGGCACATAACGGTTTGAATTATTGATTATCGAATTCCCTCTCATTGTCACATTGAAACCATTTGATATTCTTTTCAAGTTGTGACTTTATTAAAGCACTGAATGAAGAAAAATAGAATAGACTTGGGACTTATTATCAATGGGAAAAGTCCACAGAAAGATGGAATAATCATTCAAAAACAATACATAATATTTATGCCCAATCGTGCTTAAAACAGGAGAAGTCCATAAATCACTGTGTATGATATCAAATGGCATTAAAGTACAGGTGGATGAATAATAAAATGACAATTTGACATGTTCCTCATAAACGCAAGATTCACAAATAAGAGTATTAGAGACATGTTTGCAATCAATAAATTTATTTTTTCTAAGGGAGCATAAAACAGAATATCCCGAAAGTCCTAATCTACTATGCCATAAAGGAGACGAAAGAGGTGCAAAGGTTGATGGAGAGGAGGTTAGATGGCCGACGGTGATGGTGATAGAATAAAGGTCATCGGTGCTGTCACATCTCATTATTCGCATCCCTGTCATAAGGTTCTTCACAGAAAAATTAAAAAGACTAAATTCACGGGAAATATTATTGTCGGTTGTGAAATGACGCACAACGATTAGATTTTTTATAAGTTTCAGGGCATGGAGGACATTGTTTAAAACTAACGGTGGATGTGGTGGGGAGAGGAATGATTGTCCATAACCTCGAATGGGAATGTCTTGTCCACTACCAACAATAATATTACGATTTAAATTGCTCATATTGAAATAAGACGAGAGAGTACCTTGGGATGTCGTCATATGAGATGTGGCGCCAGTATCCATGTACCAACTATCGTTTGGAACATTGAAAGACATTGTGTTCATAGCTGCCTCAATATCCATCGGTGCGTAGGTTAAATGAGGAGAGACAAGTGTATTGTATGCATGTTGTGGACGTGCGTCAAGGATATCAGGTTGGGGCTGTCGGGCAGAAGGTTGAGCCCAAGACGACGTTGGGTAGGAGCACATTAGAGCAACCCAAGCCGGGTGGATCCACGCAGCCCATAGTGGGTAGGCAGCCCACGAAGGAGGCTGCTGCCACTCCTGCTGCGGGTAGATGCCGGTCGGCGGGGGTTGTCATCTGCCACCGCAGCTACTGTTTCCAGCTCGGCCATCGCGGCTTCGACCGGAATTTCGCCCTTGATTGTTATTCCGGGATTGTGAACGACATGTTTTATCATTGGCTTGTCGGTGGTGCGGGGAAGAGACCGAGCCCATCAGGTCGGCAAGTGTGCCACCGGTGGTCACAAATGAGGCGTTGGTAGTGCTTGTGTTGGCCGCGGCCCGCTTGGTTTTCCGGGTTTCTTCAAGGATGAGTCTCGAACGGACCTCATAGAATGGAGCAATGTTGTGCTTTATTGGAGGATGGTAGTGAAATCGTCATAAGTTTCATTCAAACCCGCAATGAATTGCATCACCAATCATTGATTAGTGACCGGTCCACCGACGTTGGAGAGTTAATCGGTAATCATCTTAAGTTCTTGACAATAGGCCGACGCATTAGGAAAATCGTCCTGCTGAATATCCTTGAATTGATTTTCCAAACACAAGGCACGTTGTGTCTTGTTATCGTGAAAGATGTTTTCCAATCGCTCCTACATTTGTTGTGCAGTAGCGTCGGTTTCAATGATTGTATGCAATAGATCGTTTGAGATTGTGCCGTAGATCCATTGTAGAACAACTGCATCTAAACGTGACCAAAGTTTGTCATCATATTTCTGCAGGGGTTTGGCAGTGGGCTTTGATTTTGGAGGGATGATGTGATCGATGACTTTGTATACACGACAATGGATTTTAAACAATTCTGCCCAAGAAGAATACTGAATTTTTTTCATCTCAAGAGTTATGGGAATGAAATTGTTGATGTTGTTGACTGCAAGAGCATGATAGAATTTAGGTTGTTCAGTCATTGAAAATTGGGGAAGAAGAGGGAAAGAGGTTTGCCGTGAAGTAGAAGAAAAGGGAGAGGGAGGACGACGGATGGGAGGGCGACCGAGAGGTGGGGAACGGCTAGGGGAGAAAATTTTAGGATTTGGCTTCTGATACCATAAAGGAATATGTTTCTCTAATTTTCATTGATTATTGTGTACAATATATATAGTGTTAAACAATCATTACATGACTATAAACTAGTTAACTAATCTTCTAATTACAATCGAAATATAAATTTACCTAATATAAAATATATACAATGATAATAAAATATTCTTCTAATATTCTATCAAATATCTCCTCAAAAAGCTGCATAAGATGATTAAGTCAAGGACAACTCCCCGATAACGTGTCAACACCAATGACAAAAGGGTCCCCAAAGGAACCAATGGTGACATAGAATTTGATACATATCTTAAAGAAAAAACTTTTAAGGTCCCTTTGAGTAGAGAAGCTATTGATTTGTTTCATTGGTCCAACCCACATGAACATCAACTTTTAGGGATACCTTCCTACTATAATGCTTGACATCATTGCATGCCTCACACACATTCACAATCCTGAACAAAAATCCAATTATAGGAAGGGAAAAATGATCTCTTTGAACCACCTAACTAAGCTTAAAATAAACAGATATAAAATGTTGCAAGAAAGCAAAACTAAGTCTTTGGTGTGTCTGTTTGATATGAGAAGGCATGTGCAGTGCACGTGTCAGACATGTGTGTTGCACATGTGTACATCTGGATATAGTCCATATCTATATGATAATGTTAAGTAGGGAGGAAAAAGCTTGTACGTGGCATCTAACAAACCAGAGATATGCCTGTTTCATTTGATGAATGAAGCAAAAATGGAAAGTAATATCACAAAACATGACAAATTGGGAATAATACAAACCCAAGATTTCAGACAAGCGAATCAAATGCTACCATAAGTGCCCAAGTATTCTTTATGGTTTGTTTGGAGAACATACTGTATAATCTTAATAACTTTAACGCAAAAACACTATTATTTTAGTCTCATCATATACCTCAGCTCCGAGAATAGAAGTGGTTCGAAGAGAAGCCCAACGAATGTCAGATGCAAAGCCCCGCACCTTGTATTGGCGAGATCCAACGATGAACAACTGCCCAAAAGAAACCCTTTGGGTTGAGGCCGCTGGCGGCGCAGAACAAACTAATCCGCGACCAACAAGTTTTCCGAAAGCGAACTGAATGGAATTGTTACTTTACAAAAATCTTGCTAGCGCCTTTCGGTTGGGGTCTGCCCTGGGGGTTCGTGTAGGTTGGGGTTGAGAATTGGGGGGCTGCGCCCTACCCCGTCGGCCTAAGCCTCGGTATGAGAACTGACGCTTTCTAACTCTCTATGAGGAGTGAAAGCCACTTGACTGGTTGGAGAGGAGCGGTATAAGATTCTTTTAGGCTCCAAGGACATGATTTTGGTGTCTCTTTGCTTTTGGTAAGGCTAAAACCAAAACGACTGCTTTGACTCAACTCAAATGAAAAATATTATATTTACCTTCACGAACTTCTCATTATAAATTGTACTATTAATCTTTATAGTAGCTAGTCCCCAAAAACTTACTTTCCACCTTTTCTTTGAAACCATCTTTTGTTACTACTAATGATTAAAACTTTGGCAGGACTTTACGAATTCTACTAATAACTACTCTAAAGTAAACACATAAACAATTTAGCAAATTGAAATACTTATAGACTTTAGGTAATGCAATTATGCAAATGCATACTTTCCGTTGAACTCCTAGGCCTCGATTCAAGCACCAATCAGATGCCCTACAAAAGGAGGAGTGTTTGAATTCCTAGAAGTTAAACTCCCTGTCAAGTCCCACATTGGTTGTGGCTTTGTGGGAATAGGTTGAGGTTATTTATATGATCTTCACCAATCCTCTCTTTATAGTTTAGCTTTTGAATTGATTAGACCCAAGGGTTATATCTTCACGTGGTATCAAAGTTAGACTCATCAATCCCTATTTTTGTGTTTCTCAATATTGGGTCCTCATATTATGTTATTCATCCTCCGATTGTCTAGTCATGGGTGTGTGGGGGAATTCTTAAGTCCCACATTGGTTGAAGGAATAGGTTGTGGTCTTCTTATATGATCTTGAGTGATTCTCTCCTCCTGAATTGGCTTTTGGAGTTGAGTTTGTTGGTACTCTATTGTACTTTATAAAGCAGTACGGGAAGTAAATAACTATTACAAGTGTTCGAAAGGATAAATAAATGGTCAATCTTCAAAACTGCCGCAAGCTTGTTGTGTCTTGAATCTTGATAACCTTGCAAAGTCAATGTTGAGAACTGCCGCAAGCTTGTTGTGTCTTGAATCTTGATATCCTGAAATCAAGAAACAGCTAAATCTGGATGGTTACAACGTTGTGTGTTGAGTCGAGGAATTGCCCTCTGTCCTTAAGACAAGATTGCCCCGTATATATGCTTTTACGTTAGCGGACAATAGTCTCCCAAGATAAAACAACACTTTAATCTCAACGCTACAAAGCCAATAGGTTGAGTCTGCCGAATAAAACAAATATGAATTGACTTGCTGAAGATATGGAAAAGGAAGGAAGAGTTTCTATCTTCTCTCCTCGTTTGTCTCTGTGTATATAGTGTGTCTCTGTTGTGTGTGTCTCTGTTGTGTATATCTTGTGTATATCACACTGTATTTCGTCACTGTTTTGCAGTGGTTTTTCTTCACTGTTTTTCAGTGATTTTTCTCACCGTTTTGTGCTGATTTTGTGGTTGTTTTGCTCACTGTTTTGAGCTGTGTTTTGTGCTATATTGGTCATTGTTTTCGTCTATTTTTCTGTTCTGATTTGCAGTCCAGAATTGAGCCAAAGGAGGCTCAATATATAGCAAGGAGGAGGGGCTGTGCAACTGCCCAAAACATGGCTGTTAATGGCCATTAGGAGGGCATTAAATAGCCAAGTAATGGTTGTTAATGGCCATTAAGAGGGGCTGAATTATGGACATGAAGGAGGGTGATAATGGAAGAGTTAATCAGTCAAATAATGGCTGGTTAATGCTCCTGAAAAATCAACGGTAGGCGAAAGTTTTACGCCTCCTACCCCAAAACCAACTTTTCGAAAACTCGAGACCAAATCAGAAAATATTAAACTTCAGGGACCAAACTGTATATAAGAAACTTCAGGGATCAAACTGTACATCTGGCAAAGTCTCTGGTCCAAAAAGATAATATCAAAAAGTCCCCACAGCCCATGACCGGAAGGGCGGCGGCGCGCGTGTAGGCTTAGCCTTGAACGTAAGCACATCTAGGTCCTCCCTCCTTTAAACAAATGGGATACCTCTTGGGGTCCCAAACCCTTTAACACATTAGAGACTTATATAGAGAGCAATTCTTCATATTCCCACCGATGTAGTAGATTTGTCCCACACCACATTTCCATGCCTCAAACACCTTACTTCGTGGACCAATATCTCTTTCATTTTTCAACGAAATTTGACGATTCTTGGCCCTACGGTCATCTACTCACTTCGTAGATCATGCATGTGCGAAGAGACAAGGTCTCCAACATGCGGAACACTAGTGTTTAATTTATCAAAGATGGGTGGACGCATCTCCCCGCCAAAGGCAAATTTCCAACAGAATTAAGTATTGAGTTCATATCACTCATATCTTCACATATCTTAAAAGGTAAATACACATGGAACCAAATCCAAACACGAAAAAATATTCTCATTCATTTGATCATCCCACAATGAGAAATCCACAAGACTTAACACCTAACACCAGCTTTTGCTATCTAAGAATCACGCCTTGTGACCTGGATAGTATCAAAAGACCATTTTTATTACTCTCACAAAAAGAAAGCTACAAAGACAGCAATAGGTAACATCTCAAACTCAATAATCAGATACAGACACAAAAACCAATCAACATCTCCAAAATCATGTATTAAAATGTTTGAGAGCAGCAATCAAGAAAAAGGGCTGGGAAGCATGCTAGTTAAAGGTTTTGAATAATAGCCTATGATACAATTCCCAAATCACTAAATTCAAAAAAGTCATTAAGGCATTCAAAAATTGGCTCAATATACCAAAGAAATGACCTAAGGACCTAGCAACCGTTACTTATTTCAAACTTCAGGAAAAAAAATGTCACTGCATGGTCGATGCTCGAATCAGGGAGATACAAGGTAGTCTAAACATAATACAAAATTTGGATATCTGTGTTTTCCTTTCTTTTTCATTTTTTAAAAGTTTTAGATGCTTCATAGAGAGGGATGGGGGAGTGGGAGAAAGGCCGCTGGAACCGTTTAAAATTAAGAAGAAGAAGAAAAGGTTCCATGGATTCGATTGCAGGACATATGCCCCAACAGCTCCCCTTTGCCAGCATAACGGAATCCATCTTTGTGTTCAGTTATCTTTCTACAGAGTAATTTCCCCCCAAAATGGATTAGATTAAACCTCCTTTGATACAACGTGAGTCCGATCTGATAGCTATACTATATGATATAAGCCAAACATATCGTCCCAGACAAGACCATTGCTGTAAGTTTCATTTTCCATCAGAAAACAGAAGTCAATGCAGAAACAAACCCAAAGACTTTACAGCACCAGTCGAACATGTCTGAATGAATAAAATAGAAACTTATGAAGCCTATTCAATATAACATTCCACCTATACCACCAAACCCATATGGAAAACGGCCATGAAACAAGTTCCAGTATCACATGTGTAACTAAACAATTTGTAAAGAAACAAGAAAAGACATGCATTAGTGACAAGATAATTTGATTAATACACATGCTGCATAAAAGAGACAAATAATGGCACACCTGGGTTAAGGCACAAAGTCCTAATTGTGCAGATCATTCAAGCATAAAAGGTGGAAGGTGGGGGGTGGGGGGGCAAAAATTTAGGATCTGGAAAGAAAAAGGAAATCTTCTGCTGGAGCAAAAGAGACAAAATCACGATAGTTGAGAAGACTGAAGACAATAGAGAAAACAACATGAGATGATCATCAATGACCACAAAGCCGGAAGAAGTGCAGGATCACAGAATTCTTCTTTCTTCTTATTCCTCTCTTTGGGCAAACATTAAAGCTGCTAAGGCCTCCATTTCTTGCTTTCTTCTTCTTTCTATGGCCTGCGGAAGCCTCAGGTTGTTTTTTTTCCTTTTCGGCAAAGAGATAACTTCTCTATTTATAGTTAAAAAATGTATAGTAATTTGTCTTTTAATGATAGAGAATTTTATTAATATACACCTAGATGGTGTTAGATTTATAGAAAACCTTAAATACAAGGATGCACAAACTTCCTGTTTAGACCAAAAGAACATTCGGAGAAAACAGAGAATTATTGAGATTTAACAATGAACGTTCAGTTCCCTAATAAGTTCTCATACTCCTTTCTCCATAGTAGCAATTTATTGCATGGAGCGGTTCTCCATAACTTTCTTCTCACATTTAGCTTATTCAATCTCCAACTCACCAGTGCTTCTTTATTGAGAAAAACAAATGGATGTTGAAAATGAAGAACATCAAGGCTCACATATATTATTCATTGTAAACCTACAATAGGTGATCCACACATTCAGCGTGATTTTTACACATATACACCAATTGACCACTATGCATCTCCTTGAGTTGTTAAAATTGCTTTGAACACAAGGATACAGTGGTACGAGCCAATAGAACAAGATCTCGTCCAAGTAAGCTCGTTGAGTTGTTAAAATTGCAACCAACATTGCACACCATGTAAGAAGAGTACCTCTTGGGTACCTCCATTTTCCATGTTGTCGCCAAATGGATTCATCGAGTAAGAGGCTATCGCTGTAAAACATTTTCATTAGGAGCTAAATTAGGATTAGTATATAAAAGATTTGGACTACAGCAAGAAACTAGGTTAAAAAAGGATTAGGTTAAGAGTGGGATGAGAAATTGAACTAGGACTAGGAGTGAGTAGAGAAGTGGGATCCCAATTTAATCCACCACCTTAGACCTCCTCTTCTGATCTAACTCCTAATTCAAGTCCTTGCGGTTTGAATCCTAAACATAATCTAGGAGCGGAAAGAAATAATCATTGATTATTTTTATTAATGAATGAGTATATATATAATTTACAATTTTCATAATATGAAAATTTTTATTCATATTCTACTCCCAAAACCCTATTCTATTTGTACAAGAATTCTATAATTATGTTAAGTGTATAATGCTAATTAAATACAATAATATATTACCAAAACTATCTATATATACACGACTTGTGTTTCCGTGATATACACGGTATACACAAGGCATTGTATATCACGGGTATATTTATCACACCCCCGCAGTCATAGTGGGCGGTCTTCGTACGCTGAGACTGTCCCTAAAATCATCAAATAGAACCGAGAGAAGACCCTTTGTAAGATGTCTGCAATTTGATACCTGGAAGGGACATGGCAGACGCTACTTGTCCACGAGCTACCTTTTCGCGAACAAAGTGGATATCCATCTCGATGTGTTTAGTGCGCTGGTGTTGAACCGGATTACCTGAAAGATAGACGGCACTAATATTATCACAATAAATCAATGTAGCTTTCTGAATATGACAATGAAGTTCTAATGGCAGATTATGTATCCAATATGATTCAGATACCACATTGACTACCCCTCGATACTCGGCCTCCGCACTAGAGCGTGATAATGTAGATTGTTGCTTCACAGACCATGAGACCAAGTTATTGCCAAAAAACATACAATAGTCAGACGTGGAGCGTCTGGTATCTGGACAACCACAACAATCAGCATATGTATACGAGACAAGCGTAGAAGTCGACGACGAATATAGATGCAAGCCATATTCAAGTATTCCATGGATGTATCGTATAATGCGTTTGAGCGCATTCATGTGCTCAACCCTAGGATCATGCATAAACAAACACACTTATTGTACTACATATGTAATATCCGGTCTCGTGAAAGTAAGATACTGAAGAGCTCCGGCAAGACTGCGATAGTTGGTGGGATCCTCATAAGGTGAGTCAGCCGCAGCACCCAGTTTGGGTTTAGTATCAACTAGAGTGGAAGTAGACTTACACGAGGACATACCAGCCCTTTTAATTATCTCAGTAGCATACTTCCATTGTGATAAGAATAACCCACTTACATGACGAGTGACAGCAATCCCCAAGAAGTAACTCAAGGGTCCCAAGTCTTTTATAGCAAATTCAGAACTGAGCAGTGTCATGATAGACTTGTGCAAAGCATCAGAAGAGGCAGTCAAGATAATATCATCCACATATAATAGAATATAAGTCAGGGAAGTACCAGGACGATACATGAACAATGAATTATCAGACTTGCTGTGAGAAAACCCAATAGATGAAACATAGTCTGCAAATCTCTTATACCAAGCCTGTGGGGCCTGCTTAAGTCCATACAAGGACTTCTTCAATAAACAGACATGAGTAGGATATTTGGAGTCTCGAAAACCCAAGGGTTGATGTATGTAAACGGTCTCCTTAAGATCACCATGTAATAAATCATTTTTCACATCTAACTGATGAATGAGTCATGCCTTTGAAAGAGACATACTGAGAACAGTGCAAATGGTAGCCGGTTTGACCACCGGACTAAATGTCTCACCACAAGCCACGCCAACCTGCTGAATTTTACCATCACCTACAAGACGAGCTTTATGTCTCGCAAAAGAACAGTTAGATTTATCTTTATGAGTAAAAATCCACATAGACCGAGTAATATTAACACCAGAAGGACGAGGAACTAACTCCCACATCTTATTTTCAATAAGAGCATTATATTGGTCGTTCATAGCCAACCTCCAATTCGGGTCATTTAAAGCAGAAACTAGGTTACGGGGTAGTGGGGATTTAAGAAAGTTAGAATTTAGATTAAAATTTCTTTTTGGTTTAAAAATATCTTACTGACTACGAGGAACAGGACCTTAACTCGAAGTAGAAACGGGTGGATTTGGAGAAAATATTGACCGGTGATGAACTGGCCAGCAGGCAGTGGGCCTGCTGGCCCAACATGTGAAACATAAATTAGAATTGGATCAAGCAGGGAGTGGGATGGGACGGAGGACTGGTCAGTCGGCCCACTGGCAGTGGACTGGGACGGGTGTTGTGGGCCAGCAGGCAGAGGGCCTGCTGGCGGGTCAGTGGGATGGGACTGGTCCAACAAATGATGCAGAATATATGGTGGGACTCCGTCATCTAAAAACTGATACAAGCTAGGCACGGGAATACATTCCTTGGTAAATGGAAATTGGGTTTCTTAACAAATAACATGACGACAGATTATGATTTTATTAGATGATAAATCAAAACACTTGTAACCACGATAATTTGACGGATAACCCAAAAACACACAAACGGTAGAACGAGCTTGAAGCTTGTTTATTGTAGTGGACGGAAAGAGTGTATAGCATAAGCACACAAAGACCCTAAGATGAAAATATGAAGGATTCTTATTATAGAGAATTTTAAGGGGGGAATCATATGCTAATCCTTTGGTAGGAAAGACGTTAAGGAGGTAAGTAGTCATTTGTAGTGCATGATGCCAAAAAGAAGAAGGTACAGAAGCATGAGCTAATAACATTCGAACAATATTATTAATGGTACGAATTTTACGTTCGGCTTTCCCCATTTTGTGAGGACGTACGAGGACAAGAAAAATGAAAAACTATGTCATTAGCATCACAAAATCCCTGAAATAACACATTATCGTATTCTTTGTCATTGTCACATTGAATATTTTTAATTTTCTAATCGAATTGGGTACGGATGAATGCTCTAAATTTTAGGAAAGTGGAAAAAACCTAAGACTTTTTGGCCTACCGAAAGGTCCACAAAAAATTAGAATAATCATCCAAAAATAAGACATAATAGCGATGACCCATAGAACTCAAAACGGGAGATGTCCATAAATCACTATGAATAATATCAAAAGACATCAAAGTACGAGAAGTAGAAGCTACAAATGGTAATCTAACATATTTTCCTAACGGGCAAGAATGACAAATTGGAGTACTACGCGTACCCTTACAAGAAATAAAATTATTTTATGCAAGAAAAAAATAATAGACGACCCAGGATGACCCAAACGTGCATGCCACAAGAAAGGGGCTAGAGCTGCAAATGTTGACGGCATCGCTTGACTCGATGAAGTGGTGGTGGTTGTGATGGGATAAAGATCGCCCCTACTATTGCATCTCAATAGAGGTACCCCATTTTGAAATCATTCACAGAAAATCCAAACAGATCAAAATTAATAGAAACTCAATTATTAATGATGAATTTTCTAACAGACACCAAATATTTAATTAAGTTAGGCACATGAAGGGTATTTTTCAAGACAAGAGGTGGATGTGGGGGAGACAAAGTTGTATGACTGTAACCACGAATTGGAATTAAGTTGTCATTACCAACAATAATGCCATGATTTTTGCTCAAATTGAAATAAGACGAGAGAGTACCTTGGTCTGACGTCATGTAAGAAGTGGCGCCGGTGTCCATGTACCAATTCGGGTCTGAATGATTTAATCCAAGCGTATGCATCATGGCCTCAATATTTGTCAGAGTCGGTGTGGGGCCCACTACCTGGAATGCCTACGGAGGCCGAGGCCCAAGAAAACCGGCTTGCGGCCCCAGCCCAGAAGGAAATCTACTGCCTGAAGTTGGACCCGAGAAACTGAGCCTAGCCTGTTGTTGGAACTGGGCCCAGTTACCCAGGTAAGGACTGGGAGGAAAATAACCATTGTTGGGCCACGGACCACTGGCCCAGTTCCACTGCCAAGGGGCCTACTGCTGAGACCAATTGGGCTGTTGCCCACTGCCTCGAGGTCCACAGTCGTTGCCACCACTGTTTCGGCCACCGCGATCGCCGCCGCGGTTCTTGCCATTATTTTTACGATTTTGACCCTTGTTGCCGCCACCATTGTTGCGGTTATGGCCAGAATTTTTGGAGAAGGAGTGAAGGTTGTTTGACGTGGTCATCATCACGACATAATTCCCACCTATAGCCGTCTTTTTAGCTAATTTGGCTTCTTCTAATGTGGGCATGGAACGGGCTTGATAAAAGGGTGGTAGAGGGTTACTTTGGCGAAGAAGTGTGCCAACTCCGTTATAAGCCTCAGACATGCAGGCAACCATTTGGAGAACAAGATGATCATTGGTAACTGGCGCACCAACGTTGCGGAGTTGGTCTGCCAATTTCTTCAGTCTTTTACAATAGGCCGAACCGTTAGGAAAATCTTCCATGTTGACGTGGGAGAATTCCTGCTCGAGGGTGACATCACGGGAATTCTTGTTATCTTGGAATATATCACGCAGCCTATCCCAAGTTTCAATTACCATAGCATCGGGCTCGATGATCGTTTGGAGGAGGTCGGTAGAAATAGTGGAATAAATCCACTGAAGAACGGTAGCATCAAGTGTCGTCCATAACATAGGACTTTCCTCGGGGTTAGGCACCGCCTCAGCGCCAGGGGTCGAGGGAATTATGTGATGGAGAACTTGATGCGAGCATGTGTGAATTTTGAATAATTCCGCCCATGTTGCGTATTGAACGTTTTCCATCTCAAGAACAATAGGGATGCGGTTAATGATTTTGGAAACTGTAAGGGTTGGATGAAATATGTTCTTCGATGTAGACATAACGAAAGAACAATAGGAGAAGAAGGGATTAGGAAGAAAATTTGGGAAGGGAGGAGGAAGAATTTGGCTGGAATCCGAGAAGTGTTCGCGGGATTGGAGCCGAGAGAAGCGGAAGCAAAGTAAGGTTTTGTGAGACCTAGACTTTTGATACCATGAAAGCAATAATCCCTTGATTATTTTCATTAATGAATGAGTATATATACAATTTACAATTTCCATAATATGGAAAATCCTATTCTTATTCTACTCCCAAAACCTTATTCTATTTGTACAAGAATTCTATAATTGGTAAGTGTATAATGCTAAATAAATACAATAATATATTACCAAAACTACCTATATATACACGGCTTGTGTTTCCTTGTGTTTCCGTGATATACACGGTATACACAAGGCAGTGTATATACCGTGTATATCACGGGTATATTTATCAAAGTAAAGAATTAGGATCCCAGTTAACGCACACCTTAGACCTAATCTAACTCCTAATCCAAGTCCCTGTCGTAACACTGGTCTAAGTCCTAACCTAATATTTTTTCCTAACCTAACACCCAGTTCTAGTTCTAGTTCTGATCCGACTACTATCATGGGAAACTTACTCTACTGATCAGCTGCAGCTTTAGAAAAAGCAGTTATTCGGTCTGAATGGGGCTCAAACAAACTTGATTCCAAAAGACAGCATGACCCACAAATAATTACAATCAGCACATGTGATACAAAATGTGTGCTTAAATATAAATATGCCAAATTTTCTGAAGGTGGAATTTCTTTCATTGATTAAGCTGTCACATAGCCATAGTTTCATTTAGAAGCAGAGACGAACTACCCATATGGCATTTTTTGTTGGATTCGCTCAAGAATTAATGGAATCTTTAAAAAAAATCATCTTGAGTCTAACTTAACCCCAAAAACTAGCTCATGAGGTAAAGATTGTCCAAGACAATATAAGGAGACAATATTTCATTCCTCGACTAATGTGGAAACTCAAACACTGCCCCCTCCCACGCCCAGGTCTGGTTAGCACGGATAACATAACATGGGCCCAACATTGAGAAACACAACAATAAAGATGATTCTGGCTCTGATACCATATAAAGAAAATAGACCTTGGATCTAACTCAACTAACTCATGAGGTAAAAATTGCCTAAAACCATGCCAGGAGAGAATATCTACTACCTCAAAGAATATCTAGTAGAAACAAGAAAGACGCATCTAATTAATGGCTTGTTAATCTGAATCCGAATAGCAATCATAAAGAAAGTATGAGGCGCTGTATTAACAAATATTGACTTAGAGCCACTTCAAACCTTAAATTCACATATATGATAGGAGAAAGAAACAAAACTCACTTCAAACCTTAATTTCACATCATGTATATGATAGAAGAAAGAAAGAGATTTTATCTTTGTTGCTTTAAGAACAGGCTCCTAGCGAGGCTGACGTGATAAACGACAAAATAATTGGAAGAATGAAATTTGGTTGGATGTTTGATATCTAATCAAGTTACAGTATATGTGATTATTGTATTACTTGTCCATCGATTCTACTATTTGTTGCTTGTATTTCGATTATCGTATTACTTCATGGTAGTTACGCCTCCTCTTTTGCAGATAGTTTTATCATGCTTTTTTTGGAGTATTTTGCCATAGCTTGTTTGCAATGATTTGAATTGCATGTCCTTGTGCCGAGGATCTACCGGAAACAGCCTCCCTATCTTCCAAGGTAGGGATAAAGTCTGCGTGCACTCTACCATCCCCAGACTCCACTGTATGAGATTTCACTGGATATGTTGTTGTTGTTACTATATATTTGATATCTTAAAGATAAAGTATAGCACGTTCTCTTTAAAAGATAATTGAAAGAGAAGGAAGACCAAAGAACATGAAGACTCATACCTCATGCATGCTAAAAGATCAAAGAACCTATAGTAATAATATAGATTAATGAGAAAGTAAGGATGAAGATCTTTTCTTTCTGAGAGGGGGGAGGGGGAAAAGATTGTGGAACAAGACAAAGATGTAGCAGGTATAAGAATGTCATTTTTTTCGTATGGTAGGTTAAATATAAGAATGTCAGAATTATGATACTGAAGTGGGTTGGTCATTGCGAAGCAGTGTGCAAGATTTGAAAATTGATGCAAAGCAAGAGCAAAATGCATCCTTGCCTGGTTCCAGAAAGATTCTTTAGCATCAAGAGAGGGAAATTTTGGCATCAACTTATTGTCCACCGCACCTCTGCAATCTTCCATAAGTAAGATGCAGTAATTCAAACCACCTGACCTCTCCAATCTTCCATCCTCTGGACCATCATGTGGAATGGTACTATCACCTCAATCCTTTAACGTCCAGAATGCTCCATCATGGATAAACACCTCCTAATAACACAGAAATAGTTAGCACTGTCACACCAAGCTACTGCAAATTCAAATACTACTGGTAATGAAATTATCAGCTTTAAACCCCTAAAGACAAAATTCTCGTTCTGAAGTTTGATGAACAACCCCGTGGATTAGGCAATGTAAACAATACTTCGAGATTTATCAAGTACCTAATACTATTAAGATAAACTGATAGTGAATATATTCAAATATATTCACAATATATTTTGTAATTAATATGTTGGAAATTTGTCTTTGGTGGGGAGGTGCGTTCACCCATATTTAATGAATTAAACACTAGTGTTCCGCATGTTGGAGGCTTTGTTCTTCACACGTGCATAATCTACTAAGTGAGTAGATGACCGTAGGGCCAAGAATCGTCAAATTTCGTTGAGAAATGAAAGAGATATTGGTCCACGAAGTAAGGTGTTTGAGACATAAAAATATGGTGTGGGACAAATCTACCACATCGGTGGAAAAGAAAGAATTGCTCTCTTTATAAGTCTTATAATTGGCTAAGGGTTTGGGACCCCAAGGGGTAACCCTTGTGTTTAAAGGAGGGAGGACCTAGATGTGCTTGGGTTCAAGGCTAAGCCCACACGCGCGCCGCCGCCCGCCCGTCACGTCGGGTCGTGGGACGTTGGACGTTCTAATATTATCTATTTGGACCCCCAAATTGCTTAATATTTACAGTTTGATCCCTAAAGTTTCTGGAAAGTTGAATTTGGGAACGCCGGAAGGCAGAAAGTTTCTGCCTATCGTTTGAGTTAATTTTTGGGGGCGTTAGTGTGCATTAACCAGCCATTACTTGGCTGATTAACTCCTCCATAATCAACCCTCCTTCAATGGCCATAAAAAACCTCACTAATGGCCTTAAACCTGTCATTAACAGCCCTCCCTAATGGCCATTAACAGCCATGTCTTGGGCAGTTGAGCAGCCTCCCTTATGCTATATATTGGAGTTGTTTTTCTCAATTGTGTAACACGAAAAAATACACAAAATAGAATATAAACACCCAAACAGACAGCAAAAACGAGACAACATTTATATACACAGAGACAAATAGAAGAGACACTAAAATTTAGTCCAAAACGTTGGGACTAAAACGGAAAACTCTTCCTTCCTTTTCCATTCTTCAGCAAGTCATTTCATGTTTGTTTTATTCGTCAGGATCAACCTATTTGCTTTGTAGCGTTGATATTAAAGTGTTGTTTTATCTTGGGATACTATTGCCCGTTTAACGTAAAAGTATATATACGGGGCAATCTTATCTTAAGGACAGAGTGCAATCACTCGACTCAGCACACAGTTGTAACAATCCAGATTTAGTGTTTCTTGATTTCAGGTTATCAAGATTCAAGACTCAATAAGCTTGCGGCAGTTCTGAACATTGGTTTATTTGTTTATCCTTTCATACACTTATAATATTTATTTACTTCCCGTACTGCTTTACAATATCCAACATAATATTTAGTGTAATTAAGGTAATTAATATAAAATAGAGATCTTAATTCTATTAGGACTACAATTGTATACTCTATATATATGACTAATAAGAGAACTCCCTGAAGGAGAATTACACTATTCTATATGGTATTAAGAGCCAAAAATTCTTCCCTACCCTAACCCTAATTCGGTCGCCGCATACCTCTCTTCCGCCTCACCTTTTTCCAGCGATATTCAGCTGTATACAACCCTATATACCACCGCCACTTTGTGATATACAGCCAGTATACCCTGCTTCTACGTGATATACAAGCATCTTCCCTCAAAATCTACTTGTATACCACATATATCCCATGATATACAGCCACGTATACCACTGCTCATTCGTGATATACCGCCCGTATACCATGCTACTCCCTGATATACTCTCATTCTTCTCAAACAGAATATGTATATTGCTGATATACATCGATATACACAGCACCTAGCCCCATATTCTCTGATTTGTAGCTCGTATACATCAAGTATACAGGAAGTATACACCCCCCGACACACTTATCACATAAGCAGCCCGATATATCACTATTATACAGCTGAAATACGGCAGCCTCTCTCTCGCTTCCGCTTCCTCAACTCCCGACGTCATAAATTATCAGTTCCAGGCCCAGTACCCGACTCAGTGGGCCGAGCCACTGTCCAGCCAACAGGCCCACTACACAGCGGCCCAGCAGCAACAATGCCCACTGTCGAGGCCCACTGTCCAGCTGCCCAGCACACTGCCGAGGCCCACAACCCAATGGCCCAGCACTACCGGGCATATTTCCAGCTGCGAGGCCCACTATACAATGGCCCATCATCAACAGTAGCCCCTACTGAGGCCCACTACCCATCGGCCCAGCACACAGTCGAGGCCCAATGACCATCGGCTCAGCCGCGAGGCCCACTATACATGGCCCAGAAGCATAACGATGTCACGTGGTATATGGATACGGGCGTCACGTCTCACCTCACCAACAATTCTGATATTCTTCCTCAACTGTTTCATTTAAATACTCATCAATCTATTATGGTCGAAAATGATCACCGCATTCCAATTCAAGGGTTTGGCCACACACTAACCCCACCACCGCATCCCCATTTCTCCCTTTAAAATGTCCTATATGCCCCTAACATTATCAAGAACCTAATTTCTGTCAGAAAATTTGCCACCGATAATTCTGTATCCATTAACTTTGACCCATTTGGTTTTTCTGTAATGGACCTACGTACCGGGAAATTTCTTACAAGATGCAATAGTGAGGGGGACCTCTATCCTTTCCTACCCACGTCCACTGCCCATGTCACTCCACCAACCGCTTTAGCTGTAATATCTCCATCAACGTGGCATAGTACACTTGGTCATCCGGGGGCTACTTACCTACGCCTAGCTGTTCAAACGCCTAGCTGTTCAAACTACCTCCCGGAATTACAGGATATTACAGTAAGTATGCAGAAGAGATTGTCTACAGGGCTAAAATGGCTAACTGCAAGATCATGTCCACTCATGTCAACTCAAAGTCCAAACTCAGTGCGGATGATGGGGATTCCCTCTCTTTAGAGGAGTCTCGCTGGTGCTCTTCAGTATCTCACCTTCACTCTGCCAGATATTGCATATGTTGTTCAGCAGGTGTGCTTGCTCATGCACGCTCTTAGGGAGCCTCACTTTACATCTCTTAATCGAATCATTCGATATGTTGAGGGCACTCTTGATTATGGACTACATGTATATCCCTCCGCACCGAATAGGTTGCTCGCCTAACAGACGCTGATTGGCCAGGTTGTTCGGACACCTGTCGCTCTACGTCCGGCTATTGCGTATTTTTAGGAGATAATATTTTTTCATGGTCTGCCAAGCGACAAGCCACGCTTTCCCGTTCGAGTGCAGAAGAAGAATTGAGGCGTTGCGAACGTTGTTGTCGAGCTATATTGGCTCCAAAATCTCCTTCTTGAGCTTCATTATCCCTTACGTAAGGCATCTTTGGTTTATTGTGATAAATTATATGTTGTCTACTTGCCTCATAACCCGATTCAGCATCAGCGAACCAAGCATATTGAGATGGATATTCACTTTGTTCGTGAGAAGGTTGCAATGGGTCACGTTAGGGTGTTGCATGTTCCTTCTTCGTATCAGTACACAGATATCTTCACAAATGGGCTTCCTCAGCAACTGTTCCTTGACTTCAAATTCAGTCTCAGCGTCCGGCCTCCTCCCGCTCCGACTGAGGGGGTGTGATAGTGAATATATTCATATATATTCACAATATATTCTGTAATTAATATTTAGTGTAATTAAGGAATTAATATAAAATAAAGATCTTAATTCTATTAAGACTACAATTGTATACTCTATATATGTGACATTAATAAGAGAACTCCCTTTAGGAAGAACTTGTTGGAAATTTGCCTTTGGCGGGAGTTGCGACCGACCAACTTTAACGGCTTAAACACTAGTGTTACGTATGTTGGAGAATCCGGTTCTTCACACATGCATGATCTACTAAGTACGTAGATAACCGTAGGGCCAAGAATCGTCAAATTTCATTGAGAAATGAAAGAGATACTGGTCCACGAAGTAAGGTGTTTGAAGCATGGAAAGTGTGGTATGGTGTTCAATTCTCCCTCATCGGTAGAGGAAGAAAGAATTGTTGTGTATATAAGACTCGAAATTGGTTTGGGGTTTGGGACCCCAAGGGGTATCCCATGTGTTTAAAGGAGGGAGAACCTAGATGTGCCGGTTCGAAAGACCACACGCAGCCGTATACACTTGCCGCCGTCCGTGTTAGCGGTTCCGGGTTCTGTTCACGGTCACGGGCTGGGGCGTTTGTCAAATGTGGTCTTCTCGATATTATCCTTTTGGGCCAGAAAACTTTGCGGAAGTACAGTTTGATCCTAGAAGTTTCAGATACAGTTTGGACGAGAATTCTTTGGATATGCAGTTTGGTCCCTGAAGTTTCAAGATGTACCAGTTTGGTCCTCAAGTTCAAAATTTCGCGGTCAAGGCAGAAAAGCCACTCAATTCAATTCGGCCATTTATTTTGGCTGAATTACTCCTCTATAATGGCCAAATCCGTTGGTCTTTCTCCATTAATGTTGGTGGCTTTACTACCTCCATAATGGCCATTATTTGTTATGGAGGGCGATATCGACCTCCTCCCTCACCTATTTAAACACCCCCTTACACCATTGTTGAACACAAAAGAATGACCAAGAGTTAATGTAAAAGAGATGCGGCAAAGCGGTGCGAAAATACACAACCAAAATAGCTTTCTTCACTCTGACTTCCAAGCATCATTTAGTTACTATCTATTCTTCACGGTAGCTCTTGAGTTTCCTTTGCTCAAGTGTTCCATTGCTGTTTTATCTTGGGAGACAAATTGTCCGGGGCGTATAAAGGATACATACGGGGGCAATATTGTCTAAGATGAGTGCTACACTCATCAAGATAAACAATTTACATTTTTCCGTCTTCTACAAAACTGGAATTTCTAGTTTTTACTTGTGTAACAATTGTAATTTCAGATTTCATGTTAAATTATTGAATCTCTGTTTATCATTTTGAATACCTGTAATAGTTATATACTTCCCGTACTGCTTTATAAAGTACCATAGAGCAAAAATACCCAACAACTTAAGACAATATCTGTATAGTATTACTATTAGTGTTCGAAAGATGTCGGTCAAAAGTTGTGTGACCAAATCGGGATATGGAAATGGTTTTCTGGTAGAAGAGAGTGATGATGATGAACGTATTCATAGTGTCACCGCTACCAGAGTGGTGGGAACAAAGCGCTCGAGAGCCTGAGGATGTCAGCCCCAGGGACAGAGGGAGAAGGCGAAGATGTGCTTCTATCTTGCCAGAAGGCGTATCTATCGGACAAAAGATCCAAATAATGGTAAGAAGGAACTTGACACTCGGTCGATGAAGTGGGAAGTGAGCAGAATCGAAAATTGGGATAAGTATTTTCTTACTTATCAAGAATAAAGATTAGATGATGAGTATTTTTCTTACTTGTCAAGAATAAAAATTAAATGATGTCGATTAAAAATGGATTAAAGTAAGAAGGAATATGAAAATAATTTATATTCCTTACGCTTTAACAAATCAAGATTTAATTTCATCTTTTTTCGTTTAAGATTGGAGTTTGTATGCGACTTAAAAGATCCAGATTCTTTTTAAGTGTAAATTATTAAAAGCGTGTAAAAGTATGTTCACTTTATCACGATGGAGAAAGATCCACTGATCGTGCAGCTGTTACCACACTTAAGTAAGCGCCAAGAATTATCTCGGGCACGATCATAACGGAAGAAGTCTAAAAGTTAATGACGTTGAGCCTTGTATATTATTTGGCGAGAAGATCCTTCATAGGATGATATTGGACACTTTCAGTCCATACAAAGCCTCGAGGCGTGGGTGGGCCAAAACTCTTTGATATGATGATATTGGACACTCAGGTCATATAAAGCCTCGGCGATCGGGAGTGGTAGGAATTCATTTCATAGAAAAAGTAATGGACACTAGCAGGTGGGCGAGTTTCAGGTCTTAATGATCCGAAGGTCTAAAGAAAAGCGATAAGAAATGGACACTCGATGCTAAAGCAACTAGAGTGGGCTGAAAGTATCGAGATCACATATGATCCGGTTGCGCATGCTAACCACGGGCAAGAGGTTGTTCATGTGAAGCAACGCCACCTCCCCAAAATCAAGAAATTTGGAGAGGTTGTCCTCAATAGGGACTTCAAGGAATGAGATCACTCTAAAAAGAGGTGTTACAGATTCTAACTTGGTTTAAGGAATTGGGTCAAGTTTGGTTTGAGACTACTCCAGCAGTGCGTAATAACTAAGAATGGTTACTGATGCGTCTGTAGCCAGAATGAATGATATATTTGTAATCCGTTGCATCTATGCCATCTTAGATTAAGACACGTTAAATAGCAAGTCATTCAAAAAGCTAGCGAAGTTGAGATTGTTGCCTTCTTTAGACATAAACCCTCAAAAATGTGATGTGAGGTAGGCGAAGAGGCAAAATCACCTTTCAAATTCCGTCAAGGAATAGCGAAGAAGCACAGCTCCTCTAGAACTTAGTCACACCTACTTGGGTGATTTGAAGTTTATACAAAATAGAGGGGAGACAAATGCGTTGTGATCTTCGTTGATGATGGTATGACGTGGAATCCTTTGTTTATTGAAAAGCAAAGATGAAGTTGTTGAAGCGGATAAAGCTACAAAGCGAAGTTGAAAATCAACTAAGCCTATGGATTGAGAAATTCGTAGTGATAGGGGGTAAAATGTGAAGCATCGTTCATTAAGCATTCATTACTCACCTCGAGTCTAACGGTGTTAGCTGGCGCAAACCCGTGACGCCTAAATTATGTGGGGCAAGGCGATCCTTACCGCTAATGTGTGATTCTCAACGAGAACTCGGATAAGGATAAGGATAACTCTCGTGAGACATGGAAAGGATCTCACATACAAAAGTTGTGATGTGGGGTGGCTTGGTAGAAGTTGGACTCACAGAAGCAGGTCAAGTTCGACCTAGATCGTAGATTGCATATCCACTTTGGATCTCAGAATACCATGTAGTACTTATCGCCTCTTGGCGTCAAAGAATGTTGAATTCTTATAAGATAACTTTCCTTGAAAAGGAAAAAAGGAGTAATTGCTCAAGGTTAACAAGAACCCTTGAACTGTTGTCCTAACTAGGCGTTCAGTATCTACGAGGACTTCGAAAGTTCTTGGCTATCAGGAACTCAATATTCCGCATCTCAGGAACTCAGGGATTACAGATGTTGAACCAAGAGCGGAGCAAAGAGACAAAGACTTGTTCAGATCCTTCTAGCTTGTATGGTTAAGAAACGAACCATGGACTATTAACAAATAATTGTTATCTCCAAAAGCGGCGCTTGGAAAGAAGCTAAAGAGAGAAATATATTCCATCATATAGAACCATACTTGCGTAATGGTTTATCTTCCTCCGGGAAAAGAACCTTTGGGTTGTGAAAAGGATACTCAAAAGTGAGTACAAAGTAGATGGATCTATCGAGTTCAAAGCCTCGGCTATTCTGTACATGTGCTCGCAGGAGTAGCTTAACATCATGGGCCATTGCGGTCTGCGTGGCATGAATGTTAAAAACGACCTTCCCAATGGAGAGTTGGAAGAAGAGAATCGAGTTGGTTTTACGGGTGTTGGAAGCTTACGAACTTTCATCTTAGTCCACTGAAATGTTTACATTTTGGTCCTGAAAGTTCGGATAAAGCGAGATAATGAATCGACCGCGAAACATTGACTCACGAAGTTAGAAAGCCAACGGTTGGAGAATCAACGATCACAAAGTAAAGTCATATTGAAACAAAGTCTCGATATGAAAGATATAGATATCACGGATGACATCTTAAATTGGATTTCTAAAGACATCTAGCGGTGAGTCGATAGTTGGCCAGTCTCGTTGAAGCCATCAATGGATATGAATCATAGGCTGATTGGAATCATGGTGCACCCATAGACAGGAGCGTCGCACGGGTCATGTGTAGTTCAATGTATTGTACATACTACAACCCGACCTGGTATCGATCCCAAACAGTATCGATTGAACTAAGGTTGATAATCTTAATACATGATTAATAGAAGGCGTTAAAGTCGGATATGGCGATATCTCAATTATTCGCTTATCTTGATTATAGTATTCGGATGTCCAGCGGTTCGGGAGAACACAGTGATGCAAACCGGACATCGATCGAACACCAAAGCCACAAGTAAATGTGTATGGTGGTTCTGGCAAAATCTCTTAAGTAAACTTGCGCCGGTCGATCCATGCTCGAATCGGAGTTTATCGCTTTATACAAAGCATGAAAGAAGTTGAGTAACTTCACGACTCCTTAGAGGACGCCCTTATTGGGAGAAACTCGCTTAGTACTAGCGGTTATACATCGCGTGGCTAGCGGTCGGCTTTAGGAAGGACACGGATGACGGCGTCTGGACATACTGTCGGGATTTGTCGAGAGACATAAGATCAGTATGGCGATTGATCATCGGTGTCACTTCCTTGTTTACTAACTAAGGGACTACCCGGAGATCAAGTGTTACGCATAATCTAGGGGAATGGGCTTAAAACCCAAAAATATACGGACCAATACGGTGGTAACTCCAACCTTACTAGCGGAGATCCCGGTAATTTGGTTGATGGGAAAACTAAGGCTGTAAAGGTTCAGATTGATCGCTTGGTGGAAGCATGAGCACTTCGGATAGTGATTTACGAAAAGAAACACCAAATCCAAAGCCGTTCGCGATAGACTTTAAGTGCTACTGCGGTGTGGGTAAAGGTTAAGTTTTCAAAACACTGTAATGCTCCTCAACGATTGAGGTTAGGTTTTGGAAACTTTTAATGGTTCCTAACACTTGTGAAGTGGGGTATAGCAGGATACCTTGTAGGAGACCACTATTTAAGTGCGAGGGCGGCCGCTCAAAATGAGCACTTAAGAATCAAGACGTTGTCCATGGCCAAAAGCGGACAAAACATTACGAAGAAGAGAGTAAGGGAATTTGTTGTGTTGGTATCATTGTCTTAGCTTACACTAAACTCTTGACGGTTCAAGACATCACGTTCACCGCGATGAAAGTAAGTCAGATGGTATTCAACTATGGAAGGTTCAAAGTGAGGCTACCTCTCCTTATCTGCAACATCGGTCCCGCTGAAATATTGGTTGAAATGAAAAAAGACACCATGTGAGTGCGCCAAAATCTCTTTCAAGAGGGATTGTTGGAAATTTGCCTTTGGCGGGAGTTGCGACCGACCAACTTTAACGGCTTAAACACTAGTGTTCATTATGTTGGAGAATCCGGTTCTTCACACATGCATGATCTACTAAATCACGTAGATCAGTAGGGCGAAATCGTCAAATTTCATTGAGAAATGAAAGAATCTTGGTCGCGAAGTAAGGTGTTTGAAGCATGGAAAGTGTGGTATGGTGTTCAATTCTCCTCCGGTAGAGGAAGAAAAAGAATTGTTGTGTATATAAGACTCGAAATTGGTTTTGGGGTTTGGGACCCCAAGGGGTATCCCATGTGTTTAAAGGAGGGAGGACCTAGATGTGCTTGGTTCGAGGAAAGACCACCTGCTGTGCCGCTCGCCGCCCTTAGATCCGTTAGGTGTTCAGTGTTTGAGTTCAGGGTCACGGAGTGCGTGTTTGTGGGGTGTGAAGTGTGGTCTTCGATATTATCCTTTTAGGGCCAGAAAACCCGGAAGTGCAGTTTGATCCCAGAAGTTTGGATATCTGATTTTGACCGAGAATTCTTTGGATGTACAGATTTGGTCCTGAAGTTTCAAGATGTCTGATTTGGTCCACGAAGTTAATTTCGCGGTCAAGGCAGAAAAAATAAGCACTCAATTCAGCCCATTTATTTTGGCTGAATTACTCCTCCTATAATAGCCAAATCCGTTGGTCTTTCTCCCATTAATGTTGGTGGCTTTACTACCTCCATAATGGTCATTATTTGACTGTTATGGAGGGAAGTAATCAGCCTCCTCCCTCACCTATTTAAACACCCCCTTACACCATTGTTGAACACAAAAGAATGACCAAGAGTTAACAGAAAGAGATGCAGCAAAACAGTGCACGAAAATACACAACCAAAATAGCTTTCTTCTGACTTCAAGCATCATTTTACTTACAATATTCTTCACGGTAGCTCTTGAGTTTCCTTTGCTCAAGTGTTCCATTCTTTGTTTTATCTTGGGAGACAAATTGTCGGGCGTATAAAGGATACATACGGGCAATATTGTCTTAAGAAGAGTGCTACACTCTCAAGATAAACAATTTACATTTTTCCGTCTTCTACAAAACTGGAATTTCTAGTTTTTACTTGTGTAACAATTGTAATTTCAGATTCCATGTTAAATTATTGAATCTCTGTTTATCCTTTTGAATACCTGTAATAGTTATATACTTCCCGTACTGCTTTATAAAGTACCATAGAGCAAAAATACCCAACAGAACTACACTATTCTACCTCAACTATATCTCGATGAACATAAAAGAGAGGATCCACCACTAGTTAATGACGTGGAAGCTTATCAATAGAAGTTTGAAGAATTGAGGTCTTACATGCTCCATATAAAACCCTTCATTCATGTGAGATCAATTCCTAATTAGAGATTAATGCCTAGGATATCTAACCCAATAGTACGTATCAAAAAGAGAAGGATATCTAACCCAATAATTCTAGCAGATTGTATGAAGTAGCCAAGTAGCATGAGGAATCTATGAAGGGGATTAGCACACTTCTACTCTATAATCCAGCTTCCCTCACCTACCACAATGGCTCCTTGGCCATGTTCCAGACCATATAGTCTTCCCCTTACGAACCTTTCAAGTTTCCGTAACCTAACACACAGTCGACCAAGAGAATAGAAATTAGAAGTACTTTATCGATGCTAGCGGAAACCCCTCAACACCATTTGTGGAAATGACGGAGGGAATAGCAGAAAATATCAGGGAGGCTGATGCATAGGCAGTACAAGAGGAGGAGCAGTGTGAAGATCAAGAGGAAGTGACACTGAATGAAGTCCGTGGGTCTCATATCCCTCTGTGACCATCAAAGACTTTCAAACCACTAAGAGTTGGGCATAATTTGTCTTAAGCAGCTCGATTTCAGGGTTATCCTCAACAATGTGGCCATGCAAGTTACTATGGCCAATATTCACATTCACAGGGCTAGTGGCGGAGATACCTTATAGTAGGTGAATATGTAAGTGAATAATAGTTTTCTGAAAACCTATATATGCATATATACAAGAAGCTGATCATCTTTAAAAAAAAATGCAAATTAAACATCAACTTGGGACAAGAAGTAAAACATTAAAACCCACACAGGCCCGGACTCATACCTATATACATACAATAGGTTGATACTGCACATAACTTATACCCTCCGGCCTCAGCTACTATCAAACTTGTTGAAATATGCAGGGTGCATCTTTCATTTTCAACTTCAGAATGTATAGATTAACATCATATTCGGGCGGATTCGATTGATCTCTATTCCCCAGTTGTGTTAGATATGTAAAATCAAACCAAGTGTTATTCCTCTAACAAGAGAGTGATTGTACCACTAAAGGGAGAATCATCAGGTACTAGGGTCTGCCAAAACTTTTTCAGCAATGTGATTATAGCTATATTACTATGCGCATAGCATGAGCTTAGTGCACTGATCTGTTTTTTTTGTTTACTGTGTTCTCCGGTACAAAACTAATACTATATAATTTTTACTCCTATCAATTTTTAAAAAAATACCTAAAAATTTATCTCTATCTAGATAAGAATGATTGATTTCTAGTTCGGTTACAGGAATTTCTAGCTGGAGCTTCTCGGTACTATAAATTGAGGTTTGCAAATTGCAATCATCACTCTCCCGTTTTAGCTTCTTTTAATTGCTTCCTTATTTCTTTTCGCGGTAATCACAACAATGACGAATCCATAATATTGTTTCTTAAACACATCAATAACATTAAACTAATGCGATAAAATAGAATCACCATAGTGGGTTCGGTTTCTGCTGATTGAAGAATTACACCTTGTTAAACCCTCTTATCTTTTGCTTTTTTCACAGCGTTTTCTTGTTGGTGATTTGCACACATATGACACTTCTGCGCTGATCTTTAATGTTTGACTACACTTTTTAGTACTAGTAGAGTTAAGTTTATACTCGGCGGTTAAAATAAATGTTTACCTACATAATTATTAACAAGGAATTGACTTTAATTTTTTAGATTTGTCATTGATAGGTTCTAATTAGCTAGAGTTAATAGTAATATGTAAATTTTAATTAAGGGTAGTTTAGTTGAAATATCTATATCTTTTTAGGAATTAGTATTTTCTTAGTGGAGGTGCGAAAAGCTAGAGGATACCTTTTTTAACCGATGGGAGTAATATATAATGGGTGACAAATCATTTACCCTCTCCAATTTTGTTTAAAAATTAAACTCCTCCCTCAACTTTGAACAATACATATTTTTCCCCTTATCCTAATTGACTTTTTAAAAAGCCGATTCTATCCTTACCTTATCAACCTTTTTATTTTTCATTTTCTAATCTATTCATGATCTGTTTTACATTTAAATCTATGTAACAATTTTTTTATATAAAAATAAATACTTATTATTTTGTCAAAAAAAGTGATAAATATTAATTGAGTATATAAGTTAATGACTTTTTATAATGAAATAAACAATCGGAATAAAAAAATTAATTACATTAATAATAATCATACTAATACTATCTATTTATACAAGTGAAAATAACAAAATAATAATAACTTTATAAATATATTTTAATGCAGGTAATACAAAAATAATTATTAAAAATAGAGGTATATTTTATAACAAATTCTTAAAAGATTATTTATTTATATTGTAAAAGAATTTTAAATTGCAATTTAAAAATATTTCATTATTAACAAACAAAACTTGTTTTATCTATGTAGACAACAAAGAATAAGAGAGAATTGAAACATGCATCTATATACATAGAGCATATCTAATGCATGTAATAGTAAAATAACAGTCACAAGAAATAGCATTAGATTTTGTGACAAATTCATAAGAAAATATTCTATTTATAGTGTTATCTTAAATAAAAATATATAAAAACCTAGGTAAGTTAAGAAAAACAATTATTATGTATAATATAAAAAGATATTACATAAATGGAGAATTAAAATAGACATTGCATAGGATAAGGGGGTAGAGTGTCTATTGTTCATAGTTGAGAGGGGAGTTTAATTTTTAAAGCAAAGTTGAGAAAGGTAAATGATTTTCACGCAATAAATAATTAACATAACAGAGACTAATATTATTGATCTTGTAATCATTGATTGATTTTTATTTTGATCCTTGTGTTATATTAATTTTACTTACTCCGTTAAAATGTTCATAAATCTTACTCGAGTAGTAGGATTTATGCTTGTTCAGTTATTCATATTCGGTTAGATTGGCATGTCTTCGTGTTGTTCTATATTTTACTTATTTTGTTAAATTATTTACAAATTTCATCGAATTATCATAATTTATTTGTGTTGTTCAACAAGATACTCTACAAATTTACAACTCAAATTTAATTAAACTACATCAAATTTGTTCCAAATAATCTCAAATTTTTACACAAAACCTCCAAATGATCCCTAATTTCACAAATAATACAAACTCAAGAAGATTCATGTTGTCTTCTAACACTTACTAAGAAATAATAACATAGTTTTTAAATGTTTAAATCTAATCACTAATAAATCAACAATTGAATTAAAGTTAAGCATAAATAATCAACACAGAAACAAGTAACAATAATTGATCATCAACTTTAAAATTTCATCCCGAACGATAATTTTAAGCTTTTAAATTGAAGAACTATGATATTCATAGTGAAGAAGAAGAAAAACGGGAGAAGATGTCAATTAATGTATAAAAGAAGTTTAATCAGCACAATTTTAAAAAATGGAGACAAAATTTAAACACAATCATTTAAAGGGACATTTGGTTAAAAATTCATATAATTCAGAAATAACTGCTTTTCAGCTGTGTAATTTAAAATAGTTATTGTTATAAATATTTTTTATAATCCCTTTTGAAACATTCAATAAAAATAGATATTATTATGAAATTTTACCAATGAAATGTGAGTTCACACGTACTTTTACCTATACTTATATGGGAAGATGAACACATTTGGATAATGGATTAATGGCATTGTATGACCTTTTATGATGTCGCTCTTTAAATTTTGCATCCCTTTTTTTTCTTTTTTTCTTCGTCAAATTCCATTAGTTCTTTCTTTTTTTTCAGAATAAAAAGTAATATTACTAACTAACCATATGATCGATTGACTGTAGATATTACAAGACTCAGAATAATCTTTTATGATTTTTTTTTATCTTTCAAGTAAGGTAAAGTTTATTTTCCGACAAATCATCCAATTGAGCTAACAAAATGGTCAAAAAAGTCATTCGCCCAAAACTGCCTCTTTGGTACTTAATAGTAACTAATAAGAATATGAAGGAAAAAAATCATTTGACATTAAAACCTTTATAAGTGGGTTTAATGACGTCACCTCAATATGACTAAATTGAGCAATAAATTTAATGAATACTTTATGACTTAAAAATCATAGTTTAGTTATCTTTTTGTGTCAATTTCTTAAAAATCATAGTTTAGTTATCTTATTGTGTCAATTTGAATTTTTTAAACGATAATTAACGTGACAATCATGAAATGATGAAATTTGTGCATGAAGTTCACCCATTTAAAAATTCATGAATACAAAAACACATGTCAATTTTCTAAGACTGCATCAATTACTACTGGAGCAAAAAATAATAAAACGTTACAAGACTAATCATTGAGGAAAGATTTAATCTTTCACTAGGAAATTTTTATTTTCAGACAAATTCATCTCATTGAGCTGACAAATGATATATATATATATATATATATATACGCTAAAAGAAAATGGATCACCCTCACGGTGAAAGTTCGTATAGTCAACTAAAAAATAATTAAAAGAATTTGGCGCAATTTGGCAAATATCCATTTGGTAATAAAATATTCTTATAATCATTTGACGATATAAAACCTCCATAAGTGGGTTTAATGATGTCACCTCAAATTGACTAAATTGTGAGCAACGAATCGAATCGGTTGGTTTTTAATGGAAGATGATGAATTAATTAACTCTGCTTAAATATGTTGTAGGTGGGAACTGTATGAGCTGTCATTTTTCTTCTCCTATATACAGTTGTAAGTTGTTCTTTCTCTATTAGCTCCTATATGTTTCGTATATATCACACAAACGCTAATCCCTTTTCCCACTAATTTTAATCGATTAATACAAATTGCAACATGTGTTGCTATGTTCCGTGATTTAAACAATTTTACGAGGTTGATTATGCTTTTAAATTTTGTAAAAAAAATTGTGGTTTGGAGTTGTTATGTTGCAGTACTCTGCTTTTGTGTGTTGATTTTTTGAAATTCTCACTGGTTTGAGGCTAAATAAGTCAAATTTATTTGTTGAAATTGTTGGTTTTCAGTTATTGGGAGTGGAACTCAATAAATTTGATTAGGTTTCCCTATCATTAAAGTTAAAGATCAAATTTTTATTACTGAATTTTGATTATACTTTTAAATTTTGAAAAAAGACTATGGTTTGAAGTGTTATGTTGCAGTACTCTTCTTTTGTGTGTTAATTATTAATATTCTTATTGTTTTGAGGCTAAAGAAGTCAATTTTATTTGCTGAAATTGTTGATTTTCAGTTATTGGGGTGGAACTCAATAAGTTTGATTCGTTTTCCCCATCATTAATGTTAAAGATCAAATTTTTATTACTGAATTTTAAGTTTTCAGTTATTGGGATGGAATAAAAAAATTGATTAGTTTTTCCATCATTAATGTTAAAGATCAAATTTTTATTACTGAAATATAGAGTTTTCAGTTATTGGGATGGAACTCAATAAATTTGATTCGTTCTCCCCATTATTAATGTTAACGTTCAAATTTTTATTACTATTGAATTTTGTTATACTATTGAATTTTGTTAATGAATTTGTTGTTGTTGTACTGAATTTGTTGTTGTTGTTGTTGTTACTAAAAGGTGTGGCTTAGTGTTAAATGAGGTGGGTTGGGGTCTCAGGTTCAGCAAAAATACCAGGTGATTTCTTCCAATTTGTGCTTGGACAGAGTTACCCGGTGCCTTTGTTGGTGGGAGGTAGGAGGTTATTCAGGGAATTAGTGGAGGTGCGCACAAGCTGGCCCGGACACCGTAGCTATCCGATATAGGCTCCAGTTTTAGCTGGAGAACTTGATAATGGAAGATTTTAGAAAAGAAGTAGTAGAATCGGTTGTTGAGAATGAGAAATGAGGGTGAAGTACCTCTTTTTGGTGGTGCATCGATAAAATTTACTTATCAAAATAATGGTAGGATATAATCTCATCATTTGTGAAAAACTATTGAAAAGAGAGTCTCACGGGATGATGTATACTACAATACTTTGTTAATGGACTTCAGACACAAATTGTCGCAAGAGTCTTTCAGACACAAATTGTCGCAAGAGTCTGTCCTGGATATTTTCTTTTTGTTCTTTTCATATCTATATGTATTAAGTAATCAGTATGTTGCTACTAAGTTGAAGTCTTATTTTTTATATAAATATATATGTGAGCAGTTGTTAATTTTTCTTTTGGAGCTATAAACACTGGGTTTTAAGACTAACTTAGCTGCTGCATTTGTATTATTCTGGACTATTTGTATCTTCAGAGGGATAAATTTGTTTCCTTTGATGAATTGATTTCCTTGTGCTGCAGTGATGTTGATAAGATAGAGAGATTGATTCGTTGAGGTAATTGTCCATCATGGATTGCAAGTGTTTTGATCTACAATGGCCCGCTGATGAGTTGTTAATGAGGTATCAGTACATTTCCGATGTTTTCATAGCAGTTGCATATTTCTCCATCCCAATCGAGTTGGTGTACTTCGTCCAGAAATCGGCTGTTTTTCCGTATCGATGGGTGCTAGTGCAGTTTGGTGCTTTCATAGTTCTTTGTGGAGCAACACATCTTATCAACTTATGGACATCTACCGCACATACAAGGACTGTGGCAATAGTGATGACTATTGCAAAGGTCTTCACTGCTGTGGTGTCATGTGCAACTGCTCTCATGCTTGTACACATTATTCCGGATCTATTAAGTGTCAAAACTAGAGAGCTATTCTTGAAAAACAAAGCGGCAGAGCTTGATCGTGAAATGGGTCTAATTCAGACACAGGAGGAGACGGGTAGATATGTTAGAATGCTAACGCATGAAATCAGAAGTACTCTGGATAGACATACTATTTTGAAGACTACACTTGTTGAACTTGGAAGAGCATTGGCACTGGAAGAGTGTGCATTGTGGATGCCAACTCGAACTGGATTGGAGCTTCAACTTTCTTACACTCTACATCATCAAAATCCAGTTGGATTTACAGTACCTATACAACTTCCTGTAATTAATCAAGTTTTCGGTACAAATCGTGCTGTTAAAATTTCACCGAATTCTCCCGTTGCAAGGTTTCGACCTGCTGGGAAGTACATGCCAGGTGAGGTGGTTGCTGTTAGGGTCCCACTTCTGCATCTGTCAAATTTTCAGATTAATGATTGGCCTGAACTCTCTACAAAGCGCTATGCTTTGATGGTTTTGATGCTTCCTTCAGATAGTGCAAGACAATGGCATGTCCATGAATTGGAGCTTGTTGAAGCGGTAGCCGATCAGGTTTGAATTTTTTTACCTGATATAATATCTGATAGCTTCCCTTTTTACCACAATGATATTACTTAATCACTAGTGAATTTGATCGCGCTTCCCGCTGTTTATTAATAAATTTAAAAATGATCTTCTGTAAATTAAGCCGAGACAAATAAAATTATTTGCTTTGCTTAGATTTGAACTTCTTTTCCCTATTAACAAATGACACACACACAAAAAAAAAAAAAAAAAGAATCATCACAATAAGTTGAAACGCCATAGAAAATAATCAGAAGGAAAGATAATGATCTTTTTGAATTGGGTGTGCCCTGTCAAGCAGGAAAATACAACTCCATAAAAGAGGAGATAAAATAGTTGAAAGCGATAACCCTCTTACATTTCTGATACATAAGTAGTATTCTCTTTATTAAACACAGATAAATGTTGCTAAGCTTAATTTTGACTCTCAATTATATGCAATCAAAAGAAGAACATTGGAGCACACCTAAATATATGCTACCACACAGAATTCTATATGATAAAATAAAATTGTTGTCAAAAATTGGATTTTCTTTAGCTGAACTTATGGCTTACAGAGATGAATAATGCATGAAACACATTTAAAAGATGAGCAAGTCATATTAGGGAAAAGGAATTGTGAATGGACTTACATCTGGAAGAAAGAATTTTGTAAGAATGAATATTCCTGCATCTTCTTTACTCGTTCTTCCTTCATATTTTTGTCAATTGCGATGTGGAATCCCGTTTCAAACACTTGGTAACTTATGGCAAATCACTAGTACATGCAATTATGTGTTCACCTCCTTCTCATATATAATTAAATAGGAACGAACTGCCAGAAGACAAAGACTTAACTTTTAATTTACCCTTTCTATGACTTTGATTTGGAAGTTATTGTGTGTAAACACTTTTTGCTGGATTGGTGCCTGCGCATTGTTGGTTGTTCACTTAATTGTTTTTTCAGAACGAGGGTTATAAAATAAATTCGAGTGGTGTTTGTTTAGTGTCATAGCAGATTTGTTTTGGAAGGACTGTACCTCTCCTTCGCTTTTGCTTCCACCAGTGCGATAAAAGGCGAAAGCAAACAAAAGCAGCGAGGTCTATTAGGCCTTTAAGCGAAAAGCACAAATATAGTGAGGGCTGTAATTAAGAAAACAAAAAAAAAACATGTAACTCAAGAATAGTCACTACTGACATAAAGAACTATTGTCTAACTAAGAAATTAAAAAGATACAATTAAGTGAAATATTTATAATTTGTTGTCTCCCTCTTCAAGAAAAAATTTATTAGTGATGAGATTCACACTGTAGCCCTTCGTTGCACACGCACTGAAGCGTGATTTAAGCAAGGCAAAGCACTCAACTTTTTTTGCACCTAGCTCTTGAAGATAGCATTTGACAAACTGGCTTCCACGACTGTTATGCTTTATTAGTTTTGGCTCTACATTGGTTGAAGGGTCTAGGGTATAAACAAACTTGGACTTACAATTTTGATTCGATTTCATATGCATGCTGTAGACTAAATATCTAGTATGAGTGGTATTTTGTGTACTACTACATATAAAGTGAAAAGAAGCTAGGGGGGAAAATAAGTAGTGCATAAGAGAAAACACAGGATTATACTGTTGAGATATCTTCAGAAGGAGTTTTTTCTGAAGGAGCAGTCCTCCACCCCTCATCTTTCTGCGGCAACCCACTTTTCCTAGTATTTCGAGAAAATAAATGAAAAAAGAAACTAAATGGAGGAAATTGAAATCTTTAACATGTTAGCTGTGAATTTCCTTGATAGAACAGAAAATTGTGGAGTGATTGTAGTTTCCTCGTTAAAGTGGAATTCATGTTTCTAGTAGACTATGATTAATCAGTCAACTAGGGATCAAATGAGAGCAGCTCATGCCTACTTGAATGTGACCGGATGGATTGACTTTGTTCTATATCTGTTGTCAATTCAGGTAGCTGTTGCTCTCTCACATGCTGCCATCTTGGAGGAATCAATGAGGGCTCGGGATCTTCTTATGGAGCAGAATGTGGCTCTTGATTTGGCAAGAAGAGAAGCAGAAATGGCTGTTCGTGCACGTAATGATTTCCTGGCTGTTATGAATCATGAAATGAGAACTCCCATGCATGCTATAATTGCACTTTCATCTTTGCTGCAAGAAAGTGAGCTGTCACCGGAGCAGCGTCTGATGGTGGAGACAATCCTTAAGAGCAGCAACCTTTTAGCAACGCTCATCAATGATGTCTTGGATCTTTCAAGGCTAGAGGATGGAAGCCTTCAACTTGACGTTGGGACTTTCAATCTTCAGGCTCTCTTCAGAGAGGTGAGCCTAATTTTTCTGCTTACTTGGAAGTTCTAGATTATTTGAGTAAAAGAACAATGAGAAGATGTTAGATACATTTCTGATGATTTCTCGTTTTTTCATCATGTTAATGCTGGAAACGATTCACTGATTCAGATGCCTGCTTATTGCTTTAGGTCCTTAACTTAATCAAGCCTATTGCATCTGTGAAGAAGTTGTTCGTCACACTTAGTTTATCTTCAGATTTGCCGGAATTTGCTGTTGGAGATGAAAAACGTCTTCTGCAAATTCTTTTGAATGTTGTTGGCAATGCTGTAAAATTCTCAAAAGAAGGCAATGTGTCAATTTCTGCTGTTGCTGCAAAATCAGAATCTTTAAGAGATCCTAGAGCTCCCGAGTTTTTTCCTGTGCAAAGTGAGAATCACTTCTATTTACGTGTACAGGTATGTTTATAGGTTTATTTTCATGCTTGATATTTATTATTTGCAGTATAAATGGTAGTTGCTCTAAAAATTTTGGGTGATTTACTGCTACTGCTTTCCTGTAATTTAGGTAAAAGATACAGGATCAGGCATTAATCCTCAGGATATCCCAAAGCTGTTCTGTAAATTTGCGCAAAACCAGGCACCAGCAACTAAAAGTTCCGGTGGCACTGGGCTTGGCCTTGCGATTTGTAAGAGGTATCTCACTTCATTGTTGTTTGTTTTGAATGCGGTTTTCAGTTTGCCACTATACTGGAGAACTGCTGAAGATAGAATTTTGTTTTCTTGGTTGATGCACATTCCTTGGAGAATTTGTTCATTGGATGTGGAGAAACTTGCAGCAATGATTATTATCTGACATATTGTTCCAATGGCCTGGATCAGGTTTGTTAATCTTATGGAAGGACATATTTGGGTTGAAAGTGAAGGTCTCGGCAAGGGGTCTACTGCTATCTTTATTGTTAAACTTGGCATTCCTGGTCGCACAAATGAGTCTAAGCTTCCATTTATGCCCAAATTGCCTTCGAATCACATGCAGCAGACTTTCAAAGGTCTAAAGGTCTTGGTTATGGATGATAATGGGTGAGTGTACTAATTCTTTACCTTTAGACCTCTTATTTGTCCTACACTTTTATGACTTGATTTGGCCAATGATTCACATTTTGCTATGTGTTGGTCTATTTTACGTGAGACTGAACATGTACAACCTGAATAAAGTGGTGGTTGTTGGATATCACTTTGAAACAAGGACCCTTACCGTCTATTAAATGTCTACGGAAGTTAGAGTCTAATAACTTTATGTATGGTGGAATGTGCTAAACTTAGATATATTACGAGTATAATCTTAGAAGTAAGGGCTGGCGCTTCATGTCCTTTGGAAAAGAAGCACAGCAGGTGAAGAAAGATGGTCTTAATTAAAGTTGCATGAAATGGGAAAGGGAAACATGTTAGCATACCATTGGGGCTCACATCATTGTCTCAAACATAGGAGTACAGGAAGTAGTGTGGCCAACCCCACTTAATTCTTTTTCCATCCAATTACAGGGATGTACCACTATCCCAAAGAGTGAGAAGACACAGGATAAAGTGCCTGCGTAAGTGTTTTCATACGTTCTTTAGGTATATTTTCTTAACAAGTGAGCATATATATAAATAGACTAAAGAAGCACAAAGATAACCATCAGGATCCTGCAAGTATTCCAATCTCCATATCCAGGAACCTTCCAAAAGCTCAGTTCCTACCTACTCTTGCCTGAGAGATAACTGAGAAAATCAGAGAAGCTTTCTACATCATAGACATTTTACATGTTGCACCAAAAGGCTAAGAGAGACAAAACATTGATCTTCAGCTTGTGCGTCTTCTCTCTTTTGCCTTCAAAGCATCTAAGGCTCCTTTCTTTCAAATGACTCACCAAATGCTTGCTGGTATGGTTTTCCAGATTTCCTTCCTGCCTTTTCCAACTCCTTCCCCTGTCCAGCAGAAGAGAAGCTCTTTGGTAGATTTAGGCATTGACCATTTGACACCAAAACGACTGAGAAACAAATTCCATAGTTGAGAAGGCCACTTGGCAGTAAAGGAAGAGTTGATTTTCATCTTTTTCTGTCTTCTCACACATGTAGCACTTGTTGCAAGGGTTCATGCCTCTTCGTCGGAGGTTATGTTGTGTCAAAATACCCTCGTGTGCAATCTAGCAGAAAGCCTCGTGTTCTTTGGGTATGTATTTGTGTACAAGGATGCTATGGTACATCAACGAACATCTTAATAAGCTATCTATGCTTTGTTTACTGATAAGATAGAAATGGTCATATATTTATCTTGAAAATAACTTCTGGATAGGAAAAAAATAGAATAGGTTGCAATTGTCCTTGTCATACATGAAAACCCTTTTAAAATCAGACAGCATGTGCTGCTTCTATCTCCTCCCCTCCCCCCACCCGCACAACCAAAAAAGGTCCGCAAGCGGTAAGCGAAGTGAAAATCCAAGGCTGGGAGGGTAAAACAAAAGGCTATTTTTTCCTTAAAAAGTTCATTTAACTATCTCCTGCAAAAATCATTATCATTTGGTTTCCACTAAATGCTGAAATTTGGTCTTCAATGCACGCCTCATTAGCTTGTTAATTATTTCTTGATTTTGTAGTAATTAAATGCATGGAGTGTCATAATGTGTTGGTAGCAAAACTGGATAAGAAGTACATTGTAGGTCTTATCATGCTAATCGGAAAGTTGAATGAGGTGTTAAGAACAAGGAGGAAAGCGGAAGGAGGTCCTTACCCAAAAAAAAAGGAAGAAATAAGTCAATAACTAGAAAGCAAAGCAGGAGGAAAGATTGAAATCCAAACCTCTATCTGTGGAGCCTATTCCTGAGAAGAATATACTTTGAGGGTGAAATATTTTTATTGACCAGGACTGTTTAAAGAATTTAAAAGTAATTTAAACTTTAAGAAAATGTGATTTACAGTACTTATATGTGGTTTTCAATTTTACTTATTTTAAAGGATTGAGAAACAAATATATGCAAGTGACTCTTTTACTTCGTGACAAAGGGATTAATAATTACTAGATATAGACATCTCTTAGAGCAAAGGTACAGAGGATTCTTGTTTATCAAACAAAAAAGTTAAGAGGATTCTCTTTTACTTTTCTGGTAAATATCCGCTCCTTTTGCTTTTTCCTTTATTCTCCTTCACTGTTGGTGGCTATAAATTGATTACTGAAATTAGTAATGACTTAAGATATTAATTTGATTTAAATTTTGAAACTTTTTCATTCAGGTTTAGCAGGATGGTAACCAAGAGGCTGCTAGTGCACCTTGGGTGCGATGTAACAACTGTTAGCTCTGGTGATGAGTGCTTGCGAGTTCTTATTCAGGAACACAAAGTAGTATTCATGGACGTGAGAATACCAGGTATAGACTGTTATGATGTTGCTGTCAGTATACATGAGAAATTTGGGAAACGTCACGGGAGGCCACTTATTGTGGCAATAACGGGGAACGCTGACCGCATGGCAAAAGAAAACTGCATGAGAGCTGGTATGGATGGAGTTATTCTGAAACCTGTTTCAGTAGAGAAAATGAGAAGTGTTTTAACCGAGCTTTTAGAGCATGGAGTTGTTCGTCAATCCAAGTGAAAGAGAAAGTGTTTGCACGACCAAAAGTGTGTCAAGATTGATACTCTCAAAATATAAGAGTGTCGCTGTAAATAAAATTTTCGACTTTGGGCAAAACGAAGAGTTGTTCACGATGATGGCTCGATATGCTAATTGCAGGTTCAAATATCTTATAGAAAGTGATTCCACGATGATGTGATCCTCAACAGATTTGTATAAAGAGTTAGTTGGTTCTACATCTATGAATATGAAGGATAAGTTCAGTCTTTCATGGGGAGGTTGTTGGTTCTACATCTATGAATATGAAGGATAAGTTCAGTCTTTCATGGGGAGGTTGAAAGCATGTTTAATCCTTGTTTTTTTGGGCTAGAAATAATTGAACAATATTTAATGTTTGATGTGCATGACCTTGGCCTGAAAATTGGACCAGAAGCTCCCGGTCGCGCGCTCTTTGTTCCTTTTTCACAAGGTTGCGGAACTTACATAGTACATTTGGACATGCTCATGATATGAAATCAGCGTTTGGACATGCGATTTCATCTCATGAGATGAAATTTTTAATCATTTAAAAAGGCATGATTTGGGATTTCAAATCATGATTTCGAAATTTTTAAATGTAAAATTTGACTCGTAAGTTCATATTTTGTAAAAATAGATTCATAAATTGGTAGATATATTTACCAATCATGTTTACCAACTATTTATATCAAATATTAAGACCTACAAGTTGGTAGAATATTTATAATAAATTTACTCTTGTCAACCATGTGAGAAGATTATATTAAAGAGTAGTTATACTGCAATTCATGTTCAATTTTTCATTTTATTAAACTGAAGTTTGATCAATTGATGTTGTATTTTTTAGAAAGGTCTTCTAGTAGTATATTAATTATGTTATGGACGGTAAAAACTTGTTCGCACCAGGTGTTTACACCCAAATAAAGACCTAACACATGTCATTATGTTTAACTATAATTCTTAATGTTTAACCATAGTTAACTATTGTATTAATTTACATATATTAAATAATATTTAAATAGCTTCAACATTCTAGCACTTATCCGCTCTTAACAGAGACGTGATCACTGGCCATTTTTAACCAAAAGTTCCTTCCACCATCTATATCTATCTTTAGCTTAGATAACTTTGAAAAAAAATATATACATTTTAAACTTATAAAAACACTAACCTTTTATATATATATATATCAAAGTTTGTATCGCATTAACAGATGAAAAACTTCACAAGATTACACTTGCTTTAAAGAATTATATTGTTACACATGAAAGAATTATAAATTTTATCGTAATTATATTTGTAATTTGCTTAATGTTTAGCTACAAGTTTCTACGTTTACTTGTGAAATTCGACTCCCATAGTATATTCTCCGTTGATTTCTTGGGAAGAATACTTTGCGTAAATTTTGCACTTGCAAGATAAACAAATGAAGCAACACGTAGTAGTAAAATTGAAGAATAAGCTACTACGCGAATACTAAATAATACTAAATAGGGAGAAGAGGAGAAGTGCTAAAGAAAATTGTTTTTTCTTGCAATCTAGCCTAATGCTAAAAGTTTGCATTTGAATGGGACTTAAATTCAAAATGTATTGTCTAGCACACAATTTAAAATCACAACTCATAAAATATTACTGGTAACAGCAACCATCTAAAAATATATGTAAATGTTACTATCTAATAACCAAAGGAAATTAATTCACTAGAGTCTTATTCTCAAAATGTCTCATAATACCAATACCAAACATTCTCTACATGAACAATTTAAATATTTGAAATCAATGGCTTTCACTAGCTCTCCAAAATTGTGCGCAGTAATACAAATATCATCAAAGATAGCTGCATTGTGATACTTCAATTATATTTTGATCCCGATTTTCACGCATTTATAGATGATAGTTGTACGAAATAAAATATAAATAGAATAATTAAAATTTCTCATGTACTTATTATAATTGCGCTATTTCTACACGACTTTTACACAAGAAAGTATTGGTAAAATAGTTGTGTTATGTTCTCAACACTTTGTAACAAAGTTAAAAGTGAAACATTTATTTCGTTCATATCTAAATCAAAAGCAGCATCCTTGACAAAAGAAATTCATAATAAGTTAATAATATGAAACAATTACTCAACATAAGAGAATTTACATGAAAAAAAGAGTACAAGAAAACTAACTTGCAGATTAGCTTCTAGTAAAGGAGAAGTTGCTTGCTGGGGAATGTATACATTGTCCTCAAATAACTTTTTCACTGGTGGTACAACAGGTTTTTGGGATTTCTCTATGAAAATTAAAACATAATAAACTCATTGCATAAAATAAAACTAAGTGAAGACTTGTATTATACTTACTAGTTTTCCCACGAGTAGATTGAGTAATTTTTCCTTTTTGGGGTTTCTCCCAATGCCTTTGAATACACTCTTTGCGAACATCAGGATCTCTTACATGAAGAGGATCCAATACCTTATCTTCGATATTTTTCTTACCATTTTCTGCTGAGATATTAGGAGAAAATGTACTGTGCAATTTTTCTAGATAGTCATCTAACTCAAGCGAAGCATTTTTCGAGATGTTTTTGAAAAATTTCTCGACAATCCACATTAAATTTATTAAGATGAGCAAGATTGTAACAATTTTGAATCACCCTATTAGTATAAACAATCTCAGATTCTGAACTTTCATTGATGGCACAACTCTTACATGACATATTTTTTCTTCTTTTTCTCACATCCTTGGTCCATCTCTTCAAAATATATTCCTCAGGAATTGCACATACTTTATTAGAAGTAAAAATCAGTAGAAAATGAGCACATAAGATACCTATATATTCAAATATTTTTCAAGTGCATGTCACATTTAAAGTTGCGATGTTTAACTCAACAAACCAACTCTTGCTTGAACTATGCATTCTCACTTCATATTTAGACACTTGACCATCACAATATATTTGTGTCTCGACAAAACATGCGATGGTTCTTTTCAGAAACTCTTTCTCAAATATATTATAAATCTTATGAGTGTAGATTGTAGAAACCTGAGTTAAAATTGAACTAGCTTTAATAGCAAGAATAGGCTTACCTTGTTTACATTTGAAGTCTTCATGTTTTTCGCTCAACCGCCACTTATTCACTACATTTTTCTTATAATTAGTCACAAAAATATGCAAATAAGTGCTTAAATCTCCAACTTCATTTACTACATGATTAGTACTTTCACTTTGAGACGTCGCTTTCAACCCAACACTAAACACATCATTATTAAAAATTGTAGACCACATGTGTCGAATATTGTAAAGATTATTTAACCATCCATGCTCTTCTACATTGTGAGTTGCAAGTTAAAAAGACATGCACTTGTTAAAAAGTTTTTAAAAAATCTTTATCATTCTTGAGTGAGCCCAAATGAGATGGGACATTCTGAGCTATGTGCCACCGGCACAACATATGTCTGGTGCCCCACATCACTTCTTTAATAGCAATCGCCATTGTTTGAGCTTGGTCAGTTATAATAGTTTGCGGGGCAGTATTTCCCATTGATCTTGAAAATGTCGAGAATAACCATTTAAAAGATTCTGATGACTCATCAGATAAAAAAGCACAGCCAAAAATTATATTCTACCAACGATGATTTATTCAAATAAATGGTGCACAAAACATACGGTACTTGTTTGTTCGATATGTAGTATCAAAATACACAAGATCACCAAAAAAATTATAGTCAATTCTAGATCGACCATCTCTCCAAAAAAAGTTAGCTATACGCCCTTCAGAATCAAGTTGAACATCCCAATAAAATAGCGTCTCACTCGCTTGTCTATTATTAAATTCGTTGACAACACTTTGAGCATCCCCAGCTTCAACCTTTGATTTCATCAATTAATGTATAAAATTAAAACATTCTTTTTTTCAATAGCCTAAAACATCAGTTCCTCCAGCTTCTTCTGCCAAGTAAGAATAAGTTGCAGTCAGCTTTATAGCTGGAGTTAATCATATTTTCAATCACTAACCCTTTGATTTTTACTTATTGAACGAGCAGATCTTAACAAATGTCTTTTTTTTGTGAAGTCATCTCATGATTATGCTCTTTAACAAATCTATCTATCATGAAAGGACTATTAGGAAATTGTCATTGCAGGACACACTGCATGATATCTTACTCGAATTTCTTTGTCTTTCATCTTTCTCTCCATGCCTATAACACACTAAACGTTTTTCTCTAACCACCAAATTACCGTTAAAATAGTATTGTTTATCCTTTCGTACACTGAAACCTTTGGAGTGTGCTTCTTCCTCGTCCTTAATAATTTGATCTTTCATTTTCTTTTCTAATTCAATTATGAAACTTTCTGAAAGTTCTTCTTCTTTTCTGTTCTCCTCTTCAATTTTAATATCTTCTAATAATTCTTCAGGACTCTCAACATTATTTGTCTTCTCAAAAGTTGACATTCTGTTATTTCAAAGAAAGAAAGAAGTATTGTAACATGTATAATCATAATAAAAAAGAGAAAAATATATACATCTATAATCTAATTTCACTTAGGCTCAAGTAACTAGGGCTGGGCATAAATTATTAAAAACTGAATTGCTGAACTGAATCAAAAATTTCGGTAATTCGGTATTTAATACGGTATTCGAAAGTAAAATTTCAGAACTATGATATTTGGGTTCGGGGTCGATACGAGACATTAATACCATTAGATATTAAGTATTGTCAAACAACTTTCTTATGATTCATTCTATATCTTTAGATTAATGTCGGGTAATAGTACAGTAAATTAAGTAGCACGAGCTGATGGATAAAAAATATATAGTAACTTTTCTTGTACCTTTATTATTTCCTTCCAATTAACATATGGGAATAACAGTAAACTTGACATTCTCAAATTCCAAACAACATTGAGAGTTCATTCTAATAATTTTACTGAATGTGATTTGAGCAGCGCAATACTCAAAGAAGGATGCACAGAGAATATTAGTAAGTTGTCTTTCATATTAAAGCACACCCAAATTGTCCTCAACCTAATTAAATTATATGCATATGTACTTACATGAGTAGAAAGTTAACTAACCTTGTATATGTCTGTTCCTTTACGTCCGTTGGCTCTTAATGTGAACTTCATTACGTGTGTGTTGTTTTGAATTTACGCAAAAAATAAGAATAAATGGCAAGAAATTTGAGATTCAAGTCACACAACCTAGAAGAAGATTGTGTGCAGGGAATTAAAGAACGAAGAAGTTACGGCAGCCCTAATCTTCCTTCTACCGTTAGTTAAATAGCTAATAAAGTATTTACTGCCTTTTTTATTTTTTTTTATTTAAAATAGACTCCTAATAAATTGTAGTTTGTCTTCTATGGTTAACTTAACCATATTGTGTGTAAACACTCAGGCCGGACAATTTTTTACATGTTATGAATTATGACTTGCTCATTTGGTAAGATTGTATAAGATTGGAAAAAATTTGATGGTTTTCATAACTTGTGGTTGTTTATGTCTAAAAAATACGACTTAAGAAATTCAAATTGAATGTCCAAACAAAACTTCAACTTCAAATCATTATTATTTCAAATCATGTCCAAACGGCTTCATAATTATAACAATTAATTTTATTTTGGTAATAAACTGGTATCTTTAAAAGGGATAAATGATAAAACTAAAGATATTAAGCAGCTATCACATTATGACGGAATGAATTTGATTACATAAGTAGGCATGGATTGTCAAGTGGTAGTATCAAATCAAGCATAGAATAATCATCCACGTAATTCACAATGGTCTACACGACTCTTCATGCCTTTGTTAGAAGCCGGACTGTTAACTTTTGACTGTGTACAATATTGACTGTACACGACTCTTTTAAATAAATAAGTTCACCATTCCATTCTAGTACGTAAGATTTCTCTTTACTAGGAGCGACGACGTTCTAAATGCTAATACTTGAAATAATTATATATTATATAATAGAGTTTTCCTCATTATATTTAGCTCATAAAGTTACCTAACAAGGGTGTTAAATATACATAATATACACACGATATACATATGTATATTGTTGCTCTCGGATTCTTCATGTAAACCGTATATGGTGTAGATATTTAGGTAATGTTGTAGTCTCCTAGTTTAGGTAATATTGTGGTGTAATTAGTATTGTACACTTACCATAATATTTGTATTACCATAATTGTATATTTAGTATCCAAGTAGAATAAGGTTTTAGGAGTAGAATAAGAATAAGATTCTCCTATTATGGAAATATGTAACTTGTATATATAGTGTTTCAATCAATGAAAATAATCAATGGATTATTTCTTTCATGGTATCAGAAGTCTAGGTCTTTTATTCCTCTCTCCACAATTCCGTCGACCTCTCCCTATTTCCGTCGATTTGCCTTGATTTCCAAGCCTTCTTTCTCGGATTTCGTGCCCGATGGTACCTCCTCTCTTCCCAAATTTTTCTCCCTAATCCCTCAATCACATATCGTTATATCAATATGTTTATATCCCGGAACACGTTTCATCCTGCCTTTACAATTTCTAACATCAAGAATAACATCCCTCTTGTTCTTGAGATAGAAAACGTCCAATATGCGACGTGGGCCGAACTGTTCAAAATTCACGCACGATCGCATCAAGTCATCCATCACATAATCTCCGCGGCTCCTGAGGATACGGAGGTGCCAAAACGCGAGGATGATCCTAAGTTGTGGACGACTCTTGATGCTACCGTCCTTCAGTGGATATATTCCACAATTTCTACCGACCTTTTGCAAATGAATATTGAGCCTGACGCCAAGGCATAGGCGACTTGGGATAGACTGCGTGATATATTCCAAGATAATCAAAATTCTAGAGCCGTTACTCTTGAGCAGGATTTCTCCCACGTCAATATGGAAGATTTCCCTAACATTTCGGCTTATTGCAAAAGATTAAAGGAATTGGCAGACCAACTTCACAAAGTTGGCGCGCTAGTTTCGAATGATCGTTTGGTCCTCCAAATGGTTTCCGGCCTCTCCGAGGCCTATAGTGGTGTTGGAATGCTTCTTCGGCAAAGCAATCCGCTTCCGCAATTTTATCAGGCTCGTTCTATGCTTACACTCGAAGAAGCAGGCATGGCAAAACGAGCGGCTACCTGTGCTAGTCCCGTAGTCATGATGATCGAGTCCACGGTGTATCCTACCGGTTCCAACAACTCAGGCCAAAACCGCAACAACGGTGGCGGCAAAAAGTGTGGAAATAAGAAAAATAATGGCAAGAACCGCGGCGGCAACAACGGCGGCAGCCGGCAGAATGGTGGTGGTGGGGGGGTCCTCGCGGTGGTCAGCAGCAGCAACAGTTCTGGGCTTCACAGTGGGCCCCTATGTAGTGGCAGTGGGGCCCACAGTCGCAGTTTGGGCCCAGTCAGTTTTCGTCCCAGTGGAAGTGGGCTGCCCAGCAGCAGTTCAGGCCTACTTCTACCTGGTCCACGTACAGTCAGTCTTCTGGGCCGAGGCAGCAAGCAGGGTTACTTGGGCCTCGGCCCCCGCAGGCCCATCACATCGCGACACCCACGTCAATCGATATTGAAGCCGAAATGCACACGTTTGGTTTAAATCCTCCGGACCCAAATTGGTATATGGACACCGGTGCCACGACCCACATGACATCCGATTTAGGTACACTCTCGTCTTATTCCAATTTGAGCAACCCTCACGGCATAAATGTTGGTAATGGTAATTTGAGCAACCCTCATCCACCTCTTATCTTGGAAAACACCCTACATGCCCCCAAATTGATTAAAATTTTAGTTTTTGTCTGTAAATTCACTACTGACAATTTTGTTTCTATTGAATTTGATCTATTTGTTTTCTCTGTGAAGGATTTCAAGACGGGGAGTCCTCTCATGAGGTGTGATAGTAGAGGAGATCTTTATCCTATCACACCCAGTTCCGGTCCATCGAGTCAAGTCTTGCCATCCGCATTTGCGGCCCTTTCTCCTTCCTTGTGGCATGCTCGTCTTGGTCATCCGAAATCGTCTATTTTTTCGTCATTAGATAAAAATAATTTTATTTCATGTAAGGGTACGAATAGTACTCCAAACTGTCAGTCTTGTTCTTTAGGAAAAATTGTTAGGTTGCCATTTGTAGACTCAAATTCTCATACTTTAATGTCATTTGATATTATTCATAGCGACTTATGGACGTCTCATGTTCTTCGTTCTTTGGGTCATCGGTATTATGTTCTCTTTTTGGATGATTATTCTAAATTTTTATGGACGTTTCCGATAGCGAAAAAATCTCAAGTTTTTTCCGTCTTCTTAAAATTTAGAGCATTCATTAGAACTCAATTCGAACGAGAAATAAAAAATATTCAGTTTGATAATGGCAAAGAATATGACAATGGAGTGTTTCGGGAATTCTGTGCTAATAATGAGATCAATTTTCATTTTTCTTGTCCTCATACGTCTTCACAAAATGGGAAAGCCGAACACAAAATTCGTTCCATAAATAACATTGTCCGAACTCTATTAATTCACGCTTCCATACCCCCATATTTTTGGCATCATGCTCTTCAAATTGCTACATATCTCCTTACCATAATTTCTTCTAAAGGTCTGACATATTCTTCCCCCCTTCAAATTTTATATAATAAAACTCCTTCTTATTCTCATCTTCGGGTCTTTGGGTGCTTGTGTTATCCGTTATCCCCGTCCACCACAATTAACAAACTTCAGGCCCGGTCTGCTCCGTGTGTATTATTGGGTTTTCTGTCTAATCATCGTGGTTACAAATGCTTTGATTTATCCTCCAATAAAATCATTATTAATCGCCATGTAATTTTTTATGAAACACAATTTTCATTTGCTAAAGTTAATACTCCCGTGCCTAGTTCGTATAATTTTTTGGATGATAGTATATCCCCGTATATTATTCATCATTTTCGGATGTATCCCGCACCTAAAATTCTCCAGCGAGCCCATTGCCCGCTGGTACTCCCTACACAGTGTCGTCTTCAAATCTGGGTCCAGCAACTAGGCCATCCCTTCTACCCGCCTCGCCTGGCTCACAGATTCTTGCTTCGGGTCCAAGATTGACCCAGCCTCCCGATTTCGACTCCGATTTGGGCCAACAGCCCATCGCTCACTGGTCACCCATCCCGAGTCCCGAAAATTCCCAAAATCCACTCGCCTCTACCCCGAGTCATAGACCAGTCACCCGTAGTCAACGGGGGATTTTTATACCATTTTAATTTACATTCTAATGTTCTTAAATCACCCTTACCCCATAATCATGTGTCTTCATTAAATGACCCGAATTGAAAAATTACTATGACCGATGAATATAATCTCTTATTGATAATGAGACGTGGGAGTTGGTGCCCCATCCATCTAGTATTAATATTATTAGGTCTATGTGGATTTTTGCTCATAAGAAAAATTCAGATGGGTCATTTACCCGACATAAGGCGCGGCTTATGGGCGATGGTAAGACTCAGCAGGTTGGTGTAAATTGTGGTGAGACGTTTAGTTCGGTGGTCAAGCCGGCTACCATTCGCACTGTGCTCAGCTTATCTCTTTCCTATTCAACAGTTAGATGTGAAGAATGCTTTCCTACATGGTGACCTCAATGAAACAGTCTGTATGCATCAGCCTTTGGGATTCAGGGATCTCAAACATCCTCATCATGTCTGTTTGTTGAGGAAGTCCTTATATGGGCTTAAGTAGTCTCCACGGGCCTGGTATACGCGGTTTGCCGACTATGTTTCAACTATTGGGTTCACTCACAGCAAGTCGGATAATTCCTTGTTCATCTACTATCATGGTTCATCCTTGGCCTATATTCTGCTATATGTGGATGATATTTTTTTGACTGCCTCTTCCGATGCCTTACGCCAGTCTATCATGACAATGCTTAGCTCTGAGTTTGCTATGAAAGACTTGGGGTCCTTGAGTTACTTTTTGGGGATTGCTGTCACTCGTCATACAGATGGGTTGTTCTTATCTCAACGAAAGTATGCAGCTGAGATCATTGAGAGGGCTGGGATGTCATCTTGTAAGTCCACTTCCACTCCAGTTGATACTAAGCCCAAGCTTAGTGTCGCGGCCGGCGTAACATACGAGGATCTGACCCGCTATCGCAGTCTTGTAGGGGCCCTTCAGTATCTTATATTTACGAGACCAGATATTACATATATTGTCCAGTATGTGTGTTTGTTCATGCATGATCCCAGGATTGAGCACATGAATACACTCAAACGCATCATTCGGTATATTCAGGGTACACTTGATTATGGTTTGCATTTATATCATTCCTCGACGTCCACACTTGTCTCGTATACGGATGCTGATTGGGGTGGTTGTCCAAACACCAAACGGTCTACGTCTGGCTATTGTATGTTTCTTAGCAATAACCTGGTCTCATGGTCTGCAAAACGTCAGTCGACATTATCCCGATCCAGTGCCGAGGTCGAGTATCGAAGGGTAGCTAATGTGGTCTCGAATCATGTTGGTTACGTAATTTGCTATTGGAGCTTCATTCACCTATTCAGAAAGCAACCTTGGTTTATTGCGATAATATTAGTGTCATCTACTTTCTGATAATCCGATTCAGCACCAACGCACTAAACATATCGAGATGGACATTCACTTTGTCCGCGAAAAGGTTGCTCGTGGTCAAGTATGCGTCTGCCATGTCTCGTCAAGATATCAAATTGCCGACATCTTTACAAAGGGTCTTCCCTCGGTCCTTTTTGAAGATTTTAGAGACAGTCTCAGCGTTCGAAGACCGCTCGCTATGACTGTAGGGGTGTGTTAAATATACATAATATACACACGATATACATGTGTATATTATGTATATTGTTGCTCTCGGATTCTTCATGTAAACCGTATATGGTGTAGATATTTAGGTAATGTTGCAGTCTCCTAGTTTATGTAATATTGTGGTGTAATTAGTATTGTACACTTACCATAATATTTGTATTACCATAATTGTATATTTAATATCCAAGTAGAATAAGCTTTTAGGAGTAGAATAGGAATAAGATTCTCCTATTATGGAAATATGTAACTTGTGTATATAGTCTTTCAATCAATGAAAATAATCAAGGGATTATTTCTTTCAAAGGGTAAGACTAATTTTTTTTTACATTTATTTGGTGAATAGGTACTTGATAGAGTATAGCTTGAAATAATAGCGGAGCATGATTTTCAGTAGGAGGAGTTGAAATATAAAGAAGTAAACACGCATTAAAAAGTACAATCAAAATCCACTACTTTATATATACATAGGATTTTTTTTTACCTAGTTGTACACTCTGCTTTTTTAACGTGGGGGTATCAATTGATAATCCTTGAAGAAAGATGGCTCCGCCATTGGCTTGAAAGTTATAATGACAAAGAATTGCCTGATTGAAGTAGTTGTCACAAAGTATAATCCTGATATTTACCAGAATGTGAAGGAAAAGAACCAAAAAGGAAACAAAAAAAAATGTCTCCAACAACCACCTTATATTTATATGGCTACCAAACTTTGGTAAGGTTAATAATATATGAAATGATTAGTCAAAAAAGAAGGGAATTCTGAAAGGATGGCCAATGATAAGGCGGACAATTTGATTCCTCATTGTCAACACTTGTTTCTTTTACAATATACAATTATTTATCTTGTAGTTCAAGAGTCTTATTATAACCATAGTACTATTCTTTTATTTAACAGAAAAGAAAGAAAAAGGAAGTGAAAACTTTATAGGAGTAGCACTTTTGTTTTTATACACTTGACATAACATTAGAGAATTTGGTGAGGTCTTAGTCTCATGCATGTGAAATAGTCATTATAGAGAGTAGAATTCATTATTTGAGTGCATTTTTAGTGACACAAGCATATATCCGAACCCCACCGAAAAAGAATGGCTGCTTGTTGCTATCTTCTTTGTCAATTGAGTTAATTAACGCATCATTTATTTGTATTTAATAAAGATTTTAATTTTAATTATTCAGATCACAATTATTAAATTTATTTATTTATAGGTTCAAATCTTAACTATTTAAATTTTAATTATTAAATATGTTTATGTTACAACCATTTAATGCGTTTGAATATATATGAATGATTAAAATTTGGACATAACAAAGTTTTAATATCAGTAGATAGCTATTCATCAAGGGTTTCTACGAATCTAACAGTTCACCAATGATCAATCTATTCACCGCTAATGTTATTGTCCACTATTATCAACTATCACAATATCAAGTACTACCATCCCACAACCATCATCTCAGTCACAACCACCACTGTTGTCAATCACTACAATCCGTCGTTAGCACCACTATCTACATTTATAATCATAATCACCAACCATCATTACACAACAGTCACTAATCGCTATCGATAATCACCATCACAATCACATATATATTGCCAATCATGGTCATCATTCACCATTATCATTAATTATCGATATTTATCCACCACAACTATTAGTCATCACCACCAACTATCACCATCAACCACTATTGTCAGTCACTATCACCATTAGCTACTACTCACAACATCAATTACCATTAGTCAATATCATCCCCAATCGACACTCACAATCATCATCGATGGTCATCATCACCACCAACTACCATTAAATTGGTTAAGCGCATAACTTAAGGGAATGGAGAATCGAAGGTTCGAACCTCAACTTTGGAGGTGATGATTTGACGGTGTAAAAGTTTCGTACCTTTTCTCTTTGCTCATATATTATATGCTATAGTTCTTTGTTATTAAGGAAATCATAAGATAGTGCATTTTGTTTTGGTATTTATAATGGAAATTGCCCTGATTCCAGCTTTACTTGAGAGAATCAAGAAAAGAGTAGTTGCTACAAATAGGTGATATTTTTATGCAGTCTTTTTTTATAAATATTAAAAAGGCACAAGAAGTACAACAGATTTCTTGTGTTGTTTTTCTACTTTTGTACTTGGTGAGTGCAAATTAACATTTCCATTGACTATAGTTCATTGTGTTAATTCATATAAATAAGATCGTTGTTAGGAGATCAACTGTCTATGGTATAATGGAAAGAAAAGGAAACAAATCCTTTTTACTATACATTGAATATTATAATACCTAGATAACAATTGACAGCAGAAAAAAATTAAGTAAATGAAATTTATTATTTCTAAGGTTCAAATATGAGAACAAATTTGCAATATTATTAAATTTTATTAGAAGCTCAAACACGCCTTTTTTTAAGACAAAAAAGTTTTGGTTTATATTCGGGTTGATCAATTGAAAAACAAAAATTAATAAAAGATCATGTACCGCTGAATTATAATCGAAAAGTGAGTTCACCTTTAAATTAGTGGGCTACCTATTATCCCCTAATCATCTAAAAGTGAAGTCAAAATTAATTGTTAAATTTTGATAAAAAATATTTTTTTTGCAAATTCTTTCTTCTTCATTTCACCATCCCCCACCCCCACTCTTCTCCTCCAATCACGCCACCCCAACCCCAACCCCAATAACCAGTGCCAATTAATCTCAAATTCAGAGTTAAATAATCACCCAAATAACCAGTAATCTACACTAACTAACAGAGACAAATTATATGAACCGAAAATCGGAAAAAAATAGAAAAACAGGTAGAGAAATGAACACCAAAATAGCTGCAATTTATTCATGAATTTTGGCATTTGGGTACCGAAAAACTCATCGGCGACCGAAAATCGGAAATCGGAGTGTTAAACAAGGTAATATATCCGTGATATACATGTGATATACAGAAACGTATATCACGGGTAATGGCCCATCTCGGACCGCAAGCCCAATCTCGGACAAGAGCCCATCACGGCACACTTGTATATTTGGTATATATTTGTAGTATATTGTAGTGTAAAGGTTATCTTAATTAGTCTTGTATACTTACCATAATTGTATAGTTAGAATTATGATAGAATAAGATTTTAAGAGTAGAATAGGAATATGATTCTCCTGTTATGAAAATATGTAACTTGTATATATATCCTTCAATTAATGAAAATAATCAAGGGAATCTTTCACGGAGTTTTGCGCAGAGAAAAAGTGAGAATGGTGGGTATGAAGATGAAGAAACCGAACCCTTCTTCTTCTTTATTTTCTGATCACCAAATCCACATCTTATCTACCTATAAAATAAATTTTATCATTTTTTATTATGTGTAATATTAAACTCATTAAGCTATTTTCAAAGAAAGCAAAAAAAAAAAAAAAAGAATGACATGAAGGAGCTGAGGTGAGGGATCGAAAATGGCATTGAGGAGCTGGCCATGGAGGAGCTGAGAAACGATAGAAAAGAGTAAGAAAGAGAAAAAAAAATCTAAAATGAAAATAAAAATTAAGAAAACCATAATTAAATATAGTTAACTGTAGGAGGCATTGACATGACATCGACGTGGCGCTGATGTATCAGTGAGTGTGTAACACGTTTCTTATGCAACCGGTTATATGTCTATCAGGGTGTTATTAATTCACTTTTTAAATGGTTAGGGGTTAATAGGTCGTCCAATTAGTTTAAGTGAGAACTCGAAAAGTATAATTTAAGGGTCATTTAATGTATTTTGCCTTTTTTTTTCCTAAAACAATATTTGCCGTTTAATCTAAATGACCCTAGGCTATCTTTCATTTTTGTTTTCTCTTACAAATAAATAGCCTCTAACAAAAAAGTATGCTAAAATTCTTTACAATGAAACTACTCATAGCCCTCGATTTGAACTATACCTGTAATTTAACATGTTCTTTAAATATATGTATATTTATTTAGTTTATATCCTCTTTCACAAAATAGTAGTGGATGATATTGTAATTTACACGTTGACTTAAAAACTTAGATTATATATGTCTCTACTTACATATCTTTAAGAAATCAAACAAGGATATTGAAGATTTGGTTCCTAATCTTGATAATATGGGATTACTTGTAAGAATGTATTAATCTCAATTGGAGAGTCTTTCTCATTAATACAAATATATATAGTGGTTATAATGTTGAATGCTAATATAATAAGAATTCTATATCTACTATAATTATATAACACTAAATATTACAAAATATATGGAGTATATTTGATAATACACGTTAATACACCCCCTCAGTCGGAGCGGGAGAAGGCCGGACGCTAAGAGACTAGATCTGAAGTCGAGGAATAGTTGTATAGGAAGACCTTTCGTGAAGATATCTGCATACTGATACGAAGAAGGCACATGCAACACCTTAACATGACCGATAACAACCTTCTCACGAACAAAGTGTATATCCATCTTAATGTGCTTGGTTCGCTGATGCTGAACCGGATTATGAGATAAATATATGGCGGATATGTTATCACAGTAAACCAAAGACGCCTTACGCAGGGAACATTGTAGCTCCAAAAAAGGTTTCGGAGTCAGCAGACCTCAGCAACAACATTTGCAACGCCTCTATACTCTACTTCTGCACTCGAACGGGATAATGTGGTTTGCCTTTTGGCAGACCAAGAAATGAGATTATCCCCTAAGAACACATAGTAGTCGGAGGTGGAGCGTCGCGTGTCCGGATAGTCTGCACAATCAGCATCCGTGTATGATAATAATTTGGTCGGTGCTGAGGGGTATAGATGCAATCCATAGTCAAGTGTGCCCTTAACGTATCGAATGATACACTTAAGGGCGGTAAAATGAGGCTCTATATGGGCACTTATGAATAAGCACACCTGCTGAACAACATAAGCAATAGCAGGCCTAGTAAAAGTAAGATATTGTAGGGCACCTGCAAGACTCCTGTAAAGGGTGGGATCGGTCACTGGATTACCATCAACAGCACCAAGGTTTGATTTAGAATCAACCAGAGTGGACATTATCTTGCATTTTGCCATTTTAGCCTTGTATACTATCTCCTCTGCATACTTGCGCTGACACAAGAACATAGAATTTGTAGATCTAGTCACTGATATCCCTAAAAAATAACTCAACTTCCCCGAGTTAGTCATAACAAATTTTATTTTAAGTAGTGCAATGATCTCATTTTTTAACAAATCAGAGGAGGCAGTAAGCACAATGTCATCCACATATAAAAACAAATAAGCAATGCTACTACCTTTATGAAAAATAAATAGAGAATTATCACACTCGATGCATACAAACCCAATCCGCATAATGTATTGTGCAAAGCGATCATACCACGCTCTAGGGCCCAGTTTCAAACCATAAAGTGACTTACGGAGACGGTATACATACTAAGGGGCTGTTGGATGGACAAAACCAGGTGGCTGGTGCATGTAAATAGTTTCTTTCAAATCCCTATGTAGAAATGCATTCTTCACATCAAGTTGATGAATCAGCCAATGTTTACCCATAGCAATACTCAGAACTGTGTGAATGGTAGCCGGTTTAACATCGAACTAAATGTCTCACCACAATCAATACCCTCCTACTGATTAGTGTCATTAGCCACAAGTCTTGCCTTATATCTCTCTAGATCACCACTATCTCTATATTTGTGATGAAAAATCCACATGCATCGGATCACATTCACCCCTTCCGGTCTAGGAATAAATCCCAAGTGTGTTATTTCGTTAAAATATTAAATTTCTCACACATGGCCACATTCCAATTTGGGTCTAGTTTGGCTAATTTTGGATTTTTGAGAATTGGGAAAATGATTTGTGTGGATAAGTTAAACTGGATCTTTGGGCTTGAAAATGTCGTGTTGGGCACGAGTTTCCAATTGGTGGGGGGGCAGTGACTGGTTGGGTATGTGGGTTGGTTGGTGGCTGGTTATTCGTCGGGTGTGGGCTGGAAATCGGGGTTGAGTTCATCGGGTTGGTGACAGTGGTGGAGGTCAGATCGAGGGTTTGTGGTGGTGACAGTGTCGGTGAGGGTGACTGGATCGGGCTCGGGGTTGGTAAGGACGACGGTGTCGGGGTTGTGTGACAGTGACGGATCAGATGTGGGGGTGACTAGGTCGCTGGGCAGGGTTGACCGACGGTAGTGGGTGTTGTATGAGATCGTGGTATTGGGGTCGGCGATAGGATTGACCTGTGGTTGGGAGTGGCGATGCCGGGATTGACATTCGCTACCAAGGAGATGACCAACAAATTACCGGGAAGAGGTCCGGTAGGTTGAACGGCCAGGTCTGGGCTGGCAATGGCAGACGGTGGTGATGACATAGTGGCAGTAGCTGTCAGAGGTGGCAGTGGCGGCTTAGTGATTGGATGACTGAGTAGGTGACAGACAACGGGAGAGGGTTCGGACTCCTCGAGGAACGTGTAATCGGTAGTCCGGAATTTTTAGAGGTTGGCGAATAGGAAGATTGCTTCGTTAAACGTGACATGACGAGACACGATGATCTTACGGGAAGACAGGTCATAACACAAATACCCCCTATGATTGGGTGGGAAACCTAAGAAGACACAAGGGGTGGTGCGGGGTGCAAGTCTATGTGGGACCGTGGACGTAAAATTTGGGTAACACAGGCAATCGAAAATCTGTAGGTGATCATAAGAGGGGATTCGACAAAATAACATTTCAGTAGGCGTTCTATTTTGAAGAGTATGGGTAGGCAAAATATAATATATTCGACCATTTTAACAGTATATACCCAAAAGAAAGGGGGAAGAGAGGCATGAAACAGGGTCGTATGAACCATGTTATTGATAGTGCGAATAATTCATTTGGCCTTGCCATTCTGGGAGGAGGTGTGGGGACATGAGAACCGGAAAACCATGCCATTAGTAGAGAAAAAATTGTGAAATACGGAGTTATTAAACTCACGACCGTTGTCACATTGAATTGATTTACGGAATTCAAGAAACTTGGCAAACACTTCAGACTTGAATTTGAGTGGATAAACCCAGACAAAGTGAGAATAGTCATCTAATAAGACGAGATAAAATTTATGACCCAGTGAGCTAGTAATGAGAGATGTCCATAAATATGCATGAACAATGTCAAAGAGAGAATATGTAACACTTGAAGAGGACTGAAATAGAAGGCGAACATGTTTGCCTAAAAGACAAGAAAGACATTGTTGGGCAAATTTCCATTATTACAATGAATTAAATTATTGTTTATAAGAAAATTAAAAACAAGGGCTTCTGGTGTCCAAGTCTATTGTGTCAGGTTGCCGGAGAGATTGTTGCTAACGCGGTGGGAGGAGTGACATGGGCAGTTAGAGATGTAAGAGGGTTGACACTAGCAGCGGACGTAGATAGAGATCACCCTCACTATTACATCTCGTAAGGAGTTTTCCTGTACGGAGGTCCGTTACAAAAATTCAAACGGGTCAAAAATAATTGAGACAGAATTATCGGTGGCTATTTCCTAACGGAGATTAGGTTTTTGATAATGTTAGGAGCATATAAGACGTTATTCAAGGAGAACTGAGGATGCGGTGGTGGGGTTAGTATGTGATCAAACCCTTGAATTAGAATGCGATGACCGCTTCCAACCATAATAGATTGTGAAGTATTTAAACTTCGCAGTTGATAAAGATTACCGAATTGTTGGTGAGGTGAGACGTGGCGCCCGTATCCATATATCACGCATTATCGGACTGCCAATGGATCAATGTGATGAATGTCAGGCCCAAATTGGATTGAAAGAGGTCTGAAGCGAACTGCTGGGCTCCAGGAAATAGGGCCGAATTGTTGTCGCTCATTGACCGGCCTGAGGCGGACTAAGGACATGAATTCAGAATTGTGTTCTTGGGAACAGGAGGTAAGAACAAGAAACTGAAGTAAGGACACAAAATCAGATTCTTGTTCTCGGGAATAGAATAAGAAATCAAAAATTTGTATTTAAAGTAAGGACACGAAATTAGATTGGAACAGAACAAGAAATCAGATAAATTTGTTCTCGGTAAAGGAAGGAAAAAAAACAGAAAGAAAAATTTTGTTGTCTGACAAGGTGGGCGAAAACAGGAGACAATGGTTCTCGGGAAAGCAGACAACTTTGGTTCTCAGGGAAGTTAGAAAATTTTGTTCTGCTGACACTAGGAGCAGTCGCCGGTTGAGGAAGAAAAATGGTTTAGATTTTTACTCTTTTTTTTTTTTAATAATCCAGGTCTCCAGGCTTGCGCATGACTACGTCCTGGAGGTAATAGCATCGGTCCTTTAACACTATTATCAGGTAAATCGCGGGATGTGCTCCAGTGGCCAGTTTTCTGGGAGCGTACAACTGATCAATGAGACAAGGTCAAATTTCCCAACATGCAGAGTTTCTTCGTGCTTGCGGGGAATCGAACCCACGCTGTCCCAGATATTATATAAGAATGTATTAATTTTTCTTGAAGAGTTTTTTTCATTAATATAAATATATATAGTGTGTATAACATGAAATTCTAATACAATAAGGATTATATATCTACCATAATTATACAACACTAAATATATGAAGTATATTTGATAATATACGTTAATAGTACTTATTGTGTATTGTAAGTGATAAGTTGAATAATTTTCCTAATTTAGCAAGAACCATTTTGGTATGAAAAATATGTTAATATGTTAAAGTATTGTGTAAAGGTGAGCATGATGCATGCCCATACTCAATAACGTAACAAAAGAAAATATTGGGATTTGCGGTCAACAAAGTGGATTGAGAAATAAGATTTCGGGTGAAGACAAAATTACAAGATAATTTCTTTTTATTTGTTCAAATTTTAATAGACAAAGTAATTAAATATCTATAATGGTAAAAGATACTGATACAAACATTATCATTATTAAGAAAAAACATTAATATAGGAATAATCAAAGCACCGTAGCTATCACAAAATGTTCAACTGACCAACAGAATATGTACAATCACTTTCATTGCCCACCAACAACTCCACTAAAAGTCTAAAATATAACGCCCCATTCTATATACTGTATAGCTAAGTCCCTCAATTCATTTCTTATTAGTCTATTTGCCAAACCTATTTAATTTGCCTTCAACCCTTCTCCTTAGCCTTCTCCAACCTCCTCCTTTCTTTTCTTTTTTAAAAAGAAAACTTCTCCCTTTATTTTTTTTAGTGAATTTGGTTTTATTGTTTAAATTTTGACTTCTTGATTATTGAAGTGTTCTTCTAAAACCAATATGGGTTGTTGTGGGATGATTGAGTCCTCCCATCCTAAATTAGAGGTTTCAAATTCGAGCTATGAAAATAGCGGTGGAGTCAGGATTTTCACTAAGGAGTTCATAAATATATAAAAGTAAACACATGAAGAAGCAAATAAATTTCAACATCAACTACATATACATAAAAATTAATTTTAACCTTGTATACATATTGTAATTTTTACCGAAGGGGATTCGGATGAACCCATTGGCCCAACCTAGCTCCCCCGCATGAAAATGAAAAAAAATCTTGTTAGGAGCGCTGCTCCTAAAATGGGGCCTGCAACGCGTCATCGCAATTTAATCGGTGTCCAATGCGGGCATTGGACACCAGGTCGAAAATTTAAAAAAGCATTGGACACCAGGTCGAAAATTTAAAAAAATTATTCTTCTAAGAACAAATTACTTGGATAGATTAATTTTTTTTTATATATTTTAAATTTTCAAGAAAGAATATCTGTATTTTATGTTTTCTCTATAAAATAAATCTTTCTCCTGTATTCTTAGTGAAATTGGTTTTATGATTTAAATTTTGATTTTCGAACTCATGTTCACGTAAGAACAAAACTACTTCGATATATAAAACTTATTACTAAAAGAATTTATATATTTTCAATTTCGAGGGAAAAAAGGATCTATTTTTCATTTGTTCTATATCTCTCTGTGCAAAAAGGAAATTGCCAATCATCACGCACTCCTTTGTGTGCAGCAGCACGAAGGGAACAAAAAACAGAAAGATGAGGGAACTAGACAAACAAACTTGTGACATTAAAAAATACCATAAAAATAATACCACATAGAAAACATTATAAAATATTATAAAAAAATGAGAAGAGGTACAATGGAAAAGTTACAATCCCAATAAAAATTAAAGAGGCAGTTATGAATCATATGAATTGCAATATCCAAAATACATCAGAAAGTAACAAAAACAAGGCAAAGTCATTCTTGCCTTAGCTGTATTCTTCACTAATTTTAACGTCCCTCACTTTTAATTTAATAGATTCTGAAATATACATCTATCATAATTATAAAATATACAGAAAATATTCGGAGAATATTCGCTAATACATTCAACCTCTTTTGGCTTCTTCTTATCTTCCTTTATATACCCTATACTGTGTAAATTACATCAATACACATCAACATTTTCTCCTAAAATGTATATAGTGGTATACAACAATAACAACATACCCCATATAATTCACAAATAGGATATGAAAAGAGTAGAGTGTACATAGACCTTACTCTACCTTGAGAGTTAGAAAGAAAAAATGTATATATAATATATATTTATATTTATATGGGAGTATTCACTATTGCATTGAATTCATGTTGAGATTAAAAACACTTCTTAATATAAAGTATTTTATTCCAAAACCAAAGAGGGTAATACTCCATTTTTCATCCGTCTTAATTTATGTGACATTTTTTTATAGTTTATCTAAAAAAGAATGTCATCTTTTATGATTTGTCAACTATTTAATGACACTATTTCTATTTTATCCTTGTTGGTCCCACTTAATTTTAAAAATATACTTATTATGAAGAAAAATTAACAAAAATGCACAAAAATAAAGGTAATTTGGTAAACATAACAAAATATTTATTTTTTCTTAAACTACGTATCCAGTTAAATATTATCACATAAATTGAAACAAATGGAGTAATTTCTAACTTGATGAGCTGAATAATTTTCACTTTTATTTCTTTGTAGAGTTTAAGTAATACACATCATTAGGTCATCTTTATATGTTGTACCAAAATAACATATCTTATTTAGATTTTAAATTCGATATTTTTAAAAAGTTTATATATAAATATCATTTGAATGATCTGATAGTGTTAAACATAATTTATATGTTAATATATTTTTTTACTCTTATTTTTATCATGCATATTTTAATATAGGAAAAATCATAACATATGGAGTATTGATAGCTAGTTAAATTCGCAATTATTAATACCCGTCTAACTCTACCCATGAGAACAAACGAGCCCTTAGCATTATGTTGTAATCTCTTCTCTCTTCAAAACGACAGGGAAAACAACGTTAGCTAAAGGCCAAAACTCAAAGCTACATTTAGCGACACCACTCTGATCGAATTTTGTTACTTACACAAACCCTCAAAAAACACCTCTCTCTCTTTCATCACCCTTCACCCCTTCCATTTCGAGTCGGTTCTCACTATCACATTTCGCCGATCATCTAAATCTCAAATCAAATCAGTCTATCTATATAAAATATTATAATCTGTACACATTAACTGATTTACTCTTTTAATTTATTGTAATTATTATAGAATTCTGTGTTTTTTTTTGTTTGTAAATTTTGAGTATTTCTGTGCATTGGTTGCATTTCAATGGCTGTTGATGGTGAAACAGCAGTGATTGAGGTTCCGGCCGTTCAGTCGTTGTCATCAAACACTGATACGAAATTTTCCGATTCCGGTTCGGAAGAATCGGAGTTGAATTCCGAACAAAATGTGAATTGTGAATCTGTTGTACCTAATGGTGTGAAGGACTCATCGGATGTTAAATGTGATTATAATAATATGCAAGATATTATTGTTGACATGATGTTGAAGAAACTCAAGTTGAATCCAATGGCTAAGGAATTTGTTCCTTCTTATTATTATAATCGTGATCAATTGCTTCTCAACAATTTTGTGCCTGTTATTAAGACTGTTGATGCTGGTGATGCTTTTCGCAATGATGGAAAGGTATTGTTTATTCAATTCCTCGAATTAAATTTGATTAAATGGTTATTGAACTTTTATTTTGTTACACTCGGACAATTATTAGTGCCTTGATTCACTTGAAAAAATCGTAATTCTGATATATTTGAATTTTGAAGTGTTTTGCAGTTTGCAAGTTTTTGTTTTTGAAGTCTCTTTTATTTGTTTTTTTTTATTATCAAAAAGACTTCTTTTTATTTTCCTTTAATTTCATGTTTTTAAGAGGTTGTCTGTCCATGCATTAATTAGTGATTAACTTGTTTGAATTATGGAAAATATAGCTGCTTGTAACAATTTTGTTTGAAATTCTCATCATTTCCTGGTAAGAAATGATTCTTGGAGATTTAGAATATGGGAATGTACGTGGAAGCATCATTGATCCTACGAGATATTCGCTAATCAGTCTCTCAAGTAAGTTATTGTGAAAAGTTTCATGCTTGGGGCCCTTGATCATTTATCAAGGGTACTTTGAATGAATGTAGAAGCTGGATTTCACAGTTAGAGGGACTTTTGCATTCTGAAGCTTCCCTGTTAAAAATGGATTCTTGACTCTTCCGTTCGTAATTTATTGCTGACATTCCCTGTATAAAAAACGGAAAATTTGACATTGAGTTAGTTATTAGTATCGTTGACTTTTGTTTAATAGAATTGTTGTGGATGCTTAGATGGTAAAACAAGAATAGATGCTATTTTCCATTGTCGTGAATGAGGTGGATTTTGTCGTTCTGATCCAAGTGTCCACTTGTGAGTTGTACATTTTCATTACATTTGGTGGTTTGAGCGGTACTCAGATCGAACCTTTTTCTATATGCACAGTTGCATAGCAGATATTAGGGAATAAATTTGTCATTTTCGTATATTGGATTAAAATCCTTCCATTGCACCTCTGCAAAGAGGCTGTTGAAGTTGATTTCATGCTTCGAACACGTGATGCACAAGTCACCAAAGGAACAACTCTACCGTAGCTCCAAAGCTTGTCCTCATTAAAAGTTTTATCTGGTCATAATATTTATTCACTTTTGTAAAGAGAGTGCATTTTAAGAAAAGTTCAACCTTCTATGCTTATCAATTTGAGGACCGCGTTTCAGATCATAATTACCACGATTTAGTAAATACCCTCGCGGATTGATAATTGCATTTCGCCATTCTGGAAGTGATTTTGACTGCTCAATTCAGCAAGCTGACTCCTCCCTATATTTTGTCACTAATGTGTCCGCAGAGAGGTAACAACTATAACCAGGGCAGAAGGAGAATGAAAAATAGAGCTTTTAAGGCTCAAAGAGAAGATAGCATTAGGAGAACAGTATATGTTTCTGACATTGATCACAATGTAAGTGAAGATGGATGCTCATTAATATTTGATTTATGTTCTGTGTTTCGTGTTTATAAAGTTCCTCTTTTTGTCCTTGCCTCACAGATCACAGAAGAACGTCTTGCTGCATTATTTAGCACCTATGGACAAGTAAGTGACGATACTCTTCTGGACATTGTTGCGATCCATTTTTTAGATATTTGAGTGCTTTAAGTGCAAGGTGGCACTTTTTTTGCAATTTTTTGAGAAACCTAAAAACATTTAATGTTCTGAGTTTCATACTTTAGTAGATGAAAAGCTTTAGCTTGGGGTGCCTATAGCATGTGTTTACTCCATATTATAGGCCTCGAGTCCAAGTGCTTTCTCTATCTGTGTATAATAGGACGATGAAATTCCATGACTTGCAAATAATCAGTAACCCTCGACTGTCTAGTATTATGCACTATGATTAGTGATATAATTGTCATGTTGCTAAACACATATCGTCGAAATATATTGACCATTGACATATTGATGCCTAGAGGAGCTAGCTTCAAATTACTGATGATATGCAGCAAACATACCTCGAAAAGTAGTGCATGTTTGGAGGATCCAACATGTGTGCAACAATATTTTTGAAGAGTCCGAGCAACATAGTAAGCAAAACTTAATAGCTTCAACACAAACAACAGATTAATTCATATTATAAATATTTTACCATTAGACGGTTACAAGCTGCCCACTTTCATATTCCTCCTAGGCTGATTTCTGAACACCAAGGACACTTCTATTATTTGACTTCTAAGACAGGTCACAAGTGGGATTTGAATAGAAAAAATTACATGGCTTGAGTAAAGACATAAGCAGTAGACTATGAATATTAACTGTAAGGTTGTAATCACTGCTGCCTAAAAATTAATAAAATAGCCAATATCTGATACAGTTACTAATTAAGAAGCATGTTAAGAGGAACCTATAGTATTAAAGAATATTAAAGTAACATAATCCTATTGTTCTTCCACTTGAATCCTGCATCTCCTTGTGGATTTTAAATTTCTTTTTTCTTTTTTTGGCTGACAGTTTTTGGTTATCTTCAACGTACATCTTTCACCTTTACTTAAACCCATACATTAGGAAGACTCTAAAGAAAGTTAAAATATACTAAGAACTTCTTTATCAAAAACGAAAGTTACATTATACAGAAGCAAATAGGTATTGAAATTTTGAACTACAAGGTACGTAGCTCGCAAGAGCGCTACTTTGCTTGTTACATCCCTTTTCTTTTCTTTCTTTTGTTTCGGGAATGTGCATGAAGTTGGACATTCCTTATAGATCCTTCTCGTTCACTTTTGTGTCACAGTAACATGCTTAAACTTGTTTTACACACTAGAGGTGTGCGCGGATGCTTATTCTAGGTACGGATTGCTTGAATTAATATACGTAAATACTTGAATTTTGTCTTCTAACTTGCTTCATCAAGTGAAGAGCTTCTTTACACTTTCAAGGGCGGATTTAGTAGGGCCCAGGGTGTTCACCCGAACACCCTCGGCAAAAAATTACAGTGTATATAGGATAGATTTTCTGTGTTTATGTACATATATTAACTTTTGAACACCCTAAACAAATGCAAAAGGTTAGCTCAAGTGGTCTAGGGTGTTCAAAATTGTCTCTAGCATCTTAGGTTAGATTCTCAAGGACAACATTATTTTTTATATTTAGCTTTTGTTGTTTTTTTCGAACACCCTAAGTAAAAATCTTGGATAGTCTTGGATCCGCCAATGTACACTTTGGTTATGGTTTGTTCTAGTGTGTAATCTGGTTGGCTTAAGATTATTGCTTTGCAAGATTCATTATCTGTTTCATGGCTTATCTTTTCAAAAGTGTCACAGGAGAATTGATATGCCATACACTTGTTTTTACTATTATTATGGAGCTGTCCAACAAAAAAGTTTGGTTTGTACAGAAATCTAGATTGAATTGCTTGTCGTCAGACAGTGAGGAGTTGGTGAAACTGTGAGAAAGCCATGATGCTTATGTTCCTTTTTGACATAGTTGGATTAGTTTCATCTTAATTTGCTAAATTTCATGCCATTTACATAATTGAATTGTTTTCAGATTAAGGCATATTCCCCGTGTGCAGCAGATCTGTTTATTTGTGTGCTTGACTTCTTCCTCCTCATTTCTTTCTCAAGCTAGACTGCCATCAATTCATATCTGTTCTTTAGTGAAAATTGTATGGGGAATCTATTGAGGAATAGTAGCTGTTTTCCTTTGGCTACACAGGTTGTTGACTGCAGAGTTTGTGGTGATCCACACTCCCGCCTTCGCTTTGCCTTTGTGGAATTCGCTGATGAATGTAAGTTGGAGCGGCTTGAAGTTTTCCTAGTACTGCTGAACATTCAGAACTAACTTGTAATGTGGAATCATTCCAACAGACTCAGCAAGAGCATCACTTAGCCTTTGTGGGATAATATTAGGATTCTCTCCTCTGAAGGTCCTACCTTCAAAAACTGCTATTCTACCTGTGAATCCTACATTCCTTCCTAGGGTATGCACAGATCTGTGTCGTTTTGTTTACTTGTATATGGATGATGTGGGAAAATAATTTTTTGTGGTTCTATCTCATCTTATTGAAGTAAGGCCGTGGAACTAAATGCTTAGTTATCCATTGTGTGTACATCTTTTGTGCAGTCAGAGGATGAGCGCGAGATGTGTGCCAGAACAGTCTACTGCACTAATATTGATAAGAAGGTATAAATTCTCGCCTTTGAAATCTTCTGAAGTTATCACATACTTTTTTAGGGCATCTTTCTGTGGGATACCAGTAAGTGATCCACAGGTTATGAGCATCTGGCTCAGTTACTTTATTGCTGGTTGTATATTTTTCTTTTGCAAGTAGTTTCTATTATTTTCATAATCATCCGAAAGTTAAATGTATTGTACTTTTTCCTGAACAGGTTTCTCAAGCTGATGTCAAGAACTTCTTTGAAACAAGATGTGGTGAGGTTAGTATGATGTCTGAAACTTCTTATTAAGTTTAAGAATGTTTGCTTAAAAAGTGATGCTGAAGCTGCTCTTCTCTTTGCAGGTGTCTCGCCTGAGGCTTTTGGGGGATCAAGTGCATTCTACCCGTATTGCTTTTGTTGAATTTGTTATGGTACATTGATTTTCTTTTTTCCTTTTTCTGGGATTTAAGTTGGAATGTAGTGTCAATAGGTACATTGCACACACCTTTAGATTTTAATGTCACGAGATGAAGACTCTCCCTTATTTTAGTTTTTTGTGTCGTGGGATTGTCGACACCATATCTTTCTTAATTCATCTGAATGTACTCCTCCTCTTTCCCATGTTATTTTTGTGGCCGCCTTCTCTCTGGAGATGCCATTGAGCAGAGGAAGTTCCTATAATTTATCAGTGGTATATCTAAAGATGCTAGCCAGCAAAAAACTGCAGCATAATATCTATTATTTTCCTTTTGAAGATCTAAGCAGGTGTTGGAATAAAATGAACGGGAAATAATTCTTACTTCTGGCTCTTCTTGAAAACAATGTGTATAACAACATACAACATACCCAGTAAAATCACACGATGTGGGGTCTGGGGAAAACAATGTGTATCTAGTAAATTTTGCATTTAAACAGATACTTAATAAATGTGCAGGCTGAGAGTGCAATTTTGGCGTTGGACTGTTGTGGACAGATTTTGGGATCCCAACGCATCAGGTACCTTAGTTAGAAGTGTCTTTGATCCTAGTTAATATTGCATCTTTTTAAGCTTGGTATGTTGGGTTCCTTCTTTTCTCCAAGTAGGCATGCATTATACGGTTCCCCTTAAATTGCAAAAGCTTCTTCTCTCTCTTTCTCCGAATGTATACTATGCCAATGCTTGCTTTCTGCCTTTCTACTACAACAACATACCCAGTATAATCCCATAAGGTGGGGTCTGGGGTCTGGGGAGGGTAGTGTACGCAAACCTTACCCCTATCCTTCCTATCCTTTGACGGATATGGAGGCTGCTTTCTGCCTTTCTGTCATCTGAAAATGAAACTCAAAGAAAATCAGTCCAAGTATTTTTTTTTCTTGTAATTACATAAGTTGTGAAGGTGCCATGGGGATGGCCTAGTGGTTGACGCATAGAGTACAAACCTGGAGATCCAGGTTTAAATTCCAGCTACAATACTTGGTATGAGTCCATCTTCCCGAGTCCTGTTTGACAGATTACCTTGACAACGGTGCTTGTGGGCTGGACAGGTGGCCTGATGAAATAGTCAAAAGTGTGTGCAAACTGGCCGGAGCACCACTGATACCCCAAAAGACAATATTGGTTGTGAAGTTTTAGTGATTGGAGTAACATATACAAAATGGAGAATAGAGGGTGGTGGACCCTGTGTTGGGTGAGAGGGATTATCACAGAAAACACATGTACAGTTCACATACTAATGATTTTCTCACCCTCTTTACCATATTTGATATTTTGCACTATGTATTGCATCTGTTAACCAGTTTTCCTTTTTGTGACATGTTTAATGTCTCTTCTAACTTTATACCTTTGCTAATGCCATAGGGTGAGTCCTTCAAAGACACCTGTGAGGCCTCGAGTTCCTCGTCCTGTGATGCATTAGCCAATCCTTCGTTGCTATCAAGGTCTGGAAAGAGTTGAGCGCAAGCCCTCTTGGAAGACTTGAGGTCACGATGGGAACACGAAACAAACGTTCGTTTCAGTAGTTTCCATCTTTTCTTTCCCACTTCCTTTCAGCGTGCGGTAACTCTTTATCACTACTGAAAATGACTGTTGACTCTGCTTTAGCTAAAGTTTTAACAGAAATGTCACAACATTTTAGTAGTTCCATGCTTTCCTTTTATTAATCACTCGTTGGTTGATGCTTGATGGTATGTGGTTTGAGCCGTAGTAGCAATGCATGCATGATGCATATTTTTTTCTAATAAATGGACATTTGTGCAATCAGAAAATCCAGGCAATCTTTGATAACCGGCAAAAGGCAGCCCGGTGCACAAAACAATCTTTGATAACCATTTTAGAGAAATCCCTTTTTTTTTTTGGGATGAATAAAGTGTTAGATGCAGATACCAATCCAGAATTTGAAATTTATAGGTTTCACCATCAAATAGTTATAGATATTTAACTATAATAATTAACGTGTTCCTTTTGAGCAAGGTTCAATTGGAAACAGCCTCTTTACCCCACAAAGTTAAAGATAAAGTCTGCTTACATCCTACCATCATCAGATCTCATTTATTGGATTATTGAGTATGTTGTTGTAATAAATTAACCTAAAGAGTTATGTTTTTCTAGACTATTGAATGCATTTGAAACTTCTATATCGCACATATGCATGACGTGGTTTTAGTCCCAGGAAATATCAGTATGTTTTTTATAACCTTGAAAGAAAATCTGGCATTGACGATTAACAAATCAAATTTGGAGTTTGTCAACTTTTCTTATTCTAGAAAGTGAAGTATTCGGTCTAAAAGGAACTTCAATTAAAGATATTGAATGTCAAGTGTATTCTTTATATTCTTGGTTCTCCTTCCTAAAATTGATCTTGACCAAATGAGTGTAAAATCATGTCTTTAAGGGTGTGTTAGCTTACTAAGCAAAATATCTTTCATGAAAAATGTTTTTTGGGAAAATAAGTTAATTTCATGTCTATTTTTTGCTCTTTGATAAATAAGCCGAAAGTATTGTAAATTATAAAGTTGAAACACTGTCATATTTTCCCGAAAGAAATTGTATTACATAAAATAAATGATATTACATATAAAAAGAATAATACTTTGTACTATGAATGAAGTAATATAAATAAATATTGTCTCGTTAGCAGCAAAAGTAGAAAATCACTAAGTGATCCCCAGGAGTGTTGGAAAATCTGCCGTACAAGAAATGATTGGTGACAATTGATAGGTAAATGTCTATCTATATTTACTTCTCAATTATATTAAAAATAATTATTCAATTTTACTTATTCATTTTAAAATATTAAGTGATAATTTATCACTTTATACTTATTTTATTTTTATTATTAATTATTGGGCTGATATATTTAAGAAAATTTTAGTGATTGCATAATTTATAAAGTATATTCTATTTATTTCAATCATTAAGTTAGTTAGCAATAATTAAAGATGATATATTAAAATTATTAATCTATTTTTTTTCTTAATAAGCATATAGTAAAAATGGACTGAGGAAGTAGTATGTATTCTCTTGAGCACGGATTAATTACGGAAGAAATTACAGAGAAACAAGAAGGATGTACGTAGGGTCTTGTAGGCCCTGTACTTTTTCTTGTATGTTGATTAATTAATGGAGTGAAGGGACACTTCTTTATAGATCTTTGGCTAAAGATTGACAATTCATACTCGATATATTCACTTTTATTTGTCTACTATTAATTTTACATAATTTTAAAAAAATAATAAATGAATTACATAATTTCTCATGATATTCATATTAATTGATGTATAATTTTAGTAGAAATGAAAAAATATTTGAAATGAGTAACTAATATTATGGATAAAATAAATAAAAAAGAAGATAATTTTTTTTGATATGCTAAAAGTGATAAGTAAAATTAAAAATTTATTTTTATATAGTGGACAAATAAAAGTATGAAGTAGTTCAAAACTCTGGACTATTCATTTGGAGAATCCAATGATACACCTCCTAATTTGGAAACACTCTGTTGTCCTTCCGAGCTTTGCCTCATATTTTATGACATGTTGATTTTCACTAATTAAAGTGAAAGTACTTAAGTATAGAAACAATTTATTTTGTGCCTTAAACAATTGATACTAAGGGGTCACTGGTTCAAAGATAAAGTTATACATGAATTAGAAATATATGAATCAATAATATATGAATTAGTAATACAGAAAATATTTTTGTTGGGGGTTTGGTTGATTTCCCTAAAATTGGATACAAAAGATATCATTTGAATATTTATTTATTCTTAAAACTAAAAATATTATTTCTATTATATCCTTGGATGATTGACCTTTATAGGTTTCTTGGAATAAAATAAGACTAGTTTTATCATTTTAGCTTTTAATCTATGTATAAGCTATCCATGGATAAGTTATCCCATGGTGGGGGTGGTATAAAATAAGGCTAGAAAGTGTTTATTAAATAATTCAGGTATTAGTTATACACGCCCCAAAATGTAAACCAAACATGGTACAAAATAATACGACATATAGTACCATGACTATTTTATTTAAGACCTCTTACCAAATGAAACCGTGCGAAATTTCTTTTTTTTTTCTCTCACAAATTAGTGGATCTGAAATTCATAGACCCAAAAGTGTGAGATTTGAATCCATTAACTGGTGAGAGAACACTGATATCAATTAACAGCTTTTAACTTGTAAATGTAAGTGGTTTGTAGATATACTAGTGATTCTCAGCCCGTGCTTTGCAGGGGCCCAATAAAAAAATTATTGTTGTTTCTTAATTATTGTTAAATGCTTTCTGCCCTAATTTATATATTACATATTTTTAATCTATTTTAAGAAATATTATTTATTTTAATATATTTGTAAATATTGGATTTAAGTACTTACAAATATTGATCTAGCCATTAGTATTTGTAGCTACTGAACTTCAATACCTGAAATACCAGCTAAAGATTAAAAACTTTATTTGAAATGCTTTGAAAAGTCCTCAAAAAATAAATTTTAAATTGAAATTTCAAGTATTATTTTCTATTTGATCTTTAAATACAATATTCTTGTTCAAAGCCTATTATCCTACCGGATGTTACACATAACATGTGTTAATGGCGTTTATTTTCAAAACTTAGAAATTACTCTTTGGAAAGGAATATACACAGAACATCTGCTATGCATAAAGTGAATTATGGTAATAAAAGGTCTTCATATTGTGCAGTTTTGCTATATTATGTTTGGATTATATATTTCTTTAGTGTGATCCTGTGTTAATTAGAATATAGTCTCGTGGATTTAGAATTCTAACTAATTTTAAGAATAAATTCCAATGAACTCATAAATAGATTCATGAGAATCCCAAAGACCGCAAGTAAAAATCCACACAACGTATTTCGTTTTAGATTCATTTAAGATTCTTTTTTGTTGAAATAGAAAAATTACTCCTAAAACATTAGACTAATTGGATGTGCCTTGAAAAATATTTTAGTTGCCTTAAATAATATGCTTGTAGAGTCCATTACTCTTTTCTATAGAAGGTTTTACCTTAGTTTTACCTTATAAAAGATTCACAATCAGGTACGCTGGAAGATGTTAACATCCAAGTAAAATTGCAAGTGTTTTAATTGGTTTAAAGTCCTAAATATTATGACATAATTTTAGGAAAGATTTTATAAGTCAAATTTTAGAATTTTAGTAGATTTCAAAGTCCTAAATATAAGAAAATAAATTAATAAATAAAGTTTAGATTTAAAGTCCAATATATTAGGAAAATTATCAGATGATAATTTAGTCTAATGTGAAATCTATTTATAAAGGGTAAAAATGTCTATTTTTTATTAATCTTTAATTGATCTTAGTGTCGTAGAGAAGGAGTTTCAATCTTAGACACAAAGTAGTCAAAGCGATAGAACAAAATATACCAATAATAACGTATTATTGACTTTTATACTTTTAATTATTTATGTTTGTTTTAATAGGAAGTCATAAGAGAATGAAACGACTGGAAATAAAGAGTTGTAATACAAGAGGGACCATTTGAGCGAATGCACCTTGTCAATAATTATAAAAATTATGTTAAACTACAATTCTATTTAAGTAAAATTTGAAATTCCTTTTTCTATTTAAACTATGTAGTAAATAAACGTCTCATTATTAAATTACGATTCTATTTAAGTAAAATTTTGGATCATATTTTGCGGAACAATTTGTCTTAGGTCTATCAGTAATCAGTTTCTTTTCTACTTCTGATTTTGTCTTTTTATTTAATTTTCAAATATCCAAACATATTAGTTTCTTTAAAGTTTTAAATATTAGTTGTTGTTACAATTCTACTTAATATGATATTTCAAATTGATTATAAAATTATTGTGAGGTGCAAAGGAAGAAGCTATGAGTTGGTCAAAATAATATACGTATTATTTAAATTTACATATGATCAACATTAATCATTTTGAAAAACTTATACTTTTTAGCATTTATTTTATAACCTAAATCTATTATGTTATAATTTATATTGATTTTTTTAACTGTATACTCATTGATATAGGACACGCGAGAACACTAAACTAGTAGTAGTAAAAATAAGAAGCATAAATCAAGACCATCCAGTGAGACCAAACATTGAACAAAGTATAGCCTATGGCATATATTCATGTCTAATAAAGAAGGAATACATAGTTGATAATTGCTATATGCTCTTCCTCTCTTTGAAATATAATGTTAATTTCTATGTATAATAGTAACTTCTAATTCTATTATATCATGTGACATGTTTAAAATTATAAAATTTACATTTTGGTAAATTATATATCTTTATTTTAAGATTATAATTAAGATTCAAATGTTTCATTTATTTTTTTGGATTTTATGTCTATCAAACTAAGACACCTACTATAAAATTGGGATTATAAAACTAAGACAAGTAAAATAAAATTGGGATTATAAAACTAATTACTAGTATGTGTTTGTGTTATTGTGTAAATAAGAGTGATCCAGGCACATAAGATATGTCCAAGAAAGATTTCTGCCGCTTTCAGTCAAGATACAATTCCGCACAGCACATCTCTCTCTCTTCGTAGAAGTACTGGTTAGTCCTAACTAGGCATGTTCATTTGTCGGTTTGGATCGAGTTTAGCATATTTCATATTATAATTTTGATTTTTGGATTTTGCAACATGTAATTCGAATTCAATGTAAATACGTTCGGATTGGATCGTATTTTTTAAGTTCGATTTCGGATAAATCGATTTGGATAATTTGAATTTTTGGTTCAGCTTATGAGTTGAATTGCTTCTTCTTCTCCTTGTTACAAAATGAACAATCAAATAAAATATTTATACCAAATTGCCTTAATATATAATTTATCGTTGCTATCACAATTATATAAATAAAGTACTCATACAAGCAATAAAATCATTGTTAAGGATCGGGAATTCATCTTCAGAGCTAAGTCCCAAATGCAACAGAAGCACGGGTCCTATGAATTAACAAGTTCAATTTAGTAAAATCATCTCATACATAGAATATATACTGACAATGAAAATAAAAAGAAAATTTAAAAAGTAGTCATCTTTAAAATTAACAAATCCAAACATATTAAACTTAGTAATTTTTTGAATATAGGGGTTGATACGTAATGAGTAGGGTATATTTGACTTATTAGATTTGACATATAGGTAATGCACTAATATATTATGGATAGTCGGGTAGCCTAAGGTATAAGAAATTCGATTTTCGGATATAAAAAAAATCCGAAGTTCCAAATCCAAATCCGATCCAAAATTCAAAAAAAAATAAAAATTAAATTTAAAACCCAATCCAAAATCTGAAAATTTCAAAATATAAGTCTAAAATGTTCAAATTTCGATTCGAATTTCAGATTTATTCAAACTATGCACAAACGGGCACTACATCCAGACTGATACTATTTTATATCAATAAATTTACTGCACCATCAAATTAACTTTTACATTGTAAAATTCTTCATGAAATTAAGATGCAATGTGTCTTTTTCCTTCACCTTCATAATCATTTGCAAGATGGATTTAATAGACCAGTTAAGATATCTCATAATTCATTAAAGCAAGCATTAGATTCCATGGAATCTTGTTGAAATAAATAGTCGTCCACTCAAGAAAAAATAGTTAACAACAACAATATACCTGGAGTGAAATCCTGCGGAGAGTGCGAGGAGGGTAAAGTGTCACATGAGCCTTACTCTCTATCTTGGTAGGTAGAGCGTTGAAAGGCTACTTTCACAAGACACAGCATAAACACAAAATAGTCGTCCACTCAAAAAAAGAAAATAGGTATACATAATATACACATTTAGCCGCTCGGCCAAATGTGTAACTGCCCCTTTAAAAAAAAGGTAGAATGGTCCCCATACCAGAAATTTAGAAACAGATTTGAGAGTGGCGCCTAAACTTAGTTCATTTGCTCGAAATATGAAGCCCACTACATGTTTACGCAGGCTCCCGCTTGAACTTCTCAGTACTACTACTTGACAATTTAGATTAATGAAATGCATTACCACCATTGATCTTTTTTAATTTGATAAGCTAATTTAAAGTAATCAAGGGCCTATCTTGCAGGGAGCCTTGTACAACAATAAAAGTTGTCGACTTGTGGCTAGAAGATTACGAGTTCAAACGATGAAAACAGTCTTATAGAAATGTAAGGTAGTTATGTATATAAGATTCAAGTATAGCGAGAGCTTAATGCGTCAGGTTATCTTTTTTGAAAGAAATAAATAAGAAAAGACCTATCTTCACTAGCTAGAAAGAAAACGGTGAGTGAAAATGATTTACATTTTAATATTTCATATTAGGTTAAAATTATAAAATTTATCTATCTTGGATACTTAAATATAACATAGATGAAGATGACAAGAGAAGTATGACATATGCAACTTTTGTTTCTTCTTGGTTTCATTGTATAACATTTTGTACAATTTACAATACGACAAATAAGGCCATTGCAATTGCACAGGCTTACATGACATTATGGAAAAGAAAAGAAAAAAAAGGATAGGATGGATAGGGAAATAGCTCTAAAATTACATATTTTCTTTGTACTATAACAAGAGTTCTTTCAAAAAACCCTTCCACGATAACATTTCTCTTGTACTTATCCGAGTCAATATCCAATTGTTAATAGTCTCACATCGAAAATGGAATGGGAACATGGACTCCTTATATGGACTTGGACAATCTTCACCCTATAAGCTAGCTTTTGGGGTTGAGTTAGGCCCAAGATCCACACTTTATATGGTATCAGAGTCAGGCTCATTTCAATTCTTTGTTCACCTCTTTTGGGATTGAGTTAGGCTCAAGATTCATTCTTTACATGGTATCAGAGCCAGACTCATTTGAGGTTTGGGCGTGCGGGGAGTGTTAAGAGTCCACATCGGAAATGAAATGGGAATATGAACTCCTTATATGGACTTGGATAATACTCACCCTACAAGCTAGCTTTTGGGTTGAGTGAGGCTCAAGATTCATTCTTTACACTGAGTATTGAAGTCCTTTATCTGACGAGTCAATGAGTTTGAAAAAACAAGGAGCAAAGTAGAACCATGGTGAAGTGCAAACGATGGCAAAAACCTTCCCACAAAAGATCATAACCACTAAACAAATTAAAAGGGAATAGGTCCCAACGTTCTTGTTGTAACGCTGGGCAATTTCTTTTTCTTTTATGTTGTCATAAACTTGCAAATTGTTCACCGATTTCGATCTGTGAAAAGACGGGAATTGCTTTCTCTGAGATGAAGATCTCGAAGATGCACAAGACGAAGACGAAGACGAAGAAAATGAAGAGGACGCAGTTGAAGTTGTGAATAAGGAAAAATCATCCGTGCTTGTTCTAGACATCCTATTAATATTTGATGAAGACTTTGTTTCATTCGTAGAATGAAATATCTTCTCCAATTTTGTTGACAACTTCTTACATGATCCAAATGAACACTTAGGCCTCTTGCCTTTCTTCCCCTGCAAAACAGTTTAATTTGTTTAGTTTCACCAATTCGAATCATAACTTAGTCACTCTAGTGTTAACAATATTATGAAAACACTGAAAGAAATAATCCCCTTGATTATTTTCATTAATTGAATAGGTATATATACAAGTTACATCTTTCCATAATACTACAAATCATTTTCCTATTCTACTACTAAATCCTTATTCTACCATAATTCTAACTATACAATTATGGTAGGTGTATAACACTAATTAAGGTATCATTTTTATTACAATATACTACAAATATATATACCATATATACTACAAATATTTCTGGCCGAGAGTGGCCCATTGGCCGAGAGGCCGAGAGGCCCAACATTCTGGTCTGTTTAACAAACACAATATGGTGGTGCGTAGGCGGACATCACGGGTTCAGATCCTGTTGCAAACAAAAAATTGGTATTCAAGTGGAAAATGGTAGCAAAGAAGGTCTATTATTCACCGAGTTTCCAAACCGTACACCTCTTTCCTCGGTGATTTCATGGTTATCAAAACATTATCCATCTAGTTTCGAGTCGTACGCCACGGTCCGATGTGATTTCTGATTATCAACCCATCGCCGGTTTCGAACCGTGCACCCCGTACGCCATTGTCCTTAGGGGAGACCTCAGTTATTAATTCATTATTATTAGCGAATATTCTCAGAACATTCTCCATATATTTTGTATATACGGAGAATATTCTGAGAATATTCGCTAATAATTATCCATCGAATTTCGAACCGTACGCTATTATATGAAAGACTCCTCGGTTATCAACGCATTATTCACCGAGTTTCAGACCGTGGGCCTCTTCCTTTCGGGGTTTTCTCGATTATCAAAAAATTATACTAATAAAAATACAACTGTGATCGATAAAAGAAGAATGCAGGAATATCTTCATTTTCTTGACTTACCAATGATGTTTCAGAAAACACATTTTTGAACGCATAAGAGAAACTCCTGCCAAAGACGTTCTCCTTTCGACTTTGTCGAAAATTTTTGGTGAAATCTTTTCCCAACATTGCATCCAACTTTTCTTGTGATTTTACACGCTTCAAATTTGATGGATCTTTTGAATTATGTGCATTACTCCGTTTAATTATAGTAGTGTCATCGTTGAAAACTACAGGTTTACGACAATTGAAAAACCTATTCCTCCCTCTATTTTTTGTTGATTTTTTGCCATTTTCCCGTGACCAATGTGTAAAACATATATAGAATGAGATGGCCGTTGCAAGGAGGAAGGAGATAGGCATAGAAAGACAAAACGGTCTCTGGACTAATAATGTCGCGAATTTAGTAAAGATAAAGAGTGTCAGTATGAGTTCCCTTTGGGACATCCGACAAAATTAGAACGATGTAGAGAAACATAAAAAAAGAGGAGAGCCAATGTATGTATACACAATTTTGACGGCTTATAGAAAAATAAGGTTGACGTTATACTGAAACTGGAATGTGTTTGTTTTATAATCTACTCAATATTTGTTTTTTGTGTTCTTCCACTCATTTACATATTTCAAATGTTTTCTTTTATGCTGTGGTATATGTTAACTTCATCACAACACTGTTTTTAATTATGTTCCACTATAGCACTAGTCTTTACTACTTTTGATATTCATGAATAATGAGCCACTATTAATGGGGTCTTGGTTGATTTCCCTAGTAGTGGGAGGAGTCAGGACTCTGACTGCGTGCCTGTTGAAGAATGAACCGGCGACTTCAAGTGAGGGGGAGAATAGATATAAATTTTTTGAAATTAGGAAAAGAACCCTTTGCTAATCGGGGCTAACACTCCGGAAAAACTACCGATACAATTGTTGAAGTTGTTCAATTATCAATCCAAAAAAGAAGCTAGAAAGCATGACATATGAGAACAAAAATAAAATTCAATTACTTAGATATATTTTCCTCCAAATCGGCTCTCATGTCCGCTAATTTACTATAGCGTCCAGGCCTCAACCAAGCAGCACCAAATGTGTGATCTACTAGCACATTAGCCTTGATGAAATTGCTCCATAATTTGTCCTTTATCCGTCGTTACTATATATATCGAGACTGTGATGTGGTTATAAAAAGTTTATTAAAAAATTCAAGTTTTTTTTTTCAAGCTCTGAAATAGTTGTCTTTTCAATCTAATAAGTACTTATTTCAATTTCGTTCCCTGGACTTTCATAAGAGGGAGGTTTTTGTTAGGGGGTCCTTTTGTTAGGCTGCACCTAATTATATATCAACTAATTAGAAATCACACTCTTTGTCTCATAAAAAATGGCGAGATAAGAATTTTTTATGTATTTGTAAGTTATTACATAAAAATAATACGGAGTATAAACCAAGATTTTATGTTAATTATATTTTAAAGTATTGAGAATTTCTATTATGGAAAAATGATTTTAGGAAAGAAAGGCTAAAAAGGAATTGATGCTTAAGGTGTAGATGAATGACAAAATTAATCCATAAAAGTATTGTTTCTCCAATACGTATACACAAATCAGATGATTTATTAACTCAGTCAATTTTAATATATTTAATTGAAATTCGTCTAAAATTTGTGTTAAATTAGCTTAAATATATAATCCAAATTTGACCATAACAAATTTGTCAAAATATTATTTCGATCTATAAATTCAACTCAAGCCATTCATTTGTGATGAGAAACTTTAATATGCGCCTCATACCAAAATTGTGTAAGACTTTCTTTTTTATTTCATAAATTAGTAAACTTGAATTTGAATCGACAAACTTTGAATCTAAATTTGTGAAATAAAGAAAATCTCAAGACAAGGTGAAACACAAAACAAAATATTTCCATGTGAGACTAAGGGATCGTTTGGTACGTGAGATAAGATGAGATATTTTAGAATTAACTTTGTGATTAATTTTATACGTTACTTTGTAGAAAGTATACAATTTATACTTATTCTATCAAACAAAGTATAAATGAAGCCCCAACTTAACATATCCCACCTTATCCCATTAAACTTGTGATTATTTTATAATTTTTTTGCGCGGATTTCCTTCATATGGACTTGTCTTTAATTTTTCCCCTTAAATTGATGATCTTTAATTTTTGCCCCTACTTCTCATTTAATAAAAAATTATAGGTCAAAGTACCCTTATTCGTTGATTTATGAAATCAGAGATTCTAGGTTTGATAGGGAAAAAAAATCCGCAATGTAAATTTTATAGAAACTATGCCTTTTTTGGTAAAATTACATAGAAACTTTGCATTGTCCCACATAAGTTACGTAGGAATGGAGTTATGCTGCAAAATTTCTATGTAACTTTGCCCAAAAACATATAGTTTCTATGAAATTTTGCCTTACAAAATTAGGTCATAAATAAGGATAGGTCGAATTTCTTATTTTATATTTTTTATGTTAAAAATATTTTCGACCATCTTTTGTTAATTAAGATGTAGAAGAGCAATAGTTAAAAGACATGCGATATGAGAGTCAAAAATTAAAAGCCACCCTAAAGTAGATGCATTTGTGCGAATTGGGCATTATTTTATCTCACTTTCCGAATCCACTAAGTGATTGCTTAGGGACCTTAGCATAATATATGGGCTATTTTTCTCTCAATTTTGGATCTTAGCCCCCAAAAAGTCTATGTGTACAAACAATCTAGGCCTGTATTGAGAGTAAATTAGTTAGACTATAATTTCAAAATTGTAATCCGAGATTATTTAATCCGCGCACCAAAGAGCCGTGCTAGATTGTGGAGCAGTAGATAAACACAACTCCTTACTCCTTAGCTTGGTTTCTTTATTTGGTTGCTGAATATATACACATTTCCTGTTATTGCTATAGAATTCATTCACTCTCGGCAACCCTATGGAGCTCCTTCGATCGAACCTCGCCCGAGTTCGGATTCCAGAGCCAACTACTCGTATCTACAAGCACGAATGCTGCATTTCTTATGATACTCTGGTAATCTTCAATTCCTGTATGAAGTAATCATTTCGCTCTAATTTTACTTCATTATCGTTCGTTTATTTGCTCGAATTTGGTACGGTTATAGAGTTTATGTTGAAGTCGTTGCTCGTAGACTCAATTTTCAAGGTTGTAATTGTTGGCTTTGTGCTATTTTTTGTAAGGTCAGTGTGTGTTCATCCCGTAGGGTTTACGAGTTTCGTCTAGGGTTTAATGTTCAATTCCAATTTGGTTAGAAGCTTGCAGTTGATTACTAGTGCAAGTGATTTGTTTTCCTGAAGCGGCTATGAAGTTGTAGAACAGGGTCAAAATAGAGCAGAATAGATAGAGAGAATTCATATGGCCAGTCCTAGCTAATTTGGGATAGACACATAGTAGTAGTGGTATCTCCTAATTTTACTTCATATTCGTTTGTCTGGTTGCTCGAAGTTGTTATGATTTTTAGAGATTATTTGGAGTCGTCCGACTCAATTTTCAAGGTTGTAGTTCTTGGTTGGCATTGTGCCATTTTTTGTAAGGTCAGTTCATGTTAATCCCACAGAGTTTACGAGCTTAGTCTAGGGTTTATAGTTAACTCTGGTTTGGTTAGAAACTTGCAGTTGATTATTATTGTGAGTGATTTGTTTTCCTAAAGCGGCTATGAAGTTGTAGAAAAGAGTCAAAATAGAGCGGAATAGGTATCGAGATTCATACGCATAGTCCATAGCTAGTACAGTAATAAATACAAGTCGTCCATTCAATTTTCAAGGTTGTAATTCTTAGCCTTGTGCAATTTTTCGGAAGGTCAGTGCATGTTAATCCTGTAAGATTTAAGAGTTTATTCTAGGGTTTATGGTTAACTCCGATTTGGTTAGATGCCTGTCCAAAGTTGATTAGTACTGTGAGTGATTTGTTTCCTGAAGCAGCTATGAAGTTGTAGGAAAGAGTCGAAATACAGCGGAATAGATATAGATGATTCATATGGCCAATCCCGGCTAGTCTGGGATTGACATATTAGTAGTAGTGGTATAGCCGCTGTGAAATCCCATGCATGTGCTGGCTTTTTAATTTGATGTTTTACATCTGTGTTCATTAATGCTCATTTAGGAAATATATCTTCACTTATGAAGCAGTTGCTATTGATTTAGTTACAATTGGTAATGTTTTCATTGTTGTTTTTTCCAGAAATCCGAGGGCGGGCTCTTTGTTGATATGAATACTTTTCTTGCATTTGGAAGGGATTATGTTGGTTGGAACTATGAGAAGACTGGGAACCCAGTTTATTTGCATATAAAGCAGACAAAGAAGACAGATGCTGAAGATAGACCTACCAAAAAACCCACTCTTTTGGCTATAGGTACTTAAAAATTTCACTTGTAGTATAGCTACAAGCTTCCAAACTAGGCCGATAAAGAAAAAGAAGAATAAAGAACCATATAAGTTCCCATAATCTGATATTTAACATTTGACAGAGTTTAGCCTACCCCAACTAATTGGGGATTGAAGCTTAGTTGATAAATTGACTTGGCTTATGCCTTTCTCCTTCTAGGTCTCGAAGGAGGGTTTGATAACAATGAACCCCAGTACGAAGAAGTCTATGAAATAGTTGTATTGCCTGATAATGTCACTCTTCCTTTCCCATCAGTGGAATTGCCTGAGAAGGTACATTTACTCTTTTAATATCTTTTCACAGATTTCCCTTTGTTTAGAGTAAAATGAAACATTTAAATATTGCTTACGTTCATCACAAACTTGCAGGTAAGATTGGCTGTTGATGCTATTTTACTAGCTGAAGGTGCTGAGAGAAAAGAGCAACTTGCTTCCTGGACTGCTGACAAGAAGCTTGTCAGTAAATATGCCATGGATCTGCAACAGCTTGACAACGGTGTTGCTGTTCCACCTGTGGGCTGGAAATGTGCCAAATGTGATAAGACTGACAATCTTTGGCTGAATCTAACCGATGGAACTATCCTATGTGGTAGGAAAAATTGGGATGGAACTGGTGGTAATGACCATGCTGTTAACCATTACAGAGAAACTGGTTATCCACTTGCTGTGAAGCTTGGGACCATAACTGCCGATTTGGAGGGGGCAGGTAATGCCATCTTATAAGTTGTATCTTCATGCTCAGATGTTGTTTACTAGAAAGTTGCTGCTTCTTCCAGTTTTTGGTTGGCTGGACTTGCTGCTTAGCTCTTCTTTTTGTTTTGGTTGAGCAGAGTTGATGCTTAACTCTTATTTTAGTTTTGCTTGACTGAAATTGCTGTATCATGAGAACAACATCAACCCGTCTTGTTTCTTTTCGTTGTTGAGTGGTTCCAGCTCATCTACAAGTCCTGCAATTATTTTTACTGCAAAGCTGCTTGGTTTATGATTTGTGATTGATGTTACTTTGTGGTTGTTTGGTCAATAAAGTGTGGTCTTTCTTGCAGTCTCAATTCAAAGTAAGAGAGCTTTGATGACCTGAATTGCTCTTCAAGTATGACAATGCCTTTAGTCATATCTTTCTAGTTAGCCTATAGTCAAATGAAGGCATTAGTTATTGGGTTTAATATTTGTCATTCTGGATGTGATTTGGTTTTGATTTTTTTAGAGACTTCCAGTTTTGGTGTAAGGTGGAGGTTCCCAAAATTGTGGACTTTCTAACCACCCCACGTTCAACCCAAAAAGAAGAACGAGCTACTTTTCCACCTTAGTATTAAATGGATATCTAATTTCATCACCATGGAATTGGTATTAACTGTTCTGTACATGTGCTTTAGATGTTCCACGCAGAAGTATATAGTTAAAGATCCTGGTAATGGAATGTGGCCCTGTAACTGGACGTTGCTGGACCAGTTACTACATTGGTGATAGCACCTTGTTTATTTTGACAAGGAGCACCTTGTTTATTTTGACAAGGAGCACCTTGTTTATAATGTGTTATAGTGCTCTTTTTCTTGAATGATTACTAATTGGTTGCAAACTTTGGCAGCTCAGATGTTTTCTCCTATCCAGAGGACGAAAGCGTTGTTGACCCACTTTTAGCACAACATCTGGCACATTTTGGTATTGACTTCTCATCCTTGCAAAAGGTTAGCAGCTGCATAGATGAACGTTGTGTATTTACTTGGATTTACTCTTCTAAGAAGTATGCATGATGCAGAAGGCTAAAGTCTAATTAAATGTTAACGTTCATTCTTGATTCTGCTATATTTCTTATGCAAAATAATCGGGCCTTTGAGTAAGCTCAATTTTTTGTGAGTCTTTCAGCTGGAGTTTCTCATCCCAATTCCGAGCAAGATGCCAACTAAGAAAATGACATTCTTGCCTATTGATGATTACTTTTTCATCTCCTTAAATTTTCTGTGATTTTTTCCCTTATCAGGAGTTAATACTATGTAAATTTAACTAAAATTATCCTTTAACGGGTTACATTACTTTGTGATCATTGTCATTTGAGGTGATTGAGCTATCAGTTATTCAATATTTCTTATGCAAAACCAATAATACGTTAGTAGTCCCATTGTTACTTCTCTTCCTACTATTATGACTAGTCCATTTTTCTTTCCCAGACTGAAATGACGACTGCTGAGAGAGAACTAGACCAAAATATTAATTATGATTGGAACCGGATTCAAGAAACGGGTGAGGATGTTGAACCACTTTTTGGACCTGGTTACACTGGATTAGTCAATCTTGGTAACAGGTGCGTGTAACCTTTTATTTAATGCTGCTTAGCCAACATAGCATTTCTTATCTTCATTTGAAGAAAAAAACATATGAAACTCTCTGGTCACATATATTGTTCTTGCAGTTGCTACTTGGCTGCTACAATGCAGGTTATGTTCTCAACGCATTCCTTTTCTTCAAGGTAAGATAATTATACTTGTGATAAATGTATCTGATGTTTATTTATTGAAGGAAATTGCCATATAAGTTAAAAATGGTTTTAGGATTTCCTTCTTTTTTACATCTTACCATCTGATGTGATATCCTTATCAGATACTATTTGGATCAACCTCTGAAAGCAGCTTTCAGTACGGCTCCTGTTGATCCAACTGTAGACCTTAACATGCAGCTGTGAGTAACTTGGATCGGTTTGTTTACCAGTTTACCATTTCCATTATCTCTCAACTAGCTATTGCATTTGTTATGCACTCTGCTGCAGCAAAAATATGTCATTTAACAAAACATGTCATGTTTGATACTGAATTGTGCTTACATTTCTCATTATTACAGGAAGATAGTCACTGTTACACACTTTATGCATTTTCAAACTGAATTGCTCCATTAGGACTTCCTAATTAATAAATTTGAAAAGATATTCATATTCAGTATAACATATTTGCTTGAATGAATGCTACCGAGCCCCATCATTCTTTTCCTGTATTTTCATTTTTTTCTTTTCATTTTAAAGTCCTTTTATCAGGAGGCATATCCAGCAGGTTTTGTTCATAACCTGTAGCTGAAATTCAGGCTGTACCATACTTATTATGTAGAGTTCTCTAGTTGGTTGAATTTTCTGGTCCAATAGATACTGATCCCTAGTCGAGGACTCGTATAGCTGACACAACTTTGGAATTGAGGCGTAATCACAACAACATACCCATTGTAATCCCACAAGGGAGGGTAGAGGGTAGGATGTACGCATACCTTATACCTTTGTGGGGGTAGAAAGGCTCCGATAGACCCGCGGCTCAAAAGAAAAGTAGTCAATGCAGGATTGCAAGAAAAATAAGACAGAAAAATATCAAGATATAAAACAAATGAAGCAACACATAGTAATACACACATTGAGTAAGGATTACCTAAATTATACTACTAAGAAGAGGAGGTGAAGAGGGAATTGAGGCGTAATTGTTTAGTATAAATAGTGATCCCTGTAGCAGAGCCTTTCCATGCTTCGATTTTCATATTTGGTAGATATTTCGTTAAAGCAGCTATTTTTTATGAATTTTGCTTGCTCTCTCAACTTGTTGACAGCTGACCTGCATTTTGGCAGAACAAAGCTGGCTCATGGCTTGCTTTCTGGTAAATATTCGGCGCCAGTCCTGGAGGTATTGTGTGAGAGCATTTTGTTCCTTTTTGTATCATCTTTTTTTTTTCCGTCGTGGCTTATAGTTAATTATTGGTGACTCAGAAGGATGATACCGCGAATTCTGCTATCTCACAGGTAAACTTTCTCCAATGAACTTATATCTTTTGATTGCATTTACATGGTGGACTTGTAGAGTGGTCCATAGCATTTTCTTAATATTTTGAGTGAAATTTGCTGCCCATGTAGAAATTAGATGTATTTTGGCTTGAACTTGATGACAATGCCTTAAAAGTGGAAGTTGGCTGCAAATTTTTTCCAGGACTTGTGGTATCTGGTTCATTGACAAATTTTTTTATAAAGTTTTTTTCAAAATAATTTTAGGAGTTTTTTTCACTTGTAGTGCATTAGAAATGCTTCTCTAACTTAGGGGTAGTGCAGTTGAACTGTAACATTGTTAGCTGCTTTGTTAATTTTAAAATGGGATTTCAGGTGTGGCATTTTTTTATATTCCTCTTATATAATTTTCATAAATTTCGTACTCTACTTATGAGTTTTTTGTTTCTTTTTTCTCTTTTCACAGCATGTCTTTTTCACTTCTATCCATCTCTCCCTTCTTATATAAGTACTTCCTCTCATCACTTTTCAGAAACAGGAGGGTATCCGTCCTCGAATGTTCAAGTCAGTTATAGCTGCTAGTCACCCTGAATTTTCAACAACGAGACAACAGGTATGCTGACATTCTTGGAATCTTCTAGACCCAGAAGATTATTTTTAATTTAAGATTATTAGATTAAAGCATGATAATGCCTCACTACCAAAAGAAGTCCAGCAATCTCTCAGCACTGTTTCATGCTTTAAAAATCCATTTTATCTCTTTTCCATCCAGCTGATGCAATGTTTGGCTAGCTTGATGCTTACATCAACCCTTGGAATTTTCTTTTCATTTTAGTTGCCATTGATGTGGTCAGAACTGTTGTGCATGCTCATATTAGCTTCATGGTCCCTTCACTTTATTGCCCTTAAAAGTTAAAACCAGGGTTATTCTTTTTGTCTTGCGATTATGTTCATTTTAGTTTGTTGTCATTTCCATGGCTATCGCTATTCTTATGGTTTATTGATAGCAACTTATGTCCAGGACGCCTTAGAGTTCTTCCTACATTTTATTGATCAAGTTGAACGGATAAACTCTGGAACACCTGATTTTGATCCATCAAGGAGCTTCAAGTTTGGTATTGAAGAACGCCTCCAGTGTTCCTCAGGCAAAGTTTCTTACAACAGAAGGAATGATTATATTCTCTCTCTTAATATTCCTTTGGAAAAGGCTGTAAATAAAAGTGAGTTTTCTCTTTATCTAATGCTCCCTTCCTGCCCTTGGTTCTTTTGTTTTGTTCATTACAAATTCCGGCAGAGTTTGATAATAATGAATACTCCCTCCGTCCCAATTTATGTGGCACCATTTGACTTGGTACAGAGTTTAAGAAAGGAAGGAAGACTTTTGAAATTTGTGGTCCAAAATAAGTTTAGAATTTTGTGTGGCTATAAATCATCCAATAAAGGTATATTGTTTCTAAATATAGAAAGGTGACATTCTTTTTGGGACAGACTAAAAAGGAAATGGTGCCACATAAATTGGGACAGAGGGAGTAATTCAGTTTCAAAATACTGCCTCTGTTCTTATATTTCGTTTTGTTTGAATTCCAGAAGAGCTAGCACAATTCCGAAATTTAAAGGCTGAGAGAGCTGCTGGAGAAAAAGAACTGTGAGTTTTGAGTGACTAATATATGCTTGCCTTTCATGTACTTCTGCTAAATGTATGGCTTTTTGCAGGTCTGCTGATGAAATTGTTCGTCCAAGAGTGTCATTGAAGGATTGCCTAGATTGTTTTTCAGCTCCCGAGGAGGTGCATGATTTTTACAGCACAGCTTTAGAGGCTAGGACAACAGCTATCAAGTAAACTTGTTATTCTCCGCTTAAAGTTATTTCTTCAATTTTCCTCTCCGTCTGCTGACGGCATCTCAAATTGAGTTTACCAGTAATTCTTCTGTTGTTTTAGTAGGCTTGGTTAATAAGTTGCGAGTGCCTAGTACCTTATCTTTTTGGCTTCCATACTACTTACACAGTTGGGTGTAGAAATTATAGATGTCTTGTTTGTAAGCAGTGGATGGCTAGTGCCTGTCAACCTTTATCTATTTGCTTGACAGTCTTACCTGATGAGGCTACTTCTTTTTATCCTTTTTAATTTTGTTTGTAAATAGAACTGCAGGTTTGACTTCTTTTCCAGATTATCTGGTTTTGCACATGCGAAAATTTGTTTTGGAGGAAGGGTGGGTACCAAAGAAGCTTGGTATGTTGTTTTTCTTTATCGAAGTAATTCTCATGAGTCTACTGTTTCATCTTGTTAAATTGCTAATCGTTTTCTGTGATGGTCCTAGATGTCTACATAGATGTCCCTGAAACCATTGACATAAGTAGCATGCGGAGTAATGGTATTCAACCAGGAGAAGAGCTACTGCCTGGCAGTGGTATGAATTACCTTGTCTTTTGCTACATTCATAGTGGTCTTGTAAAAAATGTCTTCAACTTCAGCCTAATAGTGCTCTATTGCGAAGAATATATGAGCATGTTTAACTGGTTGTGTGGCAGAACTTATTCTGCCTTGCCTCCCTTTCGTAGCTACTCAAGTTTTTCAAGAATTTTTCTTACTTCTTGATCCTTGCACCTATTGAAAATATAAATCTTCAAAAGTGTGGAAAGTCGTAGTATCAGTACTGTGTCACTCTTATACTTGAACGATGATGACATGAAGTCTTGGCTTTCTGAGAGAAGAAAAAGTGTGGCAAAGTCCTTTTGGAAATAGAAGTATTTGCGTGGGATCTTCTCATAGAAAATATTTGTTGTCTTTTGGGTGTGGAAGATGTACCATATGAGCGGCAGACTTGTATGAGTCTCATTCTCCTTGTTTTTTTGTTTTGTTGAAGTTTGTGATTCTATTGTTTTGTCTGCATTCGAGGCTATGTTTCTATTTGCACATTGCTAAGTGTTTATTTCTGAATCATAAGGTTTGCTCTTTAGCTTGCATTTGTTTCTCTCAACCAATCCGTGAATTACTTGCTCACTTTACTTGCTCACTTTACTTGCTTGTTTAGATAATATCGAACATTGCTTAGCCTTATTTACTTCGTTTGATGATACATGTAAAAATGATTTGGCGTCTTATTCAAAAGAAAAATAGACTTTTTGATCGATTGTTCTTGTCATGCAGTCAGCTTTAAGACATCCAATTATATTCTAGTGTTTTGGAAGTGATATTTGTTGTGTTCTAGTTTTCCTATATGAGTGGAAGCAGCGACAGGATAAAGTTGTGTATGCGTAGAGCCATATTTAATGGACAGTATATACCTCAGAAATTCACAGTTCATGAAATAGAATTCCAGTCACCATTTAATCTAACTCCTGCTCTAAGTAATAGTTTCTTTTAGAGTTTTAGTAAGCGAGAATTAGTGTTGCTTCTCAGTCTCCCAACTAATGGTTGTTCCAATTCTGGGGGGACATGCAAGCTTGGGGATGGTTGTCTTAGCAGCTTTTTTAGTGGGTGTGTGTTCATCACATAAATTAACATCAGAAATTTCTGCTATAGGTGCTACTTGTATGTCAAGTTCCTTTAGGGTTTGAAAATTTTGGCTCATATTTTGGAAGTACTAAATTGCTCCTAGTTTTCGTTACTTGTCCATGAACAGCTGCTGGGGATGGTGAGCAGTCAATAAAGATTCTGGCTGACGAAGATATTGTTGCACAACTTGTTTCAATGGGATTTAACTTGCTTCCTTGCCAGAAGGCTGCAATCAATACCTCCAACAGTGGAGTAGAGGCAGCAATGGATTGGTTACTTAATCACATGAATGATCCAGGTAGTCTTTGATGTTCCTTTCAAACAGGGTTTACCCAAGTTTCTTGCCATTGCTAGATACAGGGTATATTGATGCATATTTCCTTCGCAGATATTGATGCTCCTATATCAGAAAACGTGCAAAATCCTGGTATTGATCAATCTAAAGTTGATACGCTGGTTTCCTTTGGTTTTGAAGAGAAACTTGCTCGTAGTGCCCTGAAGGCGTCGGTAAATCTCTCAGTTTTACTGGCTTTTAGAGCTAAAAGCAAGGTTCCTTGCTATTCACTGCCTATGGTATAATGTTTGTCCTTTCCCTGTTTCTGTCTGTTCATAGGGAGGTGATGTTGAAAAAGCTACTGAATATATATTCAGCCACCCTAGTGCTAGTACTACATCAGACATGGATGTTACAACTAGTAGTGAAGCTGCAGTTGATCCCTTGATTCCTGATGGAGGAGGAAGTTAGTTCTTTATCTTTGGTTCTACTATGTACAACTTTGTTGCTTTTACGTAGATCTGATGATATATTCTTGTCAAATCCACGAGGCAATGGACATTAGCCTTTTCTTTGAAGTGGTGTAGCGAAGAGCCTCTGTAGTTTATTACTAATATTTCTCTTTGCTCCATATTTTTGATCCTCCTTAATCAGATTGGTCTAGGATTTTATATATAGAATGCTAGTTCTACTGCTTAAACTTTTCCGTTAAGCTTCCAATTGTGGACTTCATGGGCTTAATCATCTCGGTCGTGGATTTTAGATGTGGAATGATATATCCACTGTCTAATTTTTCCGTCATCACACTTGATCTTAGTTTCCTTCTGGTCTCCTTTCTTTAAAAAATCTTTACTACCACTTTTATGGTTAGACATAGGTTTTAATTTTCTTCTCTTCTTTGTGATTTGGTAGCTTTTCACCTCTTCCCCCTTTCTCCTCCAAAGGGGCAACAATAGTTTCACTTTTCGCCCCTAGGGGTCTTGAACCTCCAACTAACGTTCTGACAGGACTAGTGTTTGGAAAATGGTCAAAGAAGATGCTCCACATGCCTCTCTTGATCGAACTTCTGATTTCTTAAATTGGAGACAGGAATTTTTGTTTGGTTGAAGAGGGCACGTGTTGCTTTCACTAAACTATATTCATATCAAGGGCTGCAAATTAAGATTTCAGGACAAGGTCAATTTATTTATGGCTCCTGTTTCTTTGATTTTGCAACGTTGATATTTGACCTCTTTTGGAGAAATTCATCACTATTTGTTTGAATCAACTTCATATATCCCGAACATTTAAGAGTAAGGACTAATGGGACTTGACCTAACCCAAAGTTTTAGGATGGTAGAAGTTCCTAATTCTCTTTCAAAGGGTTTTAATACTTTAGCTGTATTATGTATTTCATCTAATGTAAAATCATGATGGTGAGATTTGAATTTACTTCTATATTATTTCATGCCACTTGGTCTGACCAAGTTTTCTTGGATAATAAACAGGATACAGGCTCCTTGGATTCGTGAGCCACATCGGCACATCTACCCAGTGTGGCCATTATGTCGCTCATATTCAGAAAGATGGCCGGTGGGTGATTTTCAATGATGATAAAGTCGGGGTCTCGAAAAGTCCCCCTCTGGACATGGGATACCTCTACTTTTTTGAAAAACTTGAGAGTTGAACAATGGACATCCCGGAGCAGGATTAAGTGTCGGGTATGCATGCAGGATCAAGCAACTTCTGGAATCGTAGCTTGCTATTGTCATTTGTTACGCAGGTTTAATACATACGACAAATGTCTCATGACATGCCTCGCATGCCATAAATCTTTAGACTAATTCAAATCTCAAGTAGAAGAGTATAAACTTCTTCCGGAACTGGATTTTAATGATTTTTCTTCCATACATGTAGGGATCGTATTTCTATACTGGTTCTAATGGATTCGTTTTTTGCTTCCCTTGTTACTTTTCTCTCTGAGCTTTTCTGTTTGTTTTTGTCTTTAAATGGTCGTAGTTGATTGTTCAATGGGAATATTTTGGGCATGTGTTAGGTATCTAATTAACAAAGGGTATTTCCTCGATATAGGTGTTAAAATGAAAAGATGTGGCAACTTTAGTGGTTGCCAATGTATTTGGTCTATATTTTCAATTTCTATACCAACCACTGCCCTTTAATTTCCTCCTTTAGATCAAGTTGTAATAGAATATTTATCAATATTCTTTCATTAATTGTATTAATGGTATATCTTCTATTTTAGGTAGAATTATAATTCTTTTATAATTAGGTTAATTAGTTACCTAGTTTGTATCAAAGTAAATATTATTGTAATCTTATATCTATTGTAAATCATTCATCAATAAAATTAAGGGAATATATTCCTTTGTGGTATAAGCAATCTAAAACTACAAACCCTATCCTAGCCGCCGATACACCTTTTCGGTCGCCACCTTTTTTTACGTCGGCACCTAGCCCACGTCGGAACCTTAGCAGCCAACCTCTCTCGGCCGCCCCTCTCTTTTCCCCACGACGGAACTCTAGTTTTTTCAGCCATTATCCATTCATCTTCCTCCTAAATTTTCTCTTTCATGGCTGACAAAATCAAATTTCATTCGGCATTTGCCGTAAACAACATTAAAAATTTCATCCATATGACTCTTGAGATGGAAAAAGGTCAATACTTCTTGTGGGCGGAGCTTTTTAAGATCTATTGGCGTGTTTACGAAGTTATCGATCACATCGTCCCTCCCACGTTGAAGTCCACAGACATACCATCAACTTCGACTTCTGATAATGCACCCTGGTCTCGTTTGAACGCAACCGTCCTCCAGTGGATATATGACATGATATCTAATGATCTGTTGCACACCATCATTGAGACCGATGCCACTGTCCGGCAAACGTGGGAACGTTTGGACAGTATTTTCCACGACAACAAAACTCAACGACCGTTATACCTTGAAAATCAGTTCAAGGACGATTTTTCAAACGTGTCTGCCTATTGTCAAGAACTCAAGATTCTTGTCGACCAACTCTCCAACGTTGGCGCACCAGTCACTAATCAGCGATTGGTCATGCAACTTATTACAGGTTTGAACGAATCCTATGACGGCGTTGCCACCATTCTTCAGCAATGCACGCCGTTAACTCCGTTTTATGAGGCCCGTTCGAAACTCATCCTTGAAGAAACTCGGAAAATCAAGAACAACACCACTCGGGCCAGTATTGCCAACGTCGCCCTCACCACCACCGTCGGGCCCTCCGCCGACGGCAGGGACTCCCGGTCCGACAACTAGAACTGTCGGCCAGAGGACCCGCAACAGTCCACTTCCTCTCGTAACAAACGTTGGAGCAGGCCGGCAAGGGCCGCGGTGGAAGAAATTTCAGCAACGACGGCGTGAAGGGGCAGTCCCCGCCGACCGAAAATAGCCAGTAGCGACCGCGGTAGTGGCAGCAGCCTCCGTCGTGGGCCGCATGATCCCCACAGTCATAGGCCTCCCCTCCTTGCCCGTATACGATATCCTCGTTGACTCCACCTCAGAACCGACAAGCCTAACCTGGCATACTTGGCCCACATCCACAACATGCCTACACAGCACATGCCCCCCGCCATCAACTTATGCACCGACTGACATTGAGGCAGCTATGAGCACAATGTCACTCAACACTCCATACGAAAATGGGTATATAGACACATGCGCCACATCTCACATAACGACATCACAAGGTACTCTCTCGTCTTATTCCAATTTGAGTAATTTAAATCGGAATATTATTATTGGTAGTGGACAATGCATTCTCATCCGTGATTATGGTCATTCCTCACTATCCCCACCACATCCACCGCTAATCTTGAAAAATGTCCTCCATGCCCCTAAACTCATTAAGAATCTAATCTCCGTGCGATGTTTCACAACTGACAATTGGGTTTTCCTTGACTTTGATCCTTTTGGTTTTACTGTAAAGAATTTTACGACAGAGAGACGAATAATGTGATGCGACAACACCGGAGATCTCTACTATATTTCAAACGTCGTCAACAATCCAGCCTCAGTTCCCTCAACCTTTGATGCTCTTTCGTCTTCCTTATGTCATTCTAGATTAGGACATCCGGAAGACTCTGTTTTACGCTCTCTTAGAAAAAATAATTTTGTTAATTGCAACCGTATTTCTAGGACTCTTATATGTGAATCTTGTGTTTTTGGAAAACATGTCAAATTATCATTTTCTGCATCCACAAATTGTACTTTAATGACTTTCGATATCATACACATTGATTTGTGGACATCCCCTATTTTGAGTACGGCTGACCATCGATATTATATGTTATTTCTGAACGATTATTCCAACTTTCTATGGACTTTTCCAATTGAAAATAAATCCCAGGTCTACCCCATTTTTTCTTCATTTAGTGCTTTCGTAAAAACACAATTTGAAAAGAGCATTAAATGTTTTCAATGTGACAATGCCAGGAAATTCGATAATAATCAATTCAAACAGTTTTGCTCCAAAAACGGTCTTACCTTTTATTTTTCATGCCCTCACACATCCTCCCAAAATGGTAAAGCCGAACGGAAAATTCGAACCATAAACAACCTCATTCGTGCTCTACTTGCTCATGTCTCAATTCCCCCTCAATTATGGCATTACACACTCTCCATGGCCACCTATCTCCTAAACATAATTCCAAACAAGTCTCTAGCTCAACGGTTGCCCACCCAAGTTCTGTTTCATAGGAACCCTCCCACCAACACTTGTGTATTTTTGTATCTCTTTGTTACCCTCTCCATCCGACCACTCACAAACTTCAACCCCGGTCTTCCCCGTGTGTGTTTCTGGATTACCTTGCCAATCATCGTGGTTACTCGTGCTATGACTTGTCGAGCCGTACAATTATTATTTCACGTCATGTCCTATTTGATGAGTCTCAATTCCCCTTTGTCTCTCTACACTCGCCATCTCGACATTCATACGACTTCTTAGATGACGGCCTAAACCCTCTTCTAATTCATTATTTACATAGTCTGTCATCCCAGACCCCGGCACCCGGCACCACCTCGGTCTGTCCGGGACTCGTTACCCACTCGGTTCTGCCGACGGTGGCCCGGAACAGCCCGCCTCAGGGTGATTCCGCAACCACCTCTTGGCAAACTGAGGTTCGGCCAACCAATACCGTCACCCCTGCCCATTCTCCTCTTCCCGGCAGTCCCGCGACAAACCCCCCTCCCGTCCCGCATTTCGAGACACTCTCGGACCATGGAAAGCCATGTCATGCACGAAATTTATAAACCTAAACAGTTGTTTAATCTTTCCGTTTCAGTTGTCCCTTCCCCTGTCCCTCGTAACCCAAAGGATGCCTTGTCCGACCCTAATTGGAAAGCCGCAATGATTAACGAATATAATCCTCTTATTGATAATAAGACGTGGGACCTAGTACCACGTCCACATGATGCTAACATTATTCATTCTATGTGGATTTTTTTAGACATAAAAAGAAATCTGATGGTTCTTTTGAGAGGTACAAGGCTCGTCTTGTAGGTGAGGGCATGTCTCAACGGGTGGGAGTGGACTGTGATGAAACGTTCAGCCCGGTCATAAATCTCATAATTATCCGGACCGTCCTCAACATTGCCATATCCAAGTCTTTGCCCATTCATCAGCTTGATGTCAATTATGTCTTCTTACATGGGGATCTACATGAAATGGTATATATGCATCAACCTATGGGTTCAGGGATTCTATTCATCCGGATTATGTGTGTGTTGCGAAAATCGCTCTATGGACTGAAATAGGCTCCTCGAGTATGGTACCATCGGTTCGCTGATTATGTCTTCTCTATCATTTTTTCACACTGCAGATATGATCATTCCCTGTTCATCTATAATAAAGGTACAAACATGGCTTACTTATTATTATATGTTGATGATATCATCATCACCACATCATCTTATGCTCTCCGTCGGTCCATTATGTCTCTTCTTTCCTCTAAGTTTGCTATGAAAGATCTGGGGGGCCTGAGTTATTTCTTGGACATCTTTGTTACTCGACATTCTGGCAGCCTATTTCTATGTCAGAAGAAGTACGCCGAAGAGATCTTTGATCGTGCAGGCATGACATCTTTCAAACCATCCCACGCGCCTCAGTGCTGATTTCGGCGCTTTATATTCAGAGCCGACTCACTATCGTAGCCTGGTTGGGGCCATGCAGTACCTCACAGGCTCACATTCACGAGACCAGACATATCTTATGCCGTGCAACAAAGTTGCTTGCACATGCAAAGTCCGACGGAAGCACACATGTATGCCCTCAAAGGTATTTTACGATACGTCCAAGGTACACTTCACTTCGGATTACATCTATACAGGTCTTCGCTCACTGGTCTCAATGCTTATTCTGATGTTGACTGGGGTGGATGTCCTGACACCCGACGCTCCACGTCTGGTTATTGCGTTTTCCTCAGAGATAACCTATTGTCTTGGTCTTCCAAAAGGCAACCTACACTATCTCGATCCAGTGCAGAAGCAGAATACATAGGTGTTGTCAACGCCGTCTCTAAGTCTTGTTGGATCTGTAACCTTCTACTTGAGCTTCACAACCCGATTCAAAAGGCAACACTGGTCTACTGTGATAATATTAGTGCGAAATATCTTTCCAGCAATCCCGTCCAACATCAGTGCACTAAACACATTAAGATGGACATTCATTTCGTTCACGAAAAAGTGGCTCGTGGTCAAGTCCGTGTCCTTCATGTTCCTTCCAGATATCAGATTGCCGACATCTTCACCAAAGGACTTCCGCGCATACTATTTGATGATTTTCGAGTCAGTCTCAGTATTCGAGAATCTTCCGCTTCGACTGCAGGGGTGTAATAGAATATTTCCCAATATTCTTTCATTAATTTTATTAATTGTATATCTCCTATTTTAGGTAAAATTATAATTATTTTATAATTAGGTTAATTAGTTATCTAATTTGTATCAAAGTAAATATTCTTGTAACTTTATATATATGGTAAATTATTTATCAATAAAATTAATAATTTCCTCCTTTTGATAAAGTTGTAAGGTGACAGAGTTGGGAATATTTATAAATGTCAATTGGTATAAATTGAGGCTTTCTAACATACACTAGCAGAGAGGAGAGGAAAGCAGCTCATAAATTTATGTAAACCACATTGAGATGGGATTTGACTGACATCTCCTCCTTAACCTCTAAGACCAAGTTTTAGATCCAATAGACAATAGTCCGTCAAGCATAGATGCACAATTGCAATTTGCCATTTTGTAAGGTTGGTACTTTCTCTGTCAACTATTAGACGAGAAATTATTTTTCCAGCTAAGAGCAATGTAGTCTCAGAACAGTGGAACCCCCAACTCGTAACGTAATCACCTACTATTAAGTGTACCAGAGCCTAGAACACATGGATTGAATAAGCATAACTTAAAATACCAGATAATATCTTAGATGGTCACTTGGATGTTTTAAAAGTCACTCAATTTTGTTTTATAACCAGAAAATCATTCAACTATGAGTGTTTTACTCAAAAAATCACTCAGCTTTATTTTCTAATCAGAAAGTCACTCAGCTTTGTTTTCTAACCATAAAGTCACTCAATCTATTTAAGTAATTTTTTAATTACATTTTGTTGATTTTTATTTAAAGCCAAAATTGTAAAAAATAAATAAATACCCAATTTATAAGATAATAGAAGGAAATATTCGTGAAAGTCACTGTTGTTTTATCTAATTTGGTAACAATTAGCGTTTTGGACTGACTATGATTTTTGTTACAATATAATTTATATGATTCTTGGATGATAAATAATATTGAGTAACTTTCTGAATGAAACACCATACTTAGTGATTTTCGGGAACAACCATTCCGGCAGCAGCAGTACTGATCGTCTAGTACAACATAAAGATAGATGAGAATGGATAGTAGAGTGAGTACAACTACAATCTGAGAGAGCTAAAAACTGGAAGTACCATATATCCATATTCAAGTGTACTACTTCAAAAATCCCAACTAGAAACGTACTTCAATTATTTATTCTACTATAAAACTAATATGTTGGACTAAAAAGCAAGTGGAAAGTGTGGCTGCAAATAATGTGAAACGGGAGATTTCCCAGAGGAAAAAAATAAAGAGAAAGCAATAGGAGGAGCAGAATATTGCAGAGTGCTTAGACACATGATTGAGTGCAGCGTTGATGACAATATCTGAAAATTTCTACTAAAGTCTTCAATTTGGCATTGGGACTTCCTCATTTTCCAATTCTTTTTCATCTACGCTACACTCGATCATGTTTTTAATTCTCTGAAGGAACAGTGTTACCAAAGATTTATGAAGATTATTAGTGTATATAAGTTAAATCGGTAGGCAATCGAACATGGAACTGCAATGACAATTTGCTTTTTGGGTGTTATTAGTCAACATTAACCAACAGAGTTGACAATTATATTCATACTCCATGTTTTTTTTTAATCTTTTACTTAAACCTATATTTTGCACAACTGTGTAGCAATCAATTACTCTCCCGGAAAAAAAAAAGTGTCCACTTAGCTTTTTTTTTTTAGTAAAAAAGAGTGTCAATTTATCAAATTAAGAAAGATTTAATCTTATTTTTCCAGATTTTCCACTATTAAGTACTATGTGATCAAATCTCAATGTTAAGAGTCTCACATAGGAAATGGAATGACTTGGACAATCCTCACCCTATAAGCTAACTTTTGGGGTTGAATTATGCCCAAGATTCATTTTTTACATGGTATTAGAGCCAGACTCATTCCAATTCTTTGTTCACCGATGTTGGACCCCAAAATTATATTGTCCACGCTCTAGTTAACGAGGTCAGCGCGTGCGAGGAGTGTTAAGAGTCCCACATCGGAAATGGAAAGGGAACATGAACTTCTTGTATGGACTTGAACAATCCTCACCTACAAGCTAGCTTTTGAGTTTGAGTTAAATCAAAAATTCATTCTTTACCCTCAATACACATCAGATCCCGGGGAGTAGCTTATAAACGAGGAAACGGATAAATGTTCTTTACTTGTCATAGAATTAGATTAACTATTCCATCATACTGTGTCACCAACTTCAAGAAAACTACGGTCATCTCATTTTATATGACGTATAATCGTGTACAATGTGATATAAACATGTATGAGCAATTTCTAAAGTTTGATGTACATGTAATTTTAATAGGAATTATGGACGGAGAAACACTTAACTAATCATCTTATTTTACACTTTCAGTTTCTTGATTTCCAAACATTTAACAACTTTCATGAATTTAATCTCTTTACTTAACAATCATGTGTTTTCTCTTATGATAATGAGCAGGGCGGAGCTATATGGTCGCGAAGATGTTCAATTGAGTTATTTCATTAGTTAGAAAAATTATACTATATAAATAGTATAAAACATTATATAGATATATTGAATCTCTTTGATATCAAAAGAACTTTTAATGTAATAACATTGGTGGTTCAACATTTATTTTAGGTGAGTCAAAACATTTTTCTTTTAAACAAGACAGGAGACTTAGATATACCAAAGGATATAAAAGTTGAGAGTTAGCTCCAAGTTTACAGCCCATAATAGAGAATTTCTTCCCCAGAATGAGAATCAGCAGTTCCACTATTCTTTAGGTACATACGTTATTTTTAATATACATAAAAAGCAAAGAGAAAAGTGCAATTCTATAGTGCATCTTAGGTTTTTTTTTTTTTTTTTTTTGATAATCCAGATTTTCAGGGTTGCGCCTGACTACTTCACTGGTATTACCCAGACGTCCTGGAGATGATGGGACCGGTCCTTCAGCACCCCACCACCAGGTAAATCGCGGGATGTGCACACATGGTCAGTGTCTGCTTGCGTCCAACGGATCAATGCTACAAGGTTGACCCCCCCACAAGCCCCATCCACAAGGCTTGGCGGAGACCGAACCCACACTGCAACATGCCCGCGTGGCTTTTAGCGCCCAGGCTTTACCACATGTATGTGCCCCGGAGGACGATATCCGGAGGGGAGAATCGAACTTGCGACCCTAAGGCCTCAAAGTTGACTCCCTGCCAGCAAGCTGACCCCTCTAGGTTTTTATTTTTGTTTACTACTTAAATTGTTAGGTATTTCATTCTATGAATAAATTCCATATATTTGTAGAATATTCTCACTAACTTTATGCCAGAATGCAATATTTTCCATACAATTGGGAAATATAAATCTCCTTTAAAATCAAATGTTAAATATACTTGCCTATTATTTGATAAAAAAAAAGTACTAGAAGACGTACTCAACAGAGAAAAGAGAATATATTTATCAAAAATTAGAAATATGTAGTATATATTTTTACTAATTAAATGCTCTGTATACTAGTTAGTGTTCCATTATTTTTCGGTTGCTTTACGCATATATCTTTTTAGTGGTCTAAAAGGTTCATATATTATAAAAAAAATAAACAAAATATTTACTAAATAGCTATACAAAAAAAGGATAATCAGTGAAAATTTCTGAATTTGATTTAAAGTCATTACCATCTCAATTTAATTAAGGTAAAGTAGGATTGTAATGTAACTTTTGAGAAATTCCCGTTATATGCCGTCCCTAAGTTTGAGCACCAAAAATACCTGATTATTTAATCTAAATGCTAATCCTGTGTACATACTATCCTCATTTCCAATACCTCCTCGGCTTAATAATCCATATTAATACTCCCCTCCTTCCAATTTATGTTGATGTTGATTAGAAACAGAGTTTAAAAAGAAAAAAAGTTTTTGAAAATTTGTAATCTAAAATAAATACTAGACGTTTATGTGATTATACGTCATTTCATTAAAATTAAATGAAAATTTTAAAATTAAATTATTATAAATGAGAAAGTATAACATTTTTTGAGATAGAATAAAAAAATATGGCATATAAATTGAAATGAAGGGAATAAGTTTTTATCTGTCACTATTTCTTCCATACATTTTCCCAAAAGTGAAGCAACTGTAACGAATTCAGCAGAATTAAAAAATCATACTAAATTAAAAACAATACCCAAAAGTGAAGCCACCGTAACGAATTCAGCAGAATTAAAAAAATTATAATAAATTTTAAAAAATTATAATTCAGAAGGCATAAACCGAAAACCCTAAACCTCTATATTTTCCTGTTAGAGTCGTCCATATACAATGGAAATTTGAACCAAACAAGTGAACAACCCTGAAATCCGTGGGCCTACCTACCTAACCCGGAAACTGACTTCAAAAGAAAAAAACATTTCCGCGTGCACAGCTGCCGTAGTTTCTAATCCCTTTTTTACCGCGTACTCTTTCTATCTCAATTTATATGATATAATTTAACTAAACACGAATTTTAAAAAATAAAGATTTTTTTGAATTTTATGATCTCAAACAAATATGATATTTGTGTGATTATAGATCATTTTGTTACTATAAAAGTTAAAATTTAAAATTAAAATATTATTAAATAAAAAAATGTATCGTTATTTTTTAAATTAACTAAAAAAAATGTGTAATATAAATTAGGACGGAGTAATTAATTACTAAATTTGTTATGCAAATAATTCTAAAACTGTGGATGTTTTCCTAAACTATCGGCAAATCCGCCTGTAGTTTAATTTTTCCCATTTTCTTTCACTCTGTTTCCAGATTGTTCAATTAACATAAAATTGCATCCTCAAATTCACCAACCAAAAACAGAGAACTGAAGAGAAGTTCAATAGAGTTATAGATCTGAGTTGTTGGGGTCCCAGTACTGTCAGATTTTACTGTTAAACAGAAGCAGGCAGCAACACGTCCAGTTGTCATTAGCCAAAACAGTTGCCAAATCTTTAGTATTAAGGAAAGTATATTGTGTGTATATTGTAGTATATTTGTTACCTAGATTAGGTTATACACTTACCATAATTAGCATATACACTTACCATATTGTATAGTTAGAATTATGGTAGGAGAAGGTTTGTAACTTGTATATATATCTATTCAATCAATGAAAATAATCAAGGGAATTATTTCTTTCATGGTATCAAGAGACTAGGTCTAACCAAAAGTTTTCTTCTCTCAAACTTTTGCCTTTTACCTCTTTGGCCGAGAACCCCCCCCCCCCTCCCTCGGGTTTTTCTCTCCAAATATCTCGTCTTCCGCTCTCAAAAACCTCTCTTAAATTTATCCTCCTTCTTTGTTCTTTCAAATATGTCTAAGAACAATTTTCACCCTGCCCTCACGGTTTCCAATATCAAGCTCAGTGTCCCTATTGTCCTTGAGATGGAAAACGCGTTCAATATGCAACGTGGGTGAGTTGTTTAAAATTCACGCTATCTCTTATCAAGTTCTTCATCACATAATTCCTCTCGCTAGACCCCTTAGGAGGATCCTGAGGTGTGGATTACACTTGATGCTACCGTTCTTGGTAGATATCGCCACTATTTCAAAGGACCTTCTACGACGATTATGGAGCCCGATACCACGGCTATGGTGCATGGAATAGATTGCGTGACATATTCCAAGACAACCAACATTCTCGTATCGTCACACTCGGCGAGAATTCTCTCTCGCTCGAATGGGCGTATTTCGAACGTTTACGCATATTGCAAGAAACTAAAGGAATTGGCGGATCAACTCCGTAATGTTGGCGCACCGGTGACAAATAATCGTCCTAGTTCTACGATTGGTTCGGGCTTTGGAGGCCTATAATGGTGTTGGAACTCTCCTTCGCCAAAGCAACCCTCTTCCCGACTTTCATCAAGCCCGCTCCATGTCGGCGTTGGAAGAAGCGGTTTGGCTAAAAGGCGACTCGGAGCAAGCCCGATTGTCATGGTGGCATCCTCTCCTAGTTCTTCAGGTTTTGTTAATAATTCGGGCCAAAACCATAATAATGGTGGCGGGAAGAATAAGCGCAAAAAGAACAAAACCGCGGGGCAAACGAGGTGGTTACGGTGGCGGTTTCGGTGAGCAACAAGCGGCGGTGGGTCCCATTCGGCACTGATGGGCCACCACCACCGTGGGCCCAGCGATGGGGCGATGGCGATGGCACCCGCACCCTCCGGCGATTCTGCAGCGGCGATGGTGGCGATCCAAAGAGCCCAATACCCGGCATTGGCGGCCCGGCGATGGCCAAAGAACGGCCCAGCGATAACAACCAGTTCGGCCAAAGACCGGAGTCTGGGCCCCGTCCCTCCGCAAGCCCATCATGCCAGCCCCACTCGGCCCGATATCGAGGCTGCGATGCACACGCGTTGACTCAACCGGACCCAAATTGGTACATGGACAGGGCCACTACTCACATGACGTCCGAATCGGTACTCTCTCATCTTATTCCAATTTGAGCACCTCGGGGAGATAATTGTTGTAATGGCGTTCTATTCCAATTCTAGGGTATGGTCGAAAAAATATTGTCTCCTCCTAATCCACCACTCCTCTTGAAAAATACTTTACATGCTCCTAAATTAATTAAAAATTTAGTGTACGTCGAAAATTCACAAATGACAATTGCTTTACGTTGAATTTGATCCTTTCGGTTTCTCTGTGAAGGATTTCAAGGCGGAGAGTCATCTCATGAGGTGTGATAGTAGGGGGATCTGTATCCTATCATGCCGGTTTGATCCATCGAGTCGGCCTTGCCATCACTTTTGCGATCATCTCTCCTTCCATATGGCATGCTCGTCTGGGTCATCAGGGATCTTCTATTTTATCGACTTTAGATAAAATAGCTTTATTTCTTGTAAGGGTACAAATAGTACTCCAATTTGTCAGTCTTGTTCATTAGGAAAAATTATTAAGTTGCCTTTGTAGACTCCAATTCTCATACTTCTATGCCATTTGACATTATTCATAGCGACTTATGGACATCTCACATTCTTAGTTCAATGGGTCATCGTTATTATGTTCTCTTTTTAGATGATTATTCTAGATTTTTGTGGGCGTTTCCAATTGCGAATAAATCACAAGTGTTTTCCGTCTTCATAAAATTTAGGCGTTCATTCGTACTCAATTCGAAGAGAAATAAAAAATATTCAATGTGATAATGGGAAAGAATATGACAATAGGGAGTTTCGGAGTTTTGTGCTACTCATGGGATAAATTTTCGTTTTTCATGTCCTCATACATCCTCACAAAATGGGAAAGCCGAACGCAAAATTCGTTCCATAAATAACATTGTCCGAACTCTCCTAATACATGCCTCCATACCTCCATATTTTTGGCATCATGCTCTACAAATGGCCACTTACCTTCTGAACATAATTCCGTCTAAAGGTCTGACATATTTTCCCCCCCTCAAAATCCTATATAATAAGAACCCTTCTTATTCTCACCTTCGGATTTTTGGGTGCTTGTGTTATCCGTTATTCCCATCCACCACAATTAACAAACTTCAGGCTCGGTCTACCCCGTGTGTGTTTTTGGGTTATCCGTCGAATCATCGTGGTTATAAGTGTTTTGATTTATCCTCCAAGAAAATCATAATCAATCGCCATGTCATTTTTGATGAAACTCAATTCCCGTTTACGAAAGTTCATACTCCCGAACCCAAGTCGTATAATTTTTTGGATGACCAAATATCCACGTATATTATTCGAATTTTGGACAACTCCGTGCCCAGAATTCCCGGGCCCATCGCCGCCCCACAACGTCGCTCCCTCTTGCTCCAGCCCTGGAGCAGTTCGATTATTGGGCGATCGCCACTGAATCGGTCAACAGAACCCACTGTACCAATTTGGGCAGCGGCCCACTGGCGATCCCATCCCGAGCCAAAAAATTCCCAAAATTCCCTCAATTCTTCCTCAAGTCATAGACCGGTCACTCGTAGTCGTGGGTATTTTTACACCTAAAAGACATTTTAATTTACATTCGATGTCTCTAAATCCCCTTGCCCCGCAACTCGTGTCCGCATTAAATGACCCTAATTGGAAAATTGCTATGGTCGATGAATATAATGCTCTTATTGATAATAAGACGTGGGAGTTGGTGCCCGTCCATATGGTATTAATATTATCGGTCTATGTGGATTTTTGCTCATAAGGAGAATTCGAGATGGGTCATTTGCTCGACATAAGGCGCGACTTGTTGGTGATGGTAAGACTCGGTTGGAATTGATTGTGGTGAGACGTTTAGTCCGGTGGTCAAACCGGCTACCATTCGTGACCGTGCTTAGCTTGGCTCTTTCAAAGACTTGGCCAATCCATCGGTTGGATGTCAAGAATGCCTTTCTACATGGTGATCTCGGAAGCGATCTATATGCATCACCGTTGGGTTTCAGGATCCCAACCGCCCTCATCATGCTTGTTGAAGAAGTCATTATATGGGCTTAAGCGGTCTCCACGTGCATGGTATACACGATTTCTTGAGTTTGTTTCAACTATTGGGTTCACACGCGGCCGGTCAGACAATTCTTTGTTCATCTACCGTGGTTCGTCATTGGCCTATATTACATTATATGTGGATGATATCATTTTGGCTTCCTCCGATGCTTTGCGTCAGTCTATCATAGCCATGCTCGATTCAATTTGCTATGAAGGACTTAGGACCGTTGAGTTATTTTTGGGGATTGCCGCCAAACGTCATTCAGGTGGTTTGTTTCGTCTCAACGGAAGTATCTGGTGAGATCATCGAGAGTGGGATGTCATCCTGTAAGTCCACTTCCACGCCCGATTGATGCAAACCCAAAGCTAAGCGCCACAAAGAGTGCACCATACGAGGACCCGACCCGCTATCGCGATCTTGCAGGGCCCTCCAAGATCTTACCTTTACCAGGCCGGATATTACATATGCGGTTCGGCCAGGTGTGTTTATTCATGCATGATCCCGAGTTGAGCACATGAATGCAATCAAACGCATCATTCGGTATATTCAGGGGACACTAGACTATGGGTTGCACTTGTATCCTTCCTCTACATCCACACTTGTCTCTTACACGGATGATTGGGGTGGTTGTCCACCAGGTCGACACGGCTATTATGTTCCTCGGCAACAACTTGGTATCATGGTCGGCAAAGCGTCAGCAACTCTATCACGCTCAAGTGCAGGCGAATATCGAGGGTAGCGAATGTGGTCTCGAGAATCATGTTGGCTACGTAATTTGCTTTTGAGCTTCATTGTCCCATTCGAAGGCAACCTTGGTATATTGCGATAACATTAGTGCCATCTACCTTTCAGGTAACCAGTTCAACACCAGCGCACCAAGCATATCGAAATGGACATTCACTTTGTTCGTGAAAAGGTTGCAAAGGGTCAAGTTCGGCGTATGCCATGTCCCGATCTCGTTATCAAATTGCGGAACATTTTTACAAAGGTCTCAAGCGGTTCTCTTTGAAGATTTTAGGGACGATCTCGGTCAAGACCGCCCGCTATGATCGGGGGTGTGTTAAGCGATGCAGCAACACGTCCAGTTGTCATTAGCCAAAACAGTTGCCAAATCTTTAGTATTAAGGAAAGTATATTGTGTGTATATTGTAGTATATTTGTTACCTAGATTAGGTTATACACTTACCATAATTAGGATATACACTTACCATATTGTATAGTTAGAATTATGGTAGGAGAAGGTTTGTAACTTGTATATATATCTATTCAATCAATGAAAATAATCAAGGGGATTATTTCTTTCATTATAGATCTGAGTTGTTGGGGTCCCAGTACTGTCAGATTTTACTTACCGTTCCTTATTTTTGTACACATCTCTAAAATCAATTTATATGATCGTCGTCTTAGTTCGATGTTGCATCGATTATAAGTGAATGGAACATATTGTTATGCAATTTAACCAAATTTGAATGAAAAATTAATTTTAAAAATTTTGTTCTCACGTGATATTTACATTAAATTATATTTATTTTTATATCAAACACATGAAATGCAAGATAAGTGCCTTATAAATTCCCAGTTTAATTATTACTATTAGTGTTAAATTATTTGATTTGATATAAATAACAAGTGCTGATAATTTTGCTCACTAGTACATAAATATTGTAGTGCCTATAATCACAATGTTCAAAATTTTATGTAAATTGTAATCAGGAAAATGTCTTCATCAAACTTTTAAATAATATAAGGTCGTCATAAGTAAAACATAAGGAGTAATGTATACTAAAACACTTGGCTCTAACAAGGAATTGGAATTTTACAATTTAAGCTATTTATTTAATGTTTTTAAATAGCCAGTGACCTGATCTCCTAAAACCCATGGAAAAACAGTAGGTGCCTAGGAAAAATGCTTTTTTTTTTCGGGGGTGGGGGGTAAAAGCCTAGGGAAAATGTTGTTAACAAACAATGAAGTCTTTTATCCTTATTTAATTTCCTCAAGATTCGAAAATTCTTGGGTAATCTTTATTTTCCCCTACATATAGATAATTTTCAAGGTACAAATATTCTGAGTTTTTCAATTAGGTTTTAAGAAGAATGTCTTAGTTTTTTTTGTAAGTGGTTACACGACTCTCAATTTTTGCACTGATGTACAGTATAACCTGGACTTTAAAATTCACCTTAGCTTCCAAAATTCGGATGAATTACCAAACCTGAAGACCTTGTTTGATGTTCAGTACTCATTTTCCTAAATATTACATAAGATCACTTTTTTTTTTATAATCCAGGTCTCCAGGCTTGCGTCTGACTACGTCCTGGAGGTAATAGCACCGGTCCTTCAACACTATTACCAGGTAAATCGCGGGATGTGCTCCGGTATCACTTTTTTATTAGTGGTTCAAATTAGCCAAACTACAACAATACTTCTTAAGAGGAACCAAACCAAAAAATTGTTTTTTGAATAGTCTCAATGTCGTCGAGAATCATTGTGCAACAATAATCTAATCCGGGAGAATTATGAATACTGAAAGATGCTACTGCTTTTGGTGGGTGATCTCTTCTTCCCTTCCTTTTTTTGGGGTTAAATTTTGGTCTTTAATTAGAAAGCTCTACAAAATTTTACAACACTAACGTATTCAGCATGATTCCATTAGGGTCTCGAGATGGTGTGATATAAGCAGAAATTAGTCTTGTCTTTGTGGGGTGGAGAAGTTATTTTCGATAGACTATCAACTCAAGAAAATCATTTTTCAAAATAAGTTTAAAAATACAAGAATAAAAAAGCTATGATGAAAATACAAAAGAAAAGAAAAATATTGACAGCAAATATAGTAAAGATAACAAAGAAAACAATAGTAATAAATAGAAAAATAAGATAATAATACAATAATAACAACAACAACAATCACAACGAAAATAATAAGGAGAAGAGAAGCAAATAAGATGATCTAAACTAGAACCATGCACTCCCACAAACGACTATTTACTAACCTTTACCTTAACTTTCGACCTCCATACTCTCTTATTTAGGTTCATATCGATGTGTCATGTCATGACTAATTACTTCTCCTAAATTCTCTTTCGGTCTACCTCTATCTCTCCTTAGACCTACAACTGTCAACCTCTTGCACTTCACTAAAGTATTTATATTCCTCATCCTCACATGCCCGAATCATCCCAGCCTTTTGACAATTTTCTCTTCTTAAAATTACAGTTATGATTTGGTTTCAAAAACTAAATAATTAAGTAGTTTATTAGAAAGAAGCCATAAGTGAATCCTTGCCAGTTCAACACTCGGCAAAAATCAAGGGTGATGTGAGATGGATAAGATCGATTCTTATATTTTCATCAGAGATTTTTAGTTCAAGCTTTTCTGCATTAAATGACAAAAAAAAACTTGGTAATGCGCCATTTTTTCCTTTAATGAACTTATGCGAATACGAATTATAATGTTTTAGAATTTCACTTGTGAAATTTAAAATTTCATAACAGTCACTTTATACCTTTTAATTATATATGAACAGTAAATGCTATTTCAATTATCCAACACCCAAATGGAAATAATAAAAAATATTAGGCAGCAATATGCTTATAGTTTCTGTAGAATAGTGTAATTTTCCTTGTTTGGAGTCTTCTCACTAATATAATATATATAGATGTTTACAATTGTAATTCTAATCGTATTAGAATATCTACTTTACATAATTACACTAAAATAATAATTACAGAATATATGAAGAATATTTATGTATTCTCTATCACCCTCCCCCCCCTCAGTCGGAGCGGGAGGAGACCGGACGCTCAAACTGGATCTGAAGTCAAGGAATAGTTGCTGAGGAAGTCCCTTAGTAAAAAATATATGCGTACTGATAGGAAGAAGGAACATGTAACACCCGAACATGGCCCATAGCAACCTTCTCACGAACAAAATGAATATACATCTCAATATGTTTGGTTCGCTGATGCTGAACCGGGTTATGAGACAAGTAGACATCATATATGTTATCATAGTAGATAATAGATGCCTTACGTAAGGGACAATGAAGCTCTATAAGGAGGTTTCTGAGCCAACAAATTTTGGCAACAACGTTTGCAGCGCCTCTAAATTCTGCTTCTGCACTCGAACGAGAAAGTGTGGCCTGCCGTTTGGGAGACCACGAGATGAGGTTATCACCTAAAAATACACAGTAACCAAAAGTACATCGACGTGTGTTTGGACAACCGCCCCAATCGACGTCCGTATAAGATATTAGTCTGGTCGGTGCAGATGGATAAAGATGTAATCCGTACTCAATAGCACCCTTAACGTACCGAATGATACGTTTAAGAGCGGTAAAGTGAGGCTCCTTGGGAGCATGCATGAACAAACACACCTGCTGAACGACATAGGAAATATCGGGCCTACTGAAGGTAAGATACTGAAGTGCACCAGCGAGACTCCTATAAAGAGAAGGATCAAGCACCGGATCCCTGTCATTGGCACTAAGTTTCGACTTAGAGTCAACTGGAGTGGACATGATCTTGCAGTTTGTCATTTTAGCCTTGTAAATAATCTCTTCAGCATACTTACGCTGACACAAGAACATTGCATTCTCGGATCTAGTCACAGAAATCCCCAAAAATTAACTCAACTTACCCAAGTCTGTCATGGCAAATTCGAATCTGAGCAGAGTAATGATATCGTATTTTAGCACATCAGAGGAGGCAGTCAGAATAATGTCATTCACATAGAGTAAAAGGTATGCAATGTCATTATCACTTTTGCTGCACACGAACCCGATATGCATGATGTAAGTAGCAAAGCGCTCATACCAAGCCCTAGGGGCTTGTTTTAAGCCATAGAGTAAATTTCGAAGACGACAAACTTACTGAGGAGCCGATGGATGCACAAAGCTAGGCGATTGATGCATATATACGATTTCTTTCAAATCCCTATGTAAGAACACATTTTTCACATCAAGTTGATGAATCGGCCAGTTATTTCCCATAGTTATGCTCAAAACAGTGCGAACGGTGGCTGGTTTAACTACTGGACTGAAGGTTTCACCACAATCAACTCCCTCTTGTTACCCCGTGCCATTTGCCACAAGTCTCGCCTTATGGCATTCAAGCTCACCACTATCTCTGAATTTGTGATGATATAGCCATATGCAATGAATCACATTCACCCCACTAGTTTCAGGACAAGGTCCCAAGTGCACTGTATATTGAGCACATCAAATTTCTCACGCATGACTGCATTCCAATTCGAGTCAAGCTTGACTAATTTGGGGTTTTAGGTAGAGGTGAGATAGTTTGAGTGGATAGGTTAAAATTGACTTTCGATTTGAAAACCCCATGATGGGCACGAATTTCCATGCGGTGGGTCCGAATCGGGACTATTTAGGTGATGGGATGTCACGACCCAAACCGGAGGTTTGGTTGTTGAGGTAATTTCAATGGCATTGAATCCATTCAATAATGGTCATTACTTGGACCATTATGTTATTGAATTACTTGGGGGTTAAATGTCATCCATTACATGACAATTGATTGCCATTATGGGATATTTGAAAGGCCATCTTGCACACCTATAAATTGAGGCATTTAACTCAATTCTATGGATGAATATGGAGAGACCATGAACAGAAAAATAAGTTAACAACACCACAAAGAGATCAGATTTTCCTGAAATCAATCCTTCTCTTAGCAATCTTCATTATTCGTGTTCTTCGCTGAAATCATTTGTGTAGGCTTTGCACACTTGATAGTTGTTGTTTCATCTTGGGAGACTATTGTACACACTTCCATAAAGCCTATATACGGGGGCAATCTTGTCTTAAAGACAGAGAGTCATCTCTCGACTCAACCGGTTGTGTTGTGTTTATCTAATTGGTTGCTAAGTGCTTCGAGTGTTAACTTAACAGACAAAGGACTCTAACCGTTCGTATTCTCAGCGGATCTACCAGCTGTCGCGCCCGTTTTTAACCCGACCCGCGAGAGGTCAGAAGCGGAGCACAACGTGTTCGGTGATTCCTGGGTAAATGGTTAAGGAGTCGCAACCTAATTATTTTATGGTGAATTAGGACACCTAAATATTAAATAAATGTTGCAATGTAACTCCAATTTTAAGGTCTGCGAAACTAATGAGATTCTAGGTAAGGATTCTTTATTATCCTAAAGGGAAGGGGTTAGGCATCCTTTAAGATCCGCTAACTTGCGGTTATCCGATCAAACTCAGGTTAATTATTGTATTAAGAAAATACATATTTTAAAATATAAACATAAAATGATGTTGCAATTATTTAGTAAAAGGATGTATTTTGTACAAGTATGCATTTGTATGATATTTAAAGAGAAATACATGTAAAGTTGAAAAATATGCATTTTTAACAATTGATAGTAAAGACAAATTATTTATAATGCCAAAGAAGTAAATCTTTTGGAAATCATTGAGTTGCAAATTAAAAAAGATAAACTTATTTGTATGATTGATAAAGCGAATAAAAGATGACCAAAGTTGTTTAGAAAATTTTGAACATGCATGACGAGCCTAAAATAAATAACTAGCGAAGGGTTTCTAAGTTTTAAACTACCCTATGAATTAATTCTAAGTTTGCCTATTCTAAGCATTTCAATAGTTACATAAGTGCGATAAATAATATTACAATACAAAGCGGGATAAAAGCTAAATTAAAGAAAGTAAATAAAATAAATAAACTCTGAGAACATCTGTCTTTATTTACTTTATTCCCTGCAAGCTGTCAAGAACAAACGGTTAGAACAGTTAAATACAAATAACTTCGGATCCGTATCTAAAACAATGAGTGTTTTGGTCACGGAGGGCTCAGACTTAAATTTTGAAAAGACCATTCCAATCACGTCGTGGCTGCAAACGTATGACTCGGTGATTATTTTGATTGCCTTGCCTACTAAACATGTTGGTCTCTTGGATGAAAAGAAAAGATCATTATAATCACGTCGTGGCTGCGAACATATAACTTGTTGGTTATTTTAATCGCCTTGCCTACTAAACATGTTGATCCCTCGGATGAAAAAAGGTTTAAGCCTCATCCTTGCCCAGAAGTTATATTTCCGTCTTTACGACTGTGGAGGCCTCATAATCAACGGATATTTTTCATCGGCCAGTGTAGTATCGTGTTCAAATCAGCAAAATTAAATCAAAGCAGTAAGCAGAAAAACATAGAGGCAATTTCCGAAAAGGCGTGATGTTTAGTTTAAAACAAGAAACAAAGTCAAACCGAAAGCAAAGAAATCAAACAGAAAAGCGATTACCTAACAGACGGTATTTGTTCAAAACAGTAAAGACAGTAAAACAGTAAGATACCCGTTGCACGGATGTTTAAATGCCAAAACAGTAAACTGAAACAGAGAATCAATGCTGAAACAGAGAAACGAAAAAATGACGCGGCCTCGAGTTCAATTTCATTGGCCTTAATGCGATTTAGTTAAAAAACAGTAAAATGAACAACATAGCCGCATACAATAGTAAGTAATGAAATGTCCAACCCGGATTATGAATAGTGACCCGAATGAAACAGTGAACTAATCCTGAAAAGAGACCCGGAATAGTGACCAGAATCAGAAACAAAAATTCAAATTTTTTCCAGATAACCAACAACAGATATGAAAAAAAGCCATAATCTGGAAATATACCCAAACCGGGTCGACCCGACCCGGGTCAGTGACCAGACACGAATCAGAGATTCAAACCCGAAATCAAATATTTTCACTAATTTCAGATAACCAACTTACAAGATACAAAATGCAAGAATTCTGGAAAATATCCAAATCGGGTCGACCCGACCCGGGTCAGCGATTCAAACCCGAAATCAAATATTTTTACCAATTTCAGATAACCAACATACAAGATACGAAATGCAAGAATTCTAGAAAATATCCAAATCGGGTCGACCCGACCCGAATCAGAGATTCAACCCGAAATCAAATATTTTCACCAATTTCAGATAACCACTAACAACAACAACAACAACAACAACAAAAAATGGTTCTTACCCGACCCGGAATAAAAAAAAAAGCAAAATCATAACAGTGAAGAACAACAACAATATGTCAAACAGATTTTCCAGATTCGGCTTTACAAAGCCAAATAGAAGTATTTAAAATTGAAACTCACCCATTTCTTTCGGATTTTGGACTTGTTTATTTCTTTAATAACAACGAGGGTGAAACCAAAAAATCAAGAACACAACAAGTATATCTTTTTTTTCGATCTAGTCCTCCGGTCCCCTCCTTTTTCTTTCTTTTTCCTTTTTTCTTTCTTACGGTGAACAAAGGGGGTTTTTATAGGTACTCACCCCAACGTTCACCCCCCATACCCCTTACAAAAATGAATTCGAATTTCAAAATAAAAGGGGAGACAATATCTGATTTTTGGGCGAATTCTTGGGGCATATGTTACGGAGAGGTGATGGGGTAGATTGGTGGTGTCAGGCGGCGGTGTCGGCGATTGGTGGTGTCAGGCGTAGGGTGTGCGGCGATTGGAAGGGTTAGGGGTGTTAGGTTTTTTATTTTGGGTAGGGTTTGGGTTAAAAGGATAAAAGGGGATGGTTGTTGGGCTTCGGGGATGGGGCCGGTTAGGGTCGGTCGAAATGAGAGAAGGGGTTTTGGGAGTTGGACCGAAGGGGTATGGGCTTCGTTTGGATGATTTGGGTTAGTAGAGTTTCTTTTGGCCTTTGCTTTTGGGTAGGGGAAATAAAGGATGGGTTTGGGAGTTGGGCCAAAAAATAAAAGGGGGAAATGGGTGTTTGGTCGAGTGGGCTTGGGGAAATTGGGCTTTGGTTGAAATTAGTTTGGGAAGAAATTGTTTTGGGTTGGGAAAATGAATGAGTTATGAGTTTAAAATATAAAAGGGGTTTAATATTAAAAATACATTGAAGAAAAAATGTAAATTATTTAAATAAAATCATAACGATGTGATAATAATAAGATATAATATTTGCGAAATGTTTAATGCTTAATAAAAAATGGAAATGCGATGCAATTTTGCGAGAATAAAATAACATAGAATTTTCGGATAAAACTTATGATTATGATAAAAAAATGCAAATGAGAGTAAAAAATGCGAATAATAATAATAATAAGAGAATAATATATATATATATATATATATATATATATATATATATATATATATATATATATATATATATATACGCATCTATGTATATAGATTATAATTATTTTGAGGTATTAAAAATATTTAAAATTGCAAATAAATTAGAAAAGACGGGACAAAATTGGGTGTCAACACCAGCCACAAGTGTAGCAGTCCATGTTCTTGTATTTCCGAATACAATTTCCATATTTGAAGTTTCAATTAAAGATCAAGATATTGACAACTTTTTGTTGTCCTCTTTGTTGTTTATCCTTTCGATCACTGTAATAGTTATTTACTATTCCCGTACGTGCTTTACATATCCAATAATTTTAAAACAAGATTTGTGTTAGTGATTCGAAAGATGTTGGTCGGCAAGTGTGTGACCAAATCTGGCTGTGGTTTTCTTCTTGAAAACAGTTATGTTGACAGTTTTGCTAATAGTACAAACATTGTCTATGTCAACAACTGTGCTTTCAAAACTGGTCCTAGTTATGGTTCTCTCTTTGACGATAGTTACAAGTCTGCTTCCGTCAAATGTGGGATCTCTGGATCTGATGCTGAGCTTCAAGATACTGTTGATAGTCATGCTAGTACGATTAAAGATCAAGGACGAGTTGGTGTCACCACTCACGAGGGTGGTGGAAACAAGCGCCCCCGAGAGGCTGAGGATGTCAACTGGGACAAGAGGAGAAGGCTGAAGATGATGTTCTATCATGTAGCAAAAGGCCTATATCTATCCCAGACAAAGGGTCCGAATTATGATAAGGAGGATATGGACACTCAATCTAACTGAAGTGGGCAAGAATCCAAAAGGTCTAAGTTAATTATCCTTCCTTATCTATAATGTGGTTAGTCAATATCTGAATAAAAGTGTGTAAAGCAAGGCTGGAAATATGAAAGTGTTTTCATTAAAACTTATATTCCCTACACTCTAAAATCAAATATTGAATCTCATTCCTTCCCGGTTAAAGATTGGACTATTGTAAACAACAAAACTTAAAAGATTCATTCTTTTGGGTGTAATTATTAAAAGTGAATAAAGTATGTTCGCACATACGAAGGAGAGAGATCCACTGACTGTGCGAAAACTGTTACCACTCTTAAGCAAGCACCAGGAATTGTCTGGGCACCAATCTAAAAGGAAGAAGACTAAAAGATAATGACTTATCTTAAGACGTTGAACATGTCACCTATCTGACAGAAGATCCTTCATTTGATAGGATGATATTGGATACTCAGTTGTACAAAGCCTACGGGCGACTAGAGTGGGCCAGAATTTCCAGGTCTTAAATGATCTGAAGGCCAAAAGAAAGGCAGAAAAGTAATGGACACCTAGTGAGGTGGGCCAGAGTTTTCCAGGTCTTAAATGATCTGAAGGCCAAAAGAAAGGTTGAAAAGTAATTGGACACTCAGTCTGCCAAAGCAACTGGAGTGGGCCAGAGTATCCAGATCACATATGATCCGGTTACGCCCTAACCACGGGCAAGAGGTTGTTCATGTGAAGCAACGCCACCTCTAAAGTCGAAGGGGTTGGAGAGGTTGTCCTCAATAGGACTTCAAGGAATGTGATCACTCTAAAAGAAGGTGATACATGTCCCAAACTTGATTTAAGGAACACTGTTGGTCAAACTGGTTTGAGACTAGTCCAACAGGTCTGTAATAACTAAGAATGGTACAGTATGTTTGTAGCTAAATGAATGATATATTTGTAATCCGTGCATCTATGCCATTATAGATTAAGACACGTTAAATAGAAAGTCATTCAAAAGCTAACAAAGTTGAGATTGTTGCCTTCTGTCGACATAAACCCTCAAAATGAATGTGAGGTAGGCGAAGAGGCAAAATCGCCTTTTCATTCCGTCAAAGGAATAGCGAAAGAAGCACCGCTCCTCTAGAACTTAGTCACACCTACATGGGTGATTTGAAGTTTATACAAAATAGAGGGGGGAGACAAGTACTTTGTGACCTTCATTGATGATGGTACAACGTATTGCCTCCTTTGTTTGTTGAAAAGCAAATATGAAGCCGTTGAAGCGGATAAGCGCTACAAGTAGAAGTTGAAAATCAACTAAGCCTACGGATTGAGGAATTCGTAGTGATAGAGGGGGAGAATGTGAAGCATCGTTCATCAAACGACTGCTCATTACTCACCTCAGTCTAACGATGTTAGCCAAGCGCAAAGTGGTACGCCCTAAATATGTGGGGCAAGACGATCCTTACCGCTAATGCGATTCTCAACAGAACTACGCATAAAGATAAGGATAACCCTCTGTGTGAAACATGGAAAGGATCCCACCTACAAATGTTGTGTTGTGGGGTGGCTTGGTAGAGGTTGGAATACCGAAACAGGTCAAGTTGGACCTAAGATTGTAGATTACATATCCACTGGATATGCAAATAACGGTAGTGATTATCGCCTCTTGGTGTCAAATAATGCTAAATTCTTTTAGCATAATTTTCCTTGAGAAGGAAAACGAAGTAATTGCTCGAGGTTAACAAGAACCCGCGAGTGTCTAACTGTACGGAACTAGACATTCCGTATATACAGGACTCGGAAGTTACTGACTATCTGGAACTTAATAATCCAGATCTACAGAACTCATGGATTCTAGATGTTGAACCGAGACAGAACAAAGAGGGGACAAAGACTTGTTCCAGGCCTTCTAGCTTGTATGGTTGAGAATGAACCATGGACAATTAACAGAGAATTGTCATCTCCAGAAGTGTTGCTTTAGAAAGAAGCTACAGAAAGAGAAATAGATTTCATCATATACAACCATATTTGTGTAATGGTTGACCTTCCTCCGGGAAAAGAACATTTGGGTTGTAAAAGTAGATACTCAAAAGTTAGTACAAAGTAGATGGATCTACTGACGAGTATAAGGCCTCAGCTACTTGGACATGTGCTCCCCTGTGAATAGCTTAACATCCAGGGTCATTGCATTCTTGCGTGACATGGATGTTGAGACAACCTTCCTACCCGGAGAGTTGGAAGGGGATGATCAGATTTGGTTTGTTGGACTGTTGGGATTTTTCATGAACTTTCATTTTGGTCCTGGAAGTTTCAGATAAAATAGAAATAATGAATCTGACAACAGAAACATTGACTTTGAAGTTAGAAAGCCAACAGTTGGAAAAACCAACAGTCTGAAAGTGAAAGTCATATTGAAACAAGTCTCGATATGAAAGATATGTGTATCACAGATGACATCTTAGGAATTGGGATTTCTAAGACATTTAACGGACTGGTCTAACTTCAAACTCAGTTGTAAGATAGTTGACAGTCTCGTAAAAGCCACCAATGGATATGAATAGAACTGATTGGAATCATGGTGTACCCATATACAAGGAGTGATATGTGCAGGTCACATGTAGTTAAATGTATTGTACACCCTACAACCGACCTGGTATTGGCCTACAAAGCATATCAGTTGAACTAAGATTCACTCGTGATTCTGGAAATGATCGATAGAAGGCGTTAAGTCGGATATGACGATATCTAAAATATTCACTTTTCTACAGATTATGGTATTCTGGATGTCCATCGGTTCTGGGAGAACACAGTGATGCAAACTGGACATCAGATATGAAGAACACCAAAGCCACAAGTAAATGTGTATGGTGGGTCTTGGAAAATCCTCTAAGCAAACTTGCATCGGCCGATTCATGATGGAATCGGAGTTTATCGCTTTAAACAAAGCATGAAAGAAGTTGAGTAACTTCATGACTCCTTAGAGGACGTCCCTTATTGGGAGACACCCGTGCCTTCAGCAGTTATACATTGTGGCTAGCTGGTCGGCTTCAGAAAGGGAACGGATGACGGCGTATGGACATATCTATCGGATATGTCGGAGACATAAGACCGTATGGCAGTTGATCATCACGTGTGTCACTTCCTTGATTACTAATCAAATGATATAGCGGACCCTTAACTAAGGGACTATCCGAAGATCAAGAGTTCTGCCTGTCTAGGGGATGGGCCCAAACAATTCGAACATTTGCGGTGGTAACCCAACCATACTGACTGGAGATCCCAAGAATTTGGTTTAATGGGAAAACTAAGCTGCAAAAGGTTCAATTGAGCTCTTCGGTGGAAGCAAAAGCACTTCGGATTATGATTTCTGTTAAGAAACATGAAATCCAAAGTCGTTCCCGCGATAGACATTAAAGTGCTACCTGCATGGTGGGTAAAGGTTAAGCTTCCAAACCTTTAACGATCTTCAAACGATTGAGGTTAGGTTGTGGATACTTTTAATAATTTATAACACTTGTGAAGTGGGGTATAGCAGGATACCTTGTAGGAGATCACCTATTTAAGTGCGAGGATAGGCCGTCTCAAATGAACGCACTTAAGAATCCAAGTGTGTCCACGGCCACAACGGACAGAACAATAAGAAGAAACGAATAAAGGGGAGTTATTGTGTTGGTACCATTGTCTGGGCTTACATTAAACACTGACGGTTCAAGACATCATGTTCACCGCGCAGTAAGTAAGTCCGATGGTATTCAACTAGGGAAGGTTCAAAGCAGAAGCTACCTCTCCTGATGCAATATATTTTCGCTGAAAGTATGCACCTTGTGTGTGCGCCAAAATCTCTTTCAAGAGGGGATTATTGGAAATTTACTAATGTGGAATTAAGTTTATCCCATTATTTATGACTCGAACAATTGGGGCCCCACACGTCGGAACTGTTGTTTCCACACACGCGCAATCTTAGTGCCAAGTATCGTAAATTTCGTTAATGAAAGAGATATTGGTACGTAAGTGAAATGTTTGAGACATAGAAATATGGACGGTTATTTGCTAAATGACAAGTGTTCCACGTTGGTAAAGGAAGTAAGGATTGTGCAAGGTGTAAGATGGTATGGGTCGAACTGCGGAGCCGAGAAGGGCCGCGACGCTTGGTCGGCAGTGAGCCTTCTGACTAATTAGAGTCGCGGCGCTAAATGCTGCAGCGCCGCGGCGCTTCCCAGGCAGTGTTTGCTCGACGGAATCCCAAAAGTTTGGCTGTTGAGGTGGTTTCAATGGCATTGAATCCACCCAATAATGGCGATTACTTGGACCATTATGTTACTGCATTACTTGAGGGTTAAATGTCATCCATTACATGACAATTGATTGCCATTATGGGGCATTTGAAAGGCCATCTTGCACACCTATAAATTGAGGCATTTGGCTCAATTCTATGGATGAACATGGAGAGACCATGAACAGAAAAACAAGTTAAAAACACCACAAATAGATCAGATTTTCCTGATATCAATCTTTCTCTTAGCAATCTTCATTATTCGTGTTCTTCGCTGAGATCATTTGTGTAGGCTTTGCACACTTGATAGTTTGTTGTTTCATATTGGGAGACTATTGTCCACACTTCCATAAAGCCTATATACGGGGGAAATCTTGTCTTAAAGACAGAGAGTCATCTCTCGACTCAGCCGGTGGTGTTGTGTTTATCTAATTGGTTGCTAAGTGCTTCGGGTGTTAACTTAATATACAAAGGACTCTAACCGTTCGTATTCTCAGCGGATCTACCTTTCGATCACTGTAATAGTTATTTACTATTCCTGTACGTGTTTTACATATCCAAACACAAAGCTTCTCCAGCTTCCTAACAACATAGTCATTTGCAAGCATTTTTCCTTTGTTCTCTCCCGCACTGATATCAGTCACCAAACCGCATTCATACAGAGAAATCATCACGTTGGCGCCATTGCTCTCCACCTTACTCCTTAGAGATCCTAATAGAGATATTTGTAATGACTCTGGTGTTGGCCTCTGGAATGTTGCATGTTAAAAAATTTCAAAGCATTAGCAACATGCATAGATGGATGCAACCATTGTTCAACTTAACCAAGTATTTTTTACACCGAAAGATGGGTGTATTTGAGAAACACTACAAATGTTTCAACAAATATCAAATTCCGAACACATAATTTCACAAGTACATTGAGTTCAGTTTAAGAACCTTAAAAGTTAAATCCATCAAAGTTAAAATCATAGATCCGGTTTTTAGTCAACATGTATTTTCATAAGAGTTGGTACATGGAAAATTATACTAATCCAACAAATTCAGAAGAGTCTAATGACAGTAGTAAAACTGGATAGTAAGTAAAGAATCAGATAATGTGTTGAGGTTAAAATTTAGCTACATTTTCTTGATTATGATATGAAGTGGGACAAAATGATCCTTTCTCAGATCAAATGATGAAATGATTAGATCTAGGATTGTACATATTGGTTTATCATTTCCAGTACATTGTAACCTGGTGCAATCATAACCGACCACGACGAATCAGATCAATCTCAAATTAATTGAAATCGACTATATAAATTTGCAGAATGCATGCAATCATAACCAACCACGACGAATCAGATTAATCTCAAATTAATTGAAATCGACTATATAAATTTGCAGAATGCATTTTGATTACCAAAATGCACCATTCTATTCAACACAGTCTTTCTAGTAATCATAAGTTTACTTTTTTTAGTTTTCCACTCAGTGTTCACTATCCGTTTTGGACCCCCTACTAATTCGGATCCTAGGCATAAGGCCATTAAAGAGAGACACTCTGTCAGAGTTCGAATCTGAGACCTCTAGTTAAACAATCTGAAAGAAATAATCCCTTGATTATTTTCATTGATTGAAAGAGTTTATTATACATTTACATATTTCCATAATAGGAGAATCTTATTCCTATTATATTCCTAAAACATTATTCTACTTGGATCCTAACTATACAATTATGGTAATACAACTATAATGGTAAGTATACACTACTAATTACATTACAAATTTACCTAAACTAGGATACTAAAATACATTACCTAACTATACCGTGTATAGGGGGAATTCGAGAATCCTAGCATCAATATACACAGGATATACTTGTGTATATCGTGTATATCCTTTGTATATTTAACACACCCCCGCAGTCATAGCGGGCGATCTTCGAACGCTGAGACTGTCCCTAAAATCTTCAAAAATGACCGAGGGAAGACCCTTTGTAAAGATGTTGGCAGTTTGCTATCTTGACGGGACATGACAGACGCGTACCTGACCACGAGAAACCTTTTCGCGGACAAAGTGAATGTCCATCTCGATATGTTTAGTGTGCTGGTGCTGAATTGGATTACCAGAAAGGTAGATGACACTAATATTATTGCAATAAACCAATGTTGCTTTCTGAATAGGTGAATGAAGCTCCAATAGCAAATTACGTAACCAACATGATTCCGAGACCACATTAGCTACCCCTCGATACTCTGCTTCGACACTGGATCGGGGCAATGTCGACTGACGTTTGGCAGTCCATGAGACCAGGTTATTGCCAAGAAACATATAATAGCCAGACGTAGACCGTCTGGTGTCTGGACAGTCACCCCAATCGGCATCAGTATACGAAATAAGTGTGGACATCGAGGAAGGATATAAATGCAACTCATAGTCAAGTGTACCCTGAATATACCGAATGATGTGTTTGAGTGCGTTTATGTGCTCAACTCTGGGATCATGCATGAACAAACACACCTGCTGGATAGCATACGTAATATCTGGTCTCGTAAATGTAAGATACTGAAGGGCCCCTGCAAGACTGCGATAGCGGGTCGGATCCTCGTATGGTACGCCGGCCGCGGCACTAAGCCTGGGCTTAGTATCAACTGGAGTGGAAGTGGACTTACAAGATGACATCCCAGCCCTCTCAATGATCTCAGCTGCATACTTCCTTTGAGATAAGAATAACCCATCTGTATAACGAGTGACAGCAATCCCCAAAAAGTAACTTAAGGGCCCCAAATCTTTCATAGCAAACTCAGACCTGAGCATTGTGATGATAGACTGGCGTAAGGCATCGGAAGAGGCACTCAAAATAATATCATCCACATATAACATAATATAGGCCAAGGACGAACCACGACGGTAGATGAACAAGGAATTATCCGACCTGCTGTGAGTGAAACCAATAGTCGAAACATAGACTGGAAACCGCGTATACCAGACCCGTGGAGACTGCTTAAGCCCATATAAGGACTTCTTCAACAAACAAACATGATGAGGATGTTTGGGATCCCTGAATCCCAAATGCTGATGCATATAGACTGTTTTCTTGAGATCCTCATGTAGGAAAGCATTCTTCACATCTAACTGATGAATATGCCATGCTTTCGAAAGAGCCAAGATAAGCACAGTGTGAATGGTAGTGGGTTTGACCACTGGACTAAACGTCTCACCATAATCTACACCAACCTGTTGAGTCTTACCATCACCCACAAATCGCGCATTATGTCGGGCAAATGAACTATCTGAATTTTCCTTATAAGCAAAAATCTACATAGAACTGATAATATTAATATCAGATCGACGGGGCACCAACTCCCATGTCTTATTATCAATAAAAATATCATATTCATCAGTCATAACAATTTTCTAATTCGGGTTATTAAAAGCAGACATAGGATTACGGGGTAAGGGGGATTTAGAGACATTATAATATAAATTAAAATGTCTTTTTGGTTTAAAAACACCCCGTTGACTACTAGTGACCGGTCTATGACTCGAGGAAGAATTGGGCAGATTTTGGGAATTTTCTATGCTCAAGACGGACTGGCCAGCAGGCAGTGGGCCTGCTGGCCCAACTTGGGAAATAGACGCAGGAACTGGACAAGTTCCAGAATTGGGCTGGACTGGCCCAATCGCTGGAACTGGCCCAGTGACGGTACTGGGACGTGCAGTTTGTGACGGACCAGCGGGCAGTGGGCCCGCTGGAGAATTTTGGGTGCGGGATACGTCCGAAAAATGGTGAATAATATACGGGGATATACTATCATCCAAAATATTATACGAACTAGGCACGGGAGTACGACGAACCTTAGCAAACGGAAATTGGGATTCATCAAAAATTACATGGCGATTAATGATGATTTTATTAGAGGATAAATCAAAGCATTTGTAACCACGATGATTAGATGGAATACCCAAAAACACACACGGAGTAGACCGGGCCTGAAGTTTGTTAATTGTGGTGGACGGGAATAACAGATAACACAAACACCCAAAACATGAAGATGTGAATACGAGGGAGTTTTATTATATAAAATTTGTAGGGGGGGAGAATATGCTAAACCATTGGAATGAATTATGTTAAGGAGATATGTAGTCATTTGTAGAACATGATGCCAAAACGACGGGGGTACGGAAGCATGAATCAGTAAAGTTCGGACAATGTTATTTATGGTACGAATTTTACGTTCGGCTTTTCCATTTTGTGAAGATGTATGAGGACAAATAAAATGAAAATTGATCTCATTATTAGCATAGAATTCCTGCAACACCCTATTGTCATATTCTTTGTCATTATCACACTGAATATTTTTTATTTCCCATTCGAACTGGGTTCTAATGAATGCTCGAAATTTTACGAAGATGGAAAAAACTTGAGATTTTTTCGCTATTGGAAAGTCCATAAAAATTTAGAATAATCATCCAAAACAAGAACATAATACCGATGACCCAAAGAACTAAGAACAGGAGACGTCCGTAAGTCGCTATGAATAATATCAAATGGCATTGAAGTATGAGAATTTGAGTCTACAAATGACAACCTAACAATTTTTCTTAAAGAATAAGATTGACAATTTGGAGTACAACACGTACCCTTACATGAAATAAAATTATTTTTATCTAATGACGACCAAAATAGATGAGCCCGGATGACCAAGACGAGCATGCGACGAGGAAGGGGAAAGGGCTGCAAATGCGGATGACAAGGCTTGACTCGATGGACCGGAACTGGATGTGATAAGATAAAGATCTCTCCTACTATCACACCTCATGAGTAGACTCCCCGTCTTGAAATCCTGCACAGAGAAACCAAATAGATCAAATTCAATAGAAACGGAATTGTCAGTAGTGAATTTACGTACAAACACTAAGTTTTTAATCAATTTGAGGGCATGTAGGGTGTTTTTCAAGATAAGAGGTGGATGAGGGAGAGACAAAGTTTTATGATCATAACCACGAATTTGAATAACATTACCATTACCAATAATTATGCCGTGAGGGTTGCTCAACTTGGAATAAGACGAGAGCGTACCTGAAACGGATGTCATGTGGGTAGTGGCACCGGTATCCATATACCAATTTGGGTCCGGAGGAATTAAACCAAACGTGTGCATGGCGGCTTCGATGTCGGTAGACGTGGGTGCCGGGCCGTCGATAGGCTGCGGGGTCGAGGCCCAAGCACCCTCGCTTGTCGCTTCTACCAAACTGGCCGATCAAATCGGGCCACTGCATAATGGGCCGTGACGGAGGTTGTCCATCCCACTGTCATTGAGGTGAAAACATTGGGCTGCCACTGTTTGGCCCCATCTGCGAGGCCCACTGCCACACCATAAGGGCCCACTGTGGGGCCCAAAATCTGTTGCTGACCGTCCTGAGGGCCACCGCTGCCCCACCATTGTTCCGGTTGCCACCATAATTTTTGCCATTATTTTTCTTATTTCCTCCCTTTTTGCTGCCGCCGTTGTTGCGATTTTGGACGGAGTTGTTGGAACCGGTAGGATGAAAAGTGGATTTGGTCAACATGACAACGGGACTAGCCCCGGTAGCTGCCTTTTTCGCCATGCCTGCTTCTTCGAGTGTAAGTATAGAACGAGCCTGATAAAATTGCGAAAGCGGATTGTTTTGCCGAAGAAGCGTTCCAACACCATTATAGGCCTCGGAGAGGCCGGAAACCACTTAGAGAACAAAACGATCATTCAAAACTGGCGCGCCAACGTTGCGAAGTTGGTCCGCCAATTCCTTCAATCTTTTGCAATAAGCCGAAACATTAGGGAAATCTTTCATATTGACGTGGGAGAAATCCTGCTCAAGAGTAATGGCTCTAGAATTTTGATTATCTTGGAATATATCACGCAGTCTATCCCAAGTCGTCTGTGCCGTAGCGTCAGGCTCAATAATTGTTTGCAAAAAAGTCGGTAGAAATTGTGAAATATATCTACTAAAGGACAGTGGCATCAAGAGTCGTCCACAACTTAGGATCATCCTCGCGTTTTGGCACCTCCGTATCCTCAAGAGCCACGGGGATTATGTAATGGATGACTTGATGCGATCGTGCGTGAATTTTGAACAGTTTGGCCCACGTCGCATATTGGACGTTTTCTATTTCAAGAACAAGAGAGATGTTATTCTTGATGTTAGAAACTGTAAGGGCAGGATGAAACGTGTTCCGGGATGTAGACATATTGATAGAACAATATGTGATTGAGGGATTTTGGAGAAAAAATTGGGAAGAGGGAGGCTCTTTTCGGCACGAAAACCGAGAGCAAAGGTCTCAGAATTTCAAGGGAGGTCGACGGAAATAGGAGGAGGTTAGACAGAGGATTTTAAGACCTAGACTTCTGATACCATGAAAATAATAGATATTGGGTCTAACTCAATATTGAAGTGTGTGACCATCTGATCTAAAAGCTTAAGCTTTTAGATAGAACACACTTTTAATATTTGATTATATTCTCAACACGCCCCCTCACGTGCTGACCTGATTTTTTTTCATGATCCAAGCACGTGAAAATTCTTTTTGAGAATGGGTGGCGGTGATGTTTGATCTCAGGACCTTTGGTCTGCTCTGATATCATAAAAGAAATAATCTCTTGATTATTTTCATTGATTGAAAGAATTTATATACATTTACATATTTCCATAATAGGAGAATCTTATTCCTATTCTATTTCTAAAACTTTATTCTACTTGGATCCTAACTATACAATTATGGTAATACAACTATTATGGTAAGTATACACTACTAATTACATTACAACTTTACATAAACTAGGATACTAAAATACATTACCTAACTATACCGTGTATAGGGGGAATCCGAGAATCCTAGCATCAATATACATAGGATATACACGTATATATCCTTTGTATATTTAACACAATCAAGCATATGATTCAATTTATTCATTGAACATAAAGATTTTGTAACCATAAATTAATCAAAATATATTGCATTATGATCCAAAGCAATTAGTTTCAACCAATAATATGGTAACAATAACAAACCTGGAAGGAAGGAGCAGCGAATCTGGGAGCTGAATTGATGCAAGACAAAACAACATCTTGTTTATTACCAACACATTTGGGCTCGTCCTTGTACCACAACTTGAGGTGTAAACATAATATCAAGATTTAAGGCCTCAACATAAGCCTTTTGTTTTAACGGTCCATAAACTCGACCCAAATGGATCCTTCCAGCCCATATAATCCACATGATATGCCAACAATATCACAGGCATTTCAAGATTAAAATCACCTCTCCCGATTCTTGAAAACAATAGCTCCACTTCAGGTGACGTGGCGCAACCTTGCGATGAGAATAACTCCACCACCACAGGCCCACATTGTTTTTGTTCCTCTGCGTGTGGTTTTTGGAAGCAGGTGAAGAGACGGCGCGCCATTTTCCAACCTCGGCTGATGCGTTAAAGGTTTAATTGAGAGAATTATAATGGAAGATTGTTTATTTGTTGCCTTCTTTTTCTTTCTTGTTTTCTTGTTAAGTAATTTTTTATGGGGTTTTCGGAGGGTGTTGTTGAACAACAGAAGAAGAATACTAGTACTATTACTATATGAGAAAATAGAGAGAAACGAAAAAAAAAAAAGGCGTAAAATAGTAAAATATGAGGAGGTGTGGTGGAGAGGAAAAGGTGGCGTAGCAGGTGGTTGTAATGGTGCTGTGCTGCTATAATTATGTTCTTATTAAATGAACTTTCATTCTTTGCTCCAAAAGGTGGAATTTCCCACCCCAGGAGCCCCCACATCCCGGTCCGACAGGTCTGTGAAGAAGGTAAATCATGGTGACTCAATTGATTTCAAAGGTTAGACCACTACCACGCTGCGCACAAAGGGCCCTCCTTTATTTCAAAAAGAAACCCCCACACTGCCGCTGATGGGATTCGATCATTGGTCTTTGCTCCAAATATCCCCTTGAAACCAATTGAGCTGTCCAAGCGGACAATGAACTTTCATTCTTAATATCAAAGTTTGAGACTTTGATTAAAAATTTAAAAATTATATTTTATCAAATACAGCCATTTTCATTTTTCATTATCTTTCCTTCTTCTTTTGTTTTCGTCTAGTATACAAGATAAAAGATGCTCTTAAAAAATCTATAAGATAAAAAGAATAAAAACAAAAAAAATCATCATATTCATGGGTTACTAAAAATTATTAGGCGTGTGTGAATAAAGTTTTAATGAAAAGTAAAAGAAGAAATTACTTATAAAGTACTTTCTCCGTTCCATAATAAGTGTTACTTTAGTAAAAAAAATATGTATATTAAGAAATTAATAATACAATGTAAAGTTTATTAAATTACCCCTATATAATAAGAATAAATGACTTTTTTCTCTTGATTAGAACATGCACAAGTAGTAAACCTTTTGACATTGAAATCTAACAATACCAAATTACTATGTGGTTTTGTCAATCATCATTTAGATGTTAATTTAACTTGTTAGTTTTTGTCTAAAGGTAGAATTGAAAAACTTAACCAATTTATATTTTGGTTTTCTAAGATGATATTTATTATATGACAAAATTATTTGGCACACTTATTATGGAACGAATGGAGTATTGAATATTCTTAATAGTGTGAAGTTTCTAAAGGAATTGTGTGGGTTTGTCCTAAACCGTGTTAAGATCGCAACATGTTACAAGTACTTTTGAGTTGTTTTAGCATAATATTAGAGGGAATTATTCGAAGACGAGTATATAAATGAGAGATGATATGGGGCCTTACTAAGTGCCTTTAGCCGTCTAGGCGTCTACGGTTGATTTGCTATTTTTTTATCTGTGTGGTTCTGAAGAGGCAAATAAAATAAGAAGTCAATGGACTTTGATGTAAATATTTGATTGATGTGAATGACAAGTAGTTAATCTCAAGAATAGTCATGAATATTGATGGAGGTCATGTAGAACTTAGTCCAAGAAAAAAATTGTTGGTGCGTGAACAAAATCTCACATGAAAAGTAAAGAAAAACTATTGTACTACTTATATAATGTTAGAGAAAAACCCTAGAAACTTGGTGCAAAGCGAACAAATCATGTAAATAGTATTTATAAACCGTTTTAGCCCAACAAAATAACGTTGCAATCCTGAATATAGATTGCTCAATTTGGTAATTTAGTATACAACAATAATTAATCCTTACTTTCAAGTTAATTGGAGTCGACTGAATTTGTCAATATACTGTACTTACATAAGTATAATTTTTATGAATTACGTAGAATATGGAGTAACATGTTAGGTCTGTTGCAGTGAATTTCACTATTTAGTTGATTAATAATTTCCATTGATATATACGGAGTAATACAGTACATCTTTTTTTTTTAAATCTAGATGAGGACAAAAATTAATACTCTGTAATAAACAATTTATGTTGAAAGACTAGTCGATATTATGCTCTTGCGTGAAAAGAAAAGTATTGCAGGGAATGTATGAGATGTCTTTCGGAAATAGTCTCTCTACATTGATAGGGATAATATTTGCGTACACTCTAGTCTCTTCAGACCTCATGTCGTGAGTGTAGAATTGTATTAATCTTCATTGGGGAGCCTTTCTCATTAATATAAATATATATAGTGTGTACAATGTGGAATCCTAATACAAGAAGGATCTTATATTTACCATAATTATACAACACTAATAATTACAAAATATATGGGGAATATTTTATAATTATTCACTAATACACCCCCTCAGTCAGAGCGGGAGGAGGCCGGACGCTTAGACTAGATCTGAAGTCGAAGAATAACTGTCTAAGAAGTCCTTTGATGAAGATATTTGCATACTGATACGAAGAAGACACATGTAACACCTTAACATGACCGATAACAACCTTCTCACGAACAAAGTGTATATCTATTTCAATGTGCTTGGTTCGCTGATGCTGAACTGGATTATGAGATAGATATATCGCAGATATGTTATCACAGTATACCATAGACGCCTTACGCAAGGGACACTGGAGCTCCAAAAGAAGGTTTCAGAGCCAGCAGATCTCATCAACAACATTTGCAACGCCTCTATACTCTGCTTCTGAACTCGAACGGGATAAGGCGGCTTGCCTCTTGGCAGACCATGAAGTGAGATTATCCCCTAAGAACACACAGTATCTGGAGGTGGAGCTTCGTGTGTCCCGACAACCTGCCCAATCTGCATCCGTATATGATAACAACCTAGTCGGTGTAGAGGAATATAGATGTAATCCATAATCAAGTGTGCCCTTAACGTATCGAATGATACGTTTAAGAGTAGTAAAATGAGGCTCCCTGGGGGCAAGCATAAACAAGCACACTTGCTGAACATCATAAGCAATATCAGGCCTGGTGAAAGTAAGATATTGAAGTGCACCTGCAAGACTCCTATAAAGAATAGGATCGGACATTTGATCACCATCAACAACACTGAGTTTTGACTTAGAGTCAACCGGAGTGGGCATGATCTTGCAATTCGCCATTTTAGCCCTGTACACAATCTCCTCTGCATACTTACGCTGACACAAGAATATAGTAACTGCAGTTCTAGTCACTGATATCCACAAAAAATAACTTCTTCCCCAAGTCAGTCATAGCAAATTTTAAGCAGTGCAATGATCTCATTTTTCAACACATCAGAGGAGGCAGTAAGAACAATATCATCCACATATAACAACAAATAAGCAATATTACTACCTCTATGAAAATAAAGAGAGAATTATCACACTTGCTGCATACAAACTCAATCTGCATTGTGTAATTGGCAAAGCGTTCATACCACACTCTGGGGCTATTTCAAACCATAAAGTGACTTACGGAGATGACATACATAATGAGGGGCCTCTGGATGGATAAATCTTGGCGGCTGGTGCATTTAAACATTTTCTTTCAAGTCCGCGTGTAAAAATGCATTCTTCATATCAAGCTGATGAATCGACAAATGCTTACACATAACAATGCTCAAAATTGTGCGAATGGTAGCGGTTTAACAATATGACTAATTGTTTCACCACAATCAATACCCTCATAGTGATTAGTACCATTAACCACAAGTCTCGCCTTATATCTCTCTAGGTCACCTCTCTCTCTGAATTTGTGACGAAATAGCCACAAATATTGAATCAAATTCACCCCATCCGGTCTAGGAACCAAATCCCATGTTCTATTTCATTAAAATATTAAATTATTCACGCATGGCCGCATTCCAATTCAGATCATGTTTGGCTATTTTTGGGTTTTTTGAGAATTGGGGATATGGTTTGTGTTGATAGGTTAAATTGGGCTTTGGGTTTGAAGATCCCGTGTTGAGCACGGGTTTCCATATGGTGTGTGGGGGCAGGGGCAATGCAAGTATTTTGGAGGGGACCGGCCTGGGTTAGTTGTGGGTCATGGGTTGAGTTCTGGGTTTGAGTTGGCGGGTTAGTAATAGTGACGAAAAGGTGTCAGTGGGGTATGTGTGATTAAGGCTCGACACCAGTGATTGGGTGGGTATGGTGGTGTATCAATTAAGGTCGATGGGTTGGGAGTGGGTTGGTGTCGGGTCTGGTGATGTTGACGATGATGGGTTACTGTGATGGGGTCATCGAAGGGTGGACTCTGGGTTTGGTTGGTCGACGGGAGGTCAGAGGACATGCGGGGGTGACACTAGGTTCGGAGAACTGAGTATCCGGCGGGTAGATGAGACATTGACGAGTCTGATCGTCTCTGCCAGTGAAAAACCCGACAGATTGCTGGTGGTGATTGTGTGGGTAGGTGGCGACGGAACAGTGGCTGTAGTAATGGCGGTACGATGGAGTTCGGTGAGTACGAGAGGGGAGGTATCCGACTCGTCTAGAAAATTATTGTCGGTGTTGTGAAATTTTTGGATGTTTGCAAAAGATAAGTTGCCTCATCAAATGTGATATGGCATGAGATGTGTATTTTACGGGTAGGTATTTCATAGCACAAATATCCTCCATGATTGGGAGGGAAACCTAAGAAGACACATGGAGTGGTGCGTGGTGACAATTTATGGGGGGCCGTGGCAGCTAGATTTGGATAGCAAAGGCAATCAAAAATCTGAAAGTGATCATAGGTGAGGATCCGACTGTAGAGTATTTCGGTGGGTGTTCTATTTTGGAGAGTTTGGGTAGGAAAAATATTTAAGATATATTCGTCCATTTTAACAGCATGGACCCAAAAGGAAGGGGGGAGAGACATGAAACATGATCGTACGAACCATGTTATTAATAGTGTGAATGATTCGTTCGGCCTTGTCATTTTAGAAGGAGGTGTGGGGACATGAGAACCGGAAAACCATGCCACTAGTAGAGAAAAATTTGTGAAACGCAAAATTATTGAACTCGCGACCGTTATCACATTGAAATGATTTTGTCCTTTTCAAATTGCGTTTTTACATAGATACTGAATTCAAGAAACTTGGCAAACACTTCAGACTTGAATTTAAGCGGATAGACCCATACAAAGTGAGAATAGTCATCTAATAAGATGAGATAAAATTTATGACCCAGTGAGCTAGTAATGGGAGTTGTCCATAAATCTGCATGAACAATGTCAAAGGGAGAAAATGTAACACTTAAAGAATACTGAAACGGAAGGCGAATATGTTTGCCTAAAGGGTAAGAAAAACACTGTTGGGCAAATTTTCCATTATGACAACGAATTAAATTATTGCTTCGAAGAAACTTAAAAACATGAGCTCTTGGGTGTCCAAATCTATTGTGCTAGGTTGACGGGGAGATTGTTTCTAAAGCTGTGAGAGGAGTGACATGGGATGTTAGAGATGCGGGAGGATTGACACTGACAGCGGACGTGGATAGAAATTGATAGAGGTACCCCTCACTATTGCATCTCGTAAGGATTTTCCCGGTACGTAGGTCCGTTACAGAAAATCCAAACGGGTCAAAATTAATTGATACGAAATTATCTGTGGCAAATTTTCTAACGGAGATTAGGTTCTTGATCATATTTGGGGCATATAGGACGTTATTTAGGGAGAAGTGGGGATGCGGTGGTGAGGTTAGTGTGTGGCCAAACCCTTGAATTGGAATGTGATGACCATTTCCGACCATAATAGATTGTGGAGTATTTAAATTTTGCAGTTGAGGAAGATTACCAGAATTGTTGGTGAGGTGAGACATGGCGTCCGTGTCCATATACCATGCATTATCGGGCTGCCGAGGAGTCAATGTGATGAAAGTCTGGTCCAAATTAGATTGGGGAAGGCCCGGAGCGGACTGGTAGGCTGCCTGAGATGTGGGAGGAGTCATTATAGTGAATATGGGAAAGGATTTTCTGGAACGAGAAAAAAATAAAAGAAAATGTTAAATATACACAATATACATGTGTATATTGTGTATATTAAATCTCGGATTTGGTCCCAATAATAGCTCTCGGTTTTGGTTGTTTATGTAAGTAATTTATGATAAATACTTAGTATCCTAGTTTAGGTAATATTGTAATATAATTAGTAGTGTATTACCATAAATGTATAGTGAATCATATTCCTATTCTATTCTAAAAACCTTATTCTATATATTTATGATAATACACTAATTATATTACAATATTACCTAAATTAGGATACTAAATATTTATCATAAATTACTTTACATAAACAACCAAAACCGAGATTTAATATACACAATATACACATGTATATTGTGTATATTTAACGGAAAAGAAACAGACAATTGAACAAGTATGTCTCGTGGACTGTAATTGTCAGGCTGTACAATTCTCAGACACTCAATGCAGAAAGCAAAAGCTACCTCTGAGATATGGAAGAAAAAAACTTCAGTGACTCGAAGGAAAAAAACAATTAAGGTATGTGCTTTCTGATTATTTCCCGTGTAAAGGAAGAGGAGGTTGAGGAAAATAATTAGGGTTTAAATTTTGGCTCTTGATATCATATAGAATTGTATTAATCTCTCTTAGAGAGTCTTTTTCATTATATAAATATATATAGAATGTACAATGTAGAATCATCATACAATAGGAATTCTATATTTACCACAATTACATAAGATTAAATATATTAAATGTACATGTGCTAATACTAGGGACAAAGTTAGGGGCCAACGTAGAGGTCAGTCGAATCCGTTAACTTTAGTCAATTTTTTATATTTATGCTAGAAATTTATTAAATAAATTTATGACATTAATATTTGATTCACTAAATTCAAATCTTGACTTGTTGATATCTTTAATATGACAATTTTATTTAAAATGTGTTCTTTTTGAGCTTTTGTTGAGGTGTGTTTGGAGGATAAGTCTGTACACTTTTCTAATCCACACCATCTTCTTCACGTGTCCTTTGCATTCTGATTGAGATTTGAGGGAAATAGATTGAGAGTTAATATACTGCCAAACATAATTTGTGAAAGACGTAATATAGAGAATAATCCGATTGATTATCCTCAAGAAAAATGTACACGGATACATCTAGAATCAAGGGGACCGCATATACATGGATATTCCATTCACTACTTATTCTTGTGCTACTCCTTCTTCCCGGATACCTGCATGCTTGTAGTATTTCATGAACATAGCCATATATACGATTATATACACTGATAATATAAAAAAATATTATCAGATTAACTAAAACTTAGTATATATAATATTCATAATGAGGAAGATTAAAAACTTGAAAAATAAGATAGGTTATCTATTACTACGTGATAAAAGGAGCTAATAGTGTAAAAATACATCACACTGTATAAAAAATGTATTTTGGGACTAACTCAAATCTAAAAGTTAGTTCATGGGGTGAGAATTGTTCAAAACTATATAAGACGACAAATTGGAGCCACATCCGTTATTGATGCAGTACCTAACACCCCTTTGCATACCAGGCCTAACTACCGGAACGTGAGCAATATAATATGAGAACTCAACATCGGGTAAACAAAGAATAAGGATGAATCTGACTCAGACACCATAATAAAAAAAATTAACTTTGAGCGTAATCAAGTCCAAAAGTTAGAGCTCATTAAGGTGAAACTCGTCCAAAATAATATAAGAAGACTAATTCGCGACCACATCCACCACGGATATGGGAACTTCGTATATAATTAGCTAATTTCTTAGCCATATACTATTAGAAGTATTTGGCAAGAACAAGAGCCCACTCTATTTGTCTTTTTACTCAAGTGGCCGGTCATTTGGAATTATGCTACAGTATCACTTTCTAACCTATGAGTCTAATTGACCACCACACATTCAGGATCCTCATCTATGTACCAGCTCAATTACCATCTTCTCTCTGTCATTATATAATCCAATAGAAAAGAGAAAAAAGTGATAACTCAAAAAGGGAAAAAGGGAAAAAGGGAAAAAGGGAAAAAGGGAAAAGGGAAAAAGAAATAGTTCACATCCTCTAGCATTTTTTTTCTTAAAAAAAACACAGTGTTCTCTATTTTTGTACATAGCTAGATAGCAATATTTGATTGAATATTCAAGATGTTGGAAGGGAAAGCAGTAATTGGAGACACAGACATGCTGGCAACGATGCAACAAGATGCGTTAGATTTAGCGGCTAAGGCGCTTGACTTCTTCGATGTCACTGAGGCCACTGAAATTGCCCGCTTCCTTAAAAAGGTAACAAACCTACAATTTTGTAGTTGACAGGAGTCAATATACACGCAGAAAACGTGTATATCGAGTGAATACCAGTTTTGTATAAAACTTACCATAGATGACGAATTTCTGTACAAGTGAAATTAGGATTTAGTATTATAGTAGTAATATGATTTTCTATATTTAGAGATTGTATATTGTATATAAATACCTCTTCATTAATGAAAATAATCAAGGGATTATATTCTTTCATGGTATCAGAAGTTTAGGGCAAAAATACATCTCCCAAAACACCTTCCACAGCCCGACTTTTCTCGGAAACCGAGAACTCCTTATCGGCCGACGGCCAATTTTGTGTTCTCTTCTCCCAAATTTTTTTCCGAATCCCTAATTATCCTCATGTCTACCTCAAAGACCATGTTTTATCCTGCCCTTACTGTTTCCAACATCAAGAACCACATCCCTATCGTTCGTGAGATGGAAAACATCCAATATGCGACGTGAGCAGAATTATTCAAAGTTCACGCACGCTCGCATCAAGTCCTTCGTCACATCATCCCCTCGGTAACCGGCAAAGAGAAGGTGCATACCCCCGAGGATGACTCTGCGTTATGGACAACCCTTGATGCTACCGTTCTCCAGTGGATTTATTCCACTATCTCTACGGACCTCTTACAGACGATTATTAAACCCGACGCCACGACGATGGAAACTTGGAATAGGTTGCGTGATATTTTCCAAAATAACAAAAAAATTCGGGCTGTCACTCTTGAGCATGAATTTTCCCATGTCCACATGGAGGATTTTCCGAACGTCTCAGCCTATTGTAAAAGGCTGAAGAAATTGGCGGATCAACTCAGAAACGTTGGTGCGCCTATCACCAATGATCGTCTTGTTATTCATATGGTTGCAGGCCTATCCGAGGCCTACAATGGCGTTGGGACGCTGCTTCGTCAAAGTAATCCTCTCCACCTTTTTACCAAGCCCGTTCCATGCTCAATTTAGAGGAAGCAGGTTTGGTGAAAAGGCGGTTACCGGTGCAAATTTTGTCATGATGATGGCCACTTCAGCCGACCCTCACTCATTCTCCGAATATTCTGGCCAAAATCGTAACAACGGTGTCGGCAAAAAGGGTCAAAATCGTAAAATAATGGCAAGAACCGCGGCGGTACCGGTAATCAAAATAGTGACAGCAGTAACGGCGGAAATATCGGTGGTCAGAACAGTGGGCCACAGACCAACTAGCAGCAGTCGTGGGCCTGGGCCAGTGGCCAATAGCCCAACTGCCCTTACCCATCGTCTCCAATTCTCAGGAACTGGGCCCAATTCCAGAATGCTTCCAGGCCCAATTTCCCGATCCAGAATTCCTTTTCCAGTTCTCGGCCTGCTGGTCCGTGGCAGCAGGCTGGCTTGCTTGGGCCTCGACCTCAGCAGGCCTTCGCTGCAGCAGGTACAGCTCCCACCCCAATGCCTACGGATATTGAGGCCGCAATGCATACACTCGACTTAAATCCCCCGGACATAAATTGGTACATGGACACCGGAGCCACTTCTCACATGACTTCCGCGTAAGGTGATCTCTCGTCTTATTTTAATTTGAGCAAAAATTGTGGCATCATTGTTGGTATTGGCAATTCAATTTCAATTCGTGGTTACGGTCACACAAATTTGTCTCCCCCACATCTACCTTTAGTCCTCCAAAATGTCCTTCATGCCCCACACTTAATTAAAAATTTGGTGTCGGTCCGAAAATTCACAACTGATAATTGGGTGTTTATTAACTTTGACCCTTTTGGATTTTTTATGAAGGATTTCAAGACGGGGATACCTCTAATGAGATGTAATAGTCGGGGAGAGATTTATCCAATCACCACCACCGCCGCTTCCATGAGTCAAGCCACACCTTCAATATTTACCGCTCTAGCACCTTCCTTATGGCATGCACGTTTGGGTCATCCGGTGGCGTCTGTACTTTCTTCTCTTAAAAATAATAATTTTATTGATTGTAAGAGTACGCGTAGTACTCATATTTGTCCTTCTTGTCCTCTAGGAAAATATGTTAGATTACCGTTTGTTGCCTCTACGTCTAGTACTTTGATGCCTTTTGACATTATTCATAGTGATTTATGGGCATCTCCCGTTTTAAGTTCTTTGGGTCATCGTTATTATGTGTTATTCTTGGATGATTATTCTAATTTTTTGTGGACCTTTCCTTTGTCTAATAAGTATCAGGTTTTTTCAGCCTTTATAAAATTTAGAGCTTTCATCCGGACTCAATTTGAAAGGGAAATTAAAAATATCCAATGTGATAATGGAAGGAAATACAATAATGGGTCCTTTCGGGAATTTTGTGACAATAATGGCATAGTTTTTCGGTTTTCTTGTCCTCATACGTCCTCACAAAATGGAAAAGCCGAACGGAAAATTGGTACCATTAACAATATTGTCCGAACTTTATTAGCCCATGCTTCCTTACCCCCTTCTTTTTGGCATCATACACTATAAATGTCTACTTACCTCCTTAACATACTTCCTACCAAGGGATTAGCATATAACTCTCCCCTAAAAATTCTTGAACATAAGGACCCTTCGCATTCTAATCTTAGGGTGTTTGGGTGTATGTGCTATCTACTTTTTCCGTCCACTACAATTAACAAACTTCAAGTCCGTTCTACCACTTGTGTCTATTTGGGTTATCCATCTAATCATCGTGGTTACAAATGTTTTGATTTATCTACTAATAAAATCATAATAAGTCTCCATGTTATTTTTTATGAAACCCAATTTCCATTTGCTAAATTATATAATTCGGTGTCTAGTTCGTATAATTTTTTGGACAATGATCTCTCCCCGTATATAGTCCATCAGTGGGCCCAACTATTCCCAAATGCTCCATCATCTTATGTTGATTCTCGGCCAGCAGGCCCACTGTCTGCTGGTCCAATTACTAATCCTCTCGGGTCCGTTTCAGTTGAGTTTTTCAAGACAGTAGGCACACTGCCTGCTAGCCCAATACCGTCTTCCGAGAACCTGAATCCCCAGCCAACGGGCCCACTACCTTCTGGCCAGTCCCGAGGCAGTCCGCCAACGTCCCCAGTCCACTCTATTTCCATTTCGATTCAAGGGCCAGTTACTCGTAGCAAAATGGGTATTTTTAAACCTAAGAGACATTTTAATCTAAATTCTATCATGTCCCTTCTCTGTTCAGAATTTGCTATGAAAGACTTGGGGGCCTTGAGCTATTTTTTTGGCATAGTAGTCACTCGTCATGCAGGTGGACTATTTTTATCACAGAAAAAATATGCGGCAGAGATTATTGAGAGAGCTAGCATGTCATCTTGTAAGTCTACTTCTACTCCGGTTGATACCAAACCGAAGCTGAGTGCTACGTCTAGCACACCATACGAGGATCCCACCCACTATCGCAGTCTTGCAGGGGCACTTCAGTAACTTACTTTCACAAGACCTGATATTACTTATGCAGTGCGGCAGGTGTGTCTGTTTATGCATTATCCACGGATTGAGCACATGCATGCGCTCAAACGCATTATACGATACATACAAGGCACACTTGATTATGGATTGTATTTATATTCGTTCGTCGTTTCTACTCTCGTGTCTTATACAGATGTTGATTGGGGTGTAAGTCCTGATACTAGACGATCGACATCTGGTTATTATATGTTTCTTGGTGATACCCTGGTCTCTTGGTCGGGAAAACACCAAGCTACATTATCGTGATCCAGTGCGGAGACCGAGTATCGAGGGGTAGCCAATGTGGTGTCTAAATCATGTTTGCTGCATAATATTCTACTAGAACTTCACTTTCCTATTCAGAAATTTACCTTGGTCTACTGTGATAATGTTAGTGCAGTCTATCTTTTTGGGAATCCGGTCCAACATCAACACACTAAACATATCGAGATGGATATTCACTTTGTTCAGAAAAAGGTAACTCGTGGACAAGTACGCGTCATGCATGTCCCTTCCAGGTACCGAATTGCTGACATCTTTACTAAGGGTCTTCCCTCGGTTCTATTTGAAGATTTTAGGGACAGTCCCAGCGTATGACAACCGCCCGCTATGACTGCAGGGGTGTGACAGAAGGAGTCAATATACACGCAGCAAACGTGTATATCGAGTGAATATCGTTTTTGTATAAAACTTACCATAGATGAAGAATTCTTGTACAAGTGTAATTAGGATTTAGTATTATAGTAGGAATAGGATTTTCTATATTTAAAGATTGTATATTGTATATAAATACCTCTTCACTAATGAAATAATCAAGGAATTATATTGTTTCGGTATCCATCTTTACTATTGCACTAGAAATTTTTCGTGTGCCAAGAGGATATATATACACACAACAAAAATAATCTACCCCAATAAAAGTATAATTTTTTTAGTAACATGTATTGAAAGAAATAATCCTCTTGATTATTTTTATTAATTGAAAGGTATTTATACAAGTTACAAAATAGGAGAATCATATTCCTATTCTATTCCTAAAACCTTATTCTACCATAATTCTAACTATACAATTATGGTAAGTGTATCATCCTAATTTAGGTAACAAATACACTACAATATACATCAAATATATGTACCATATATACAAGATTACATAATTGTAATATGCTTGTGATTGTTGGACTTCCGGATCGCCAAATTTAATCGCTACCGTGGATCGGGTCACCGGGCTACTGCTTTGCTCCATTTGCCCGTGATATACACTTCTGTATATTGGGTGTTAATCACGGGTATGTTGCTTTGTTTAACACACCCACGTAGTCATAGCGGGCGGTCTTCGAACGATGAGACTGTCCCTAAAATCTTTAAAAAGGACCGCGGGTAGACCCTTCGTAAAGATGTCTGCAACTTGATAACGAGACGGGACATGGCATACGCGAACGTGACCCTTAGCAACTTTTTCACGGACAAAGTGAATATCCATTTCGATATGCTTAGTGTGTTGGTGTTGAATCGGGTTACCTGAAAGGTAGATGGCACTAATGTTATCGCAATATACCAAGGTTGCCTTCTGAATTGGACAATGGAGCTCCAAAAGCAAATTACGTAGCCAACATGATTCGGAGACCACATTCGCTACCCCTCGATATTCAGCATCTACACTTAAGCGTGATAGAGTTGCCTGACGCTTCGCCGATCAGAAGACCAAGTTGTTGCCAAGGAACATACAGTAGCCAGGCATCGAACGTCTGGTGTCGGGACATCCACCCCAATCAACATCTGTGTATGAGACAAGTGTGGATGTAGATGAAGGATACAAATGCAAACCATAGTCCAGTGTCCCCTGAATATATCGAATGATGTATTTGATTGCATTCATGTGCTCAACTCTAGGATCATGCATGAATAAACACACCTACTGAACAACATACGTAATATCCGGTCTGGTAAAGGTAAGATACTGAAGGGCCCCTGTAAAACTACGATAGCGGGTCGGGTCCTCGTATAGTGTGTCGGCCTCTGCACTAAGTTTGGGTTTTGTATCAACTGGAGTGGAAGTGGACTTACAAGATGACATCCCAACCCTCTCAATGATCTCAGCCGCATACTTTCTTTGAGACAAAAACAAACCATCTGAATGACGCTTGACGGCAATCCCCAAAAAGTAACTCAAGGGTCCTAAGTCTTTCATAGCAAACTCAGAGCTGAGCATGGCCATGATAGACTGGCGTAAGGCATCGAAAGAGGCAGTCAAAATGATATCATCCACGTACAATAGAATGTAGGCCAAGGACGAACCACGACGGTAGATGAACAAGGAATTATCTGACCTTCTGTGAGTGAACCCAATAGTCGAAACAAAGTCAGCAAACATCGTATACCAGGCCCGTGGAGACTGCTTAAGCCCATATAAGGACTTCTTTAATAAACAGACATGATGAGGACGTTTGGGGTCCCTGAATCCCAACGGCTGATGCATATAGACTGTTTCCTTGAGATCCCCATGTAGGAAAGCATTCTTAACATCCAACTGGTGAATAGGCCATGCCTTTGAAAGAGCCAAGCTAAGCACAGTGTGAATGGTAGCCGGCTTGACCACCGGACTAAACGTCTCACCACAATCTATCCCAACCTGCTGAGTCTTACCGTCACCCACAAGCCGTGCCTTATGTCGAGTAAATGACCCATCTGAATTCTCCTTATGAGAAAAAATCCACATAGACCTGATAACATTAATATCATATGTACTGGGCACCAACTCCCACGTCTTATTATCAATAAGGGCATTATATTCATCAGGCATAACAATTTTCTAATTCGGGTCGTTTAAGGCGGACACAAGATTACGGGGCAAGGGGGATTTAGAGACATTAGAATGTAAATTAAAATATCTTTTAGGTGTAAAAATACCTCGCTGACTACGAGTGACCGGTTTATGACTCGAGGAAGAATTGAGTGAATTTTGGGAATTTCTTTGGGGCTCGGGGGCGGATTGGCGTGAGCGATGGGCTCTTGGCCCCAAAATGATGTCTGGGGCCAGGGGAGCAGTTCGAGTGGGGTGGCCTAATCGGCTGGAGCTGTTCGACATCGAAACTGTGACGGAATAGTGGGTCCAGCGGCCAGTGGGCCCACTGAAGGATTTTGGGTGCGGGACATGTCCGAAAAATGATGAGTAATATACGGAGATATACCATCATCCAAAAATTTATACGAACTAGGCTCGGGAGTATGGACTTTAGTAAATGGAAATTGAGTTTCATCAAAAATTACATGGCGATTAATGATGATTTTATTGGAGGATAAATCAAAGCATTTGTAACCACGATGATTAGACAGATAACCCAAAAACACACACGGAGTAGACCGGGCCTGAAGTTTGTTAATTGTGGTAGATGGGAATAACGGATAACACAAGCACCCAAAAACCCGAAGATGAGAATAAGAAGGGTTCTTATTAAATAAGACTTGGAGAGGAGAAGAATATATCAGACCTTTGGAAGGAATTATGTTAAGGAGTTATGTGGTTATTTGTAGAGCATGATGCCAAAAATATGGGGGTATGGAAGCATGAATTAAGAGAGTTCGGACAATGTTATTTACAGAATGAATTTTGCGTTCGGCTTTCCTATTTTGTGAAGATGTATGAGGACACGAAAAATAAAAATTGATCACATTATTAGCACAGAACTCCCAAAACTCCCTATTGTCATACTCTTTCCCAATATCACATTGAATATTTTTTATTTCTCTTTTGAATTTGGTACAAATGAACGCTCTAAATTTTATGAAGACCGAAAACACTTGAGATTATTTGCAATTGGAAACGTCCACAAAATTTTAGAATAATCATCTAAAAAGATAACATAATATCGATGACCTAATGAACTGAGAACAGGAGACGTCCATAGGTCGCTATGAATAATATCAAATGGCATTGAAGTATGAGAATTGGAGTCTACAAATGGCAGCTTAACAATTTTCCCTAACGAACAAGATTGACAAATTGGAGTACGACTCGTACCCTTACAAGAAATAAAACTATTTTTATCTAAAGCGGATAAAATAGAGGATCCCGGATGACCAAGGCGAGCATGCCACAAGGAAGGAGAAATGGATGCAAAGGCTGATGGCAAAGCTTGACTCGATGGACTGAAATCGGCCATGATAGGATAAAGATCCCCCCTACTATCACACCTCATGAGATAACTCCCCGTCTTGAAATCCTTCACAAAGAAACCAAAATGATCAAATTCAACAGAAATGGAATTATCAGTGGTGAACTTTCGGACATACACTAAGTTTTTGATCAATTTAGGGGTATGTAGAGTATTTTTCAAGATAAGGGGTGGATTGGGGGGAGACAACGTTTTCTGACCATAACCCTGAATTGGAATAGAGTTGTCATTACCAATAATTATACCCCGAGGGTTGTTGAAATTGGAATAAGATGAGAGAGTACCTGAATCGGAAGTCATGTGGGTAGTGGCACCGGTGTCCAAATACCAATTTGGGTCCGGTTGAGTCAAACTCAATGTGTGCATCGCGGCCTCGATATCGATCTGAGTGGGGCCTGCTGCGTGGTGAGCTTGAAGAGGTCGAGGCCCAAGTATTCCAAGGCCCGTGCAGGCGGGTCGAGTTGCTAGAATCGGCGTTCATCGGGCGGTGGCGATGGCGACCATCGCCGATTATTGGGCCTGGCGGTCGCCACCACCGGCCGCTTCTGGAGTCGCTGAACGTAGGGCCGCCGCCCACGCCCACTACCCCAGCCCCACTGCCATGGGCCCCACTGCTAGGACCAGTAGGGTGGTGGACCACTGTTCACTGGACGGGCCCACTGCCTGCTTGCTGACCGCCGGATCCTCCGCGTTTGCCCCCGCGGTTTTTGTTATTATTCTTGCGATTATTTTTGCCGCCACCATGAGTACGGTTTTGGCCCGAATTATCAACAAAACCTGAAGAACTTGGGGAGGATGCCATCATGATGACGGGGCTTGCTCCGGTAGCCGCTTTTTTTGCCAAACCGGCTTCTTCCAAAGTAAGCATGGAGCGGGCTTGATAAAAGGCGGGAAGAGGGTTGCTTTGACGAAGGAGAGTTCCAACGGCATTATAGGCCTCTGAAAGGTCGGCAACCAATTGTAGAACCAGACGATTATTTGTTACAGGTGCGCCAACATTACGGAGTTGATCTGCCAACTCCTTGAGTTTCTTGCAATATGCAGATACGTTTGGAAATTCTTCCATGCGGACTAGAGAGAATTCCTGCTCGAGTGTGACGGCACGTGAATGTTGGTTATCTTGGAATATGTCACGCAATCTATTCCAGGTAGCCATAGCCGTGGTATCCGGCTCAATAATCGTCTGTAAAAGGTCAACCGAAATAGTGGAATAGATCCACTAGAGAACGGTAGCATCAAGCGTAATCCATAACTGATGATCCTCCGCGGGAAGAGGTGTAGCGGGAGGAATTATGTGATGGATAACTTGATGGGAGATGGCATGAATTTTAAACAATTCTGCCCACGTCGCATATTGGATGTTTTCCATCTCAAGCACAATAGGGATATTGTTCTTGACGTTAGAAACCATGAGAGCAGGATGCTAATTGTTCTTAGACATATTGAAAGAACAAAGAAGGAGGGGAAATTTAAGAGAGATTTTGGAGAGTAGAAGACGAAATTTAGGAGAGAAACCCGATGGGGGGGTTCGGTCGAGAGGGTACAAAAGTTGGGAGAGAAAACTTCTGTTTAGACCTAGTCTCTTGATACCATGAAAGAAATAATCCCCTTGATTATTTTCATTAATTGAAAGGTATTTATACAAGTTACAAAATAGGAGAATCCTATTCCTATTCTATTCCTAAAACCTTATTCTAACTATACAATTATGGTAAGTGTATCATCCTAATTTAGGTAACAAATACACTACAATATACATCAAATATATGTTCCATAAATACAAGATTACATAATTGTAATCTGCCTGTGATTGTTGGGCTTCTGTGACTGCTAGCCCACTAGCTACCGTGATTGGCTGGGCTGGGCTACTGCTTTGCTCCATTTGCCCGTGATAGACACTTCTGTATATTGGGTGTATATCACGGGTATATTGCTTTGTTTAACAGGTATTTAATTACAATGACGAATCAATAATTTCGTTAAGGGGATTCATAAAGATTCAAACATATCATATATGAGATTTGAGCCTGTATTTGTGTTATGTTAAGGGATGCAACTATAAATATAGTATAAAAGAAATTGCCATTACCCTTTTTACACAAATCACGGTGTAACTTCATAACCAAGGAAATTCAATTTCTTCCTTGTATGTGGCTCCACTACTATTTAATTAAACACCCTTAGAACTATATAGCTTAGCCTCAAGATTATTTATGACCCCCTTTTCTTTTGATGATGTGGTGTTCTTACTCATGAATATATGCGAAACATACAACAATAAAAGAGTGATATAATTGATTTATTTTTTTATGTTTGGATGCAGGAATTCGATACGATGTATGGACCAGGTTGGCAATGCATAGTAGGGACAGACTTTGGTTCATTTGTAACTCATTGCTATGGTTGTTTCATCCATTTTTACATTGGCAGCCTTGCTATCCTTCTCTTCAAGGGCTCTGCTGCTCTCGAGGACCCCAAAGCTCAGGCTGAAGCCGACCGATTTTCTGCTCTGCAGGAAATAGCGTGAATTCACTTCTCCATTTTACCATTCTCAGTCGGGACCTATATACTCCAATGTACAATATTAGGAACATATGCAAAAAAAAAAAATTAAAAAAATAGGAAATTAAAGTCTTTCACATTTATTTTCCATTTGTCTTTTCACTTATATGATTATATATGTCAATTCGATCTGGTCATCGATCAATTTAATTTTTCTTTCTGATTTTTGTTGACTATTCTAATTTACAATTCTTTGATAAGTAACAATATTTTTCATCCTTCTTTGGAGTTTGAACAAGAAGAACATTGAGAATCAAATGTGTGGTCTAGTGTTTTAGTACTTGTAATAGTACGACTCAATTGGTTTTTAGTTTTATGCCTTTTATATATATAAAAATCTGAAATAACACATATCTATTAATAAATTTTTGTAGGATCATTTTCATTTATTCAAATTGTAACGGGCTATGTTCAACCATTTCCCGTAATAATCTACCGACAACCAAAGTGGTTCAGAACTTAATTTTCTAATCGTATTTTGCAAGGCCTAAATTCTTGCTTGAGAATAACTCGATAACCAATACAAGGGAGAAAGTGGCTGTCCAAATTGCTGGGTTACTTGGCTTATGATACAATTAGCTCCCTTTGTCACTGATCAGTGATTTGAGACTCATTATAGTAGTAAAGGCCAATATTTTGTATCTTGCTAATTTTCCTTATCATTAGAGTTAAACCCTGACTTTGAATATAACCGGGAATTATTAGGGCCGGACGCACGTTAATTGAAGCGCTGTCACGCAAAACCGTTTCGCCAAATTTTTTTATTAAATACACATAAAACCGATGGACTAACGGATAAATAGGAAACTAAATGACATTAATTACTTGACAAAGTTTAGTTTGTGGTTTGATGGTCGGAACTCCACTTTACACAATTAGGTCCCTAGACTTGCTACCTCAACATTTTATGCATTTTTTAAGTCTCTTTAACTACAGGGGCTAAGCAACAAATTCAACCAGTGCCCACAACTAGCTTTTGAGTTCCTAACGAAATATATGATCATCTTTCAATATATATATATATATATAAAGATTTTTCCAAAGTCAACGAGCATAGTTAATCCCTTGATTATTTTCATTAATTAAAAGACTATATATATAAGTTACATATTTCCATAATAAGAAAATTTTATTTCTGTTCTATTTCTAAAACCTTATTCCACTTGGATACTAACTATACATTTATGGTAATACAATTATTATGGTAAGTGTACAATACTAATTACATTACAACATTACCTAAACTAGGTTACTAAATATTTACCAATATTACACGGTACAACTTAGCCAAAACCGAGAGCACAACTGAGACCAATATACATAATATATACATGTATATTGTGTGTATATTGTGTATATTTAACACCCCCGCAGTCATAGCGGGCGGTCTTCGAACGCTGAGACTGTCCCTAAAATCTTCAAAAATGACCGAGGGAAGACCCTTTGTAAAGATGTCTGCAATTTGATATCTTGACGGGACATGACAGACGCGTACCTGACCCCGAGCAACCTTTTCACGGACAAAGTGAATGTCCATTTCGATATGCTTAGTGCGTTGGTGTTGAACCAGATTACCAGAAAGGTAGATGGCACTAATATTATCGCAATAAACCAAGGTTGCCTTCTGAATGGGATAATGAAGCTCCAAAAGCAAATTACGTAACCAACATGATTCCGAGACCACATTAGCTACCCCTCGATATTCAGCCTCGGCACTTCAGCGGGATAGAGTCGATTGACGCTTTCCAGACCAGGAGACCAAGTTGTTGCCAAGAAACATACAATAGCCCGACGTAGACCGTCTGGTATCGGGACAGCCACCCCAATCAGCATCCGTATACCAGACAAGTGTGGACGTCGAGGAAGGATATAAATGCAAATCATAGTCAAATGTACCTTGAATATACCGAATGATGCGTTTGAGTGCATTCATGTGCTTAATTCTGGGATCATGCATGAACAAACACACATGCTGGACAGCATACGTAATATCCGGTCTCGTAAAGGTACGCTACTGAAGGGCCCCTGCAAGACTGCGATAGTGGGTCGGATCCTCGTAGGGTACGTTGGTCGCGACACTCATCTTGGGCTTAGTATCAACTGGAGTGGAAGTGGACTTACAGGATGACATCCCAGCCGTCTCGATGATCTCAGCTGCATACTTCCGTTGAGATAAGAACAACTCATCGGAATGTCGAGTGACATCAATCCCCAAAAAGTAACTCAAGAGCCCCAAGTCTTTCAGAGCAAACTCAGAGCTGAGCAGTGTCATGATAGACTGGCGTAAGGCATCAGAAAAGGCCATCAAAATAATATCATCCACATATAACAGGATATATGTCATGGATGAACCACGCTGGTAGATAAACAATGAATTATCCGATCTGCTATGAGTGAACCCAATAGTCGAAATATAGTCTGCAAACCTCGTATACCAGGCCCGTGGAGACTGCTTAAGCCCATATAAGGACTTCTTCAACAAACAGATATTATAAGGATGTTTGGGATCCCTGAATCCCAACGGCTGATGCATATAGACTGTTTCCTTTAGATCATCATGTAGGAAAGCATTCTTTACATCCAAATGATGAATAGGCCATGCCTTCGAAAGAGCCAAGCTAAGCATAATGTGAATGGTAACCGGCTTGACCACCGGACTAAATGTCTCACCACAATTAACACCAATATGCTGAGTCTTACCATCACCCACAAGCCGCGCCTTATGTCGGACAAATGAACCATCTGAATTTTTCTTATGAGCAAAAATCCACATAGACCTAATAATATTAATACCAGATGGACGGGGTACCAACACCCACGTCTTATTATCAATAAGAGCATTATATTCATAGGTCATAGCAATTTTCCAATTCAGGTCATTTAATGCAGACATAGGATTTCGAGGTAAAGGTGATTTAAGAACATTATAATGTAAATTAAAATGTGTTTTTGGTGTAAAAATCCCCCGTTGACAACGGGTGACTGGTCCATGACTCGGGGCAGAGGCGGGTGGATTTTGGGAATTTTTGGGACTCGGGACGGGTCGCCAGGCGGTGGGCTCTGGCCCAAATCGGTAACTGGGCGAGCCGGATCCGATTACAAAATTGGGCTAAGCCATCGCCCAAACGCAGAAGCCCAGTGGTGGACCGGGATCGGCGATGGGTAGACGGACGATGGGGACAGAGGCGATGGGCCCACTGGAGAAATTTGGGTGCGGAAAATGTAAGAAAAATGCTGAATAATATACGGGGATATACTATCATCCAAAAAATTATACGAACTAGGCACGGGAGTATTAACTTTAGCAAATGGAAATTGGGATTCATCAAAAATGACATGGCGATTAATGATGATTTTATTAGAGGATAAATCAAAGCATTTGTAGCCACGATGATTAGACGGAAACCCCAAAAATACACACGGAGTAGACCGGACCTGAAGTTTGTTAATTGTGGTGGACGGGAATAACGGATAACACAAACACCCAAAAACCTGAAGATGTGAATATGAAGGAATTTTATTATATAAAATTTAAAGGGGGGAAGAATATGTCAAACCTTTGGAAAGAATTATGTTAAGGAGATAGTTAGCCATTTGGAGAGCATGATGCCAAAAAGACGGAGGTACATAAGCATGAATCAATAGAGTTCAGACAATGTTATTTATGGAACGAATTTTGCGTTAGGCTTTCCCATTTTGTGAAGACGTATGAGGACAAGAAAAATAAAAATTGATCCCATTATTAGCACATAATTCCCGAAACACCCCATTGTCATATTCTTTGCCATTATCACACTGAATATTTTTTATTTCTCGATCGAATTGGGTTCTGATGAATGCTCTAAATTTTAAGAAGACGGAAAAAACTTGAGATATTTCGCTATTGGAAATGTCCATAAAAACTTAGAATAATCATCCAAAAAGAGAACATAATATTGATGACCCACATAACTAAGAACATGAGATGTCCATAAGTCGCTATGAATAATATCAAATGGCATTAAAGTATGAGAATTTGAGTCTACAAATGGCAACTTAACATTTTTTTCCAAAGAACAGGACTGACAATTTGGAGTACTACTCGTACCCTTACATGAAATAAAACTATTTTTATCTAAAGACGATAAAGTAGATGATCCCGGATGACCAAGACGAGCATGCCACAAGGAAGGAGAAATGACTGCAAAGGCTGATGGCAGGGCTTGACTCGATGGACCAGAACTGGGTGTGATAGGATAAAGATATACCCTACTATCACACCTCATGAGAGGACTCCCCATCTTGAAATCCTTCACAGAGAAACCAAATTGATCAAATTTAATAGAAACAGAATTGTCAGTAGTGAATTTACGGACATAGACTAAGTTTTTAATCAATTTGGGGGCGTGTAGGGTGTTTTTCAAGATAAGAGGTGGATGAGGGGGAGATAATATTTTATGACCATAACAACAAATTGGAATGGAATTACCATTACCAATAATTATACCGCGAAGGTTTCTCAAATTGGAATAAGATGAGAGCGTACCTGAATCGGATGTCATGTGGGTAGTGGCATCGGTGTTCATATACCAATTTGGGTCCCGAGGATTTAAACCAAGCGTGTGCATTGCAGCTTCAATGTCGTTAGGCGTGGGTGGCGCTGCGTGATGGGCTTGCGGGGGCCGAGGCCCAAGCACCCCTGTTTGCGGTCTCGGCCCAGACTGCTGACTGTATATGGACCAGGCCAAATTGGGCCTGGACTGCTTCTGGGCCTCCCACTGCCAGTTGGGTGAGAAGTGGTTGGGGTGAAACTGCCGCTGTGAGGCAAACTGGCTGAGCCCAAACTGTTGTTGTGGGTCCACTGCCACTGTATAGGGGACCACTTTGGGCCCCAGAACTGATGTTGTTACTTCTGACCACCGCGAGGTCCCCCATCGCCACCACCATTCTGCCGGTTGCCGCCGCGATTCTTGCCATTATTTTTCTTATTTCCACCCTATTTGCCGCCACCATTGTTGCGGTTTTGGCCCGAGTTGTTGGAACCGGTAGGATACACCGTGGACTCGATCATCATGACTACGGAACTAGCACCGGTAGCCGCCCTTTTTGCCATGCCTGCTTCTTCGAGTGTAAGCATAGAACGGGCTTGATAAAATTGCGGAAGCGGATTGCTTTGTCGAAGAAGCGTTCCAACACCATTATAGGCCTCGGAGAGGCCGAAAACCATTTAGAGGATCAAACGATCATTCGAAATTGGCGCGCCAATGTTGCGAAGTTAGTCCGTCAATTCCTTTAATCTTTTGCAATAAGCCGAAACATTAGGAAAATCTTCCATATTGACGTGGGAGAAATCCTGCTCAAGGGTAATGGCTCTAGAATTTTGATTATCTTAGAATATATCACGCAGTCTATCCCAAGTTGCATGTGCCGTAGCGTCAGGCTCAATAATTGTTTGCAAAAGGTCGGTAGAAATTGTGGAATGTACCCACTGGAGGACAGTGGCATCAAGAGTCGTCCACAACTTAGGATCATCCTCGCATTTTGGCACCTCCGTATCCTCAGGAGCCGCGGGTATTATGTGATGGATGACTTGATGCGAACGTGCGTAAATTTTGAACAGTTCGGCCCACGTCGCATATTGGACGTTTTCTATTTCAAGAACGAGAGGGATGTTATTCTTGATGTTAGAAACTGTAAGGGCGGGATGAAACGTGTTCCTGGATGTAGACATATTGATAGAACAATATGTGATTGAGGGATTTGGGAGAAAATTTTGGGAAGAAGAGGGTTCACATCGGCACACAAACCGAGAGCAAAAGGTCTCGGATGTGCAAGGGAGACGACGGAAAAAATAAGAGTGTAGAGAGAGGATTTTAAGACCTAGACTTCTGATACCATGAAAGAAATAATTCATTGATTATTTTCATTAATTGAAAGACTATATATACAAGTTACATATTTTCATAATAGGAGAATCTTATTCCTATTTTATTCCTAAAACTTTATTCTACTTGGATACTAACTATACATTTATGGTAAGTGTACAATACTAATTACATTACAACATTACCTAAATAAGGATAATAAATATTTACCAATATTACACGGTACAACTTAGACAAAACTGAGAGCACAGCTGAGACCAATATACACATGTATATTGTGTGTATATTGTGTATATTTAACACTCACGATCCCCTCCCGTTTATGCAAGTCCGCCTTTGCTTATCATCATATTATGCCGATCTTTTTCTATTGAGTTGATTGTATCTATACCATACACCCCCACCCCCGAGGTGAACCCACCCCCCTCCCCTCTACCCCACCACCCCTCTAAAAAAAATTTAAAGAATTTTTTATTTTTAAATTTTCACACTACCCACCAACCTCCCGCATCCCTATCCCTTCCGAATTTTCTAGTTCATATATTTTAGTTTACTTTTATAAAAAATTATAAGAAATAAAAAAATTGTGTGGTTAAATATGGTGTGGGTGGGTTGTGGTTGGGTGGAACGGTGGTGTGTATATGTGGGGTAGGGGGTTCGGGTGGGGGTGGATGAAGATGAAGTGCGTTCGAGAGTGATAGTTAGGTGGGGTGGGATTTGGTTGGGTGGTTGGGTGGGTGGGTGATGGAGGGTGGGTGCTTGGGGTGTGGGTGTGGGTGGGGTGGTGGAGTTGGTGTGGCTTGGGTGAGTTTTCCGAAATCCCCCCACCCCCATAGTATTTTGTTATATATGTAAATGCTCTTAGGATAACATTTTCTTTTATTTACTTACCAAACACTAGAAAATAAGTAAGCAACTCACTTGTTTTTCAAGAAAATATTTTCTATGAAAACTCATTTCCTTCAAACCAAACACACCCTTAGTGTATTATTTTTGTACAACTTATTTTTAAATATAATAATTTTAATTAAAATGCTTCGAAACGAATCCTTTCCTTTTCCATCGTCAAAACGAATATTTGAAGAGCTTTTTGTTTGCAATAAGAATCATGCAGTTTTTCTTGGGAGTTGGTCATGTTGCACTAAAAGCCAAGCCCTATTTTGATTCGAGTAATATTTCTATTGACAATTTTAGAGACATGTAATATGACATACATACTAACAATAACACAAAAGAGCTGGTTGATTACAAAAATTATTTGGTTGTAGGTGATATATTCCCCTTCCCGGATTCTTCCTGTAGATGAATTCACAGCCAATAATTATAATGTATTGCAAAAAAGTCCTGCATATATCTATGTATCCACGAAATTTGAACCGAATAAATTTACTGAAATAGTTCAAGCATTTGACTCAAGATAGGTTCTAAGATTGAGTTTGATCATATGACAAAAGTAATTCATCATTAAAAAAAGGTTAAATCTTTGATTGGTGAGTGGAAGATATTTTCCATAAATTATAGTATATATTAAAAAATTAAAATGGTGCTTTAGACTTTTCATTTTATTTCTAAATAAGTGATGTTTTAGGATTTTAAGAAGAAATTGATCTTATTCTTTCAAAATTACTCTTATTTACGTAATCAAAAACCATTAAGTAGCTTTTCTTTTTTAGACAATAATTAAAGGTAAGTTAGTAAAAACACTCATAATTTTCTAGTGTAAGATTGTATTAATCTCCCTTAGAGAGTCTTTCTCATTAATACAAATATATATAGTGTACAATGTGGAACCCAAATATAATAAGGATCCTACCATAAATATACATCACTAAATATTATACAATATATGGAGTATATTAGGTGGTACACATTAATACACCCCCTCAGTCGAAGCGGGAGGGGGCCGGACGCTAAGATTGGATCTGAAGTCAAAGAATAGTTGTCTAGGCAGACCTTCAGTGAATATATCTGCGTACTGATACAAAGAAGGTACATGCAACATCTTAATATGACCGAGAGCAACCTTCTCACGAACAAAATGAATATGCATCCCAATATGCTTGGTTCATTGATGCTGAACCGGATTATGAGATAGGTATATGGCGGATATGTTATCACACTAAACCAAAGACACTTTACGCAAGGGACACTGAAGCTCCGAAAGAAGGTTTAGGAGCTAACAGATCTCAGCAACAACATTAGCAACGCCTCTATACTCTTTTTTTGCCCTTGAACGGGATAAAATGGCTTGCCCTTGGCAGATCAAGAAATTAGATTATTCCCTAAGAACATACAGTAGCCGGAGGTGGAGTGTCGCGTGTCTGGACAACCTGCCCAATTAGCATCCATATATGATAACAACTTAGTCTGTGCTGAGGAGTATAGATGCAATCAATAATCACGTGTGCCCTTAACATATCGAATGATACGCTTAAGGGCGGTAAAATGAGGCTCTCTGAGGGCATGCATGAATAAGCATACCTGCTGAACAACATAAGCATTGTCAGGCCTGGTGAAAGTAAGATATTGTAGTGCACCTACAAGACTCATGTAGAGTGTGGGATCAGATACTGGATTACCATCCACAGCACTAAGCTTTGATTTAGAATCAACTGGTGTGGACATGATCTTGCAGTTCGTCATTTTGGCCCTGTACACTATCTCCTTTGCATACTTTAGCTGACACAAAAACATAATATTTGTCGAACGATTCGCGATATCCCCAAAAAATAGCTCAACTTGCTCAAGTCATTCATATCAAATTATGTCTTTAGTAATGTAATAATCTTATTTTTCAACAGGACAGACGAGGCAGTAAACACAATGTCATCCACATATAACAACAAATAAGCAATGCTACTACCTCGATGGAAAATAAATAGAGAAGTAACACATTTACTGCATATAAACCCAATCTGCATGATGTACCGTGCAAAACGTTCATACCACGTTCTAGGGGCCTATTTCAAACCATAAAGTGATTTACGGAGATGGCATACATACTAAGGGGCTGCTGGATGGATAAATCCAGGCGGCTAGTGCATGTAAACAATTTCTTTCAAATCCCCAAGTAGAAATACATTTTTCACATCAAGCTGATGAATCAATCAATGCATACCCATAGCATTACTCAACCGTATGAATAGTGGCCACTTTTTCAACCTGACTGAATGTATCACCACAATCAATATCGTCCTACTGATTACTGGGGTTGGCCACAAGTCTCACCTTATACCTTTCAAGATCACCAGTATCTCTGTATTTGTGACGAAAAAGCCACATACAACGGATCACATTCACCTCTTCCGATCGAGGAACCAAATCCCAAGTGTGTTGTTTCGTTAAAGTATTAAATTTCTCACGCGTGGCCGCATTCCAATTAGGGTCTAGTTTGGCTAATTTTAGGCTTTTGGAAATTGGGGATATGGTTTGTGTGGATAGGTTTAACTGGGCTTTGGGTTTGAAGATCCCGTGTTGGGCACGGGTTTCCATAGGATGTGAGGGGGCATGGTTGGGTCGGTGATTTTGGGATTTGGTCGGGTCATGTGTTCCAGTGGCAGGGACGGTGTCGGGTTTGGTTGACAGAGTCTGGGTTAGGCCATGGAGTGTTGGGTTGTTGGATCTGGGTGTTTTGGGTCTGGGAGTTGGTCCGATTTGGTGGGTTGGGGCTATGGTTGACGGGGCCGACAACGAGGAATAGTGTGGGTTGACATGGTTCTGGGTGCCGATATTAATGGTTGGTCGGGTTACTGGTGTTGTCGGTGGAGGGGACACTGGGTGGTTGGAACGGCGGCACACGATAGCGGTGACACTGGATACATTGGTGACGATTGCCGGTAGGTGGTCGAGGTGGTGACCGATTGGGATAATGAAATGATGGGCCGACTGCCGGTGGTGGGGGTGGCAGTCGGCGATAGTTCATAGCACAAGTACCCCCTATGGTTTGACAGGAAACTTAGGAAGGCGCGCGAAGTAGATCGGGAGTGCTAATTTCTGAGGAGTCGTGGATGTCATATTTGGGTCACACAGACATCGGAAATTCTAAGGTGGTCATAGGTAGGGATCCGATAGTAGAGAATTTCGGTGGGTGTCCTATTTTGAATCGCACGGGTAGGTAAGATGTTGAGAATATTTTTTGCCATTTTTAATACATATACCCAAAAGTTAGGGGGGAAGACGCATGAAAATGGAGGGTACGAATCATATTATTAATGGTTCGGAGAATTCTTTCGGCTTTTCCATTTTGAGGGGAGGTATGGGGGCATGAAAACGAAAGATCATGCCTATAGCCGCACATAATTTATGAAATAAGAAATTATTAAACTCACGACCATTATCACATTGAAACGATTTTATGTCTTTTTTAAATTGCGTTTTAACCAGTGTACGAAACTCAACAAATTTGGAGAACACTTGAGATTTGAGTTTAAGTGGGTATACCTAAAGAAAGTGAGAGAAATCATCCAAAAATATCAGATAATATTTGTGGCCTAAATTGCTAGTTATGGGTGATGACCATAAATCAACGTGAATGATATCAAAGGGAGAGAAAGTAGTACTCATAGAAGTCGTAAATGGTAGTCTAACGTGTTTCCCTAACTGACAAGAGGAGCAACTATGAGAAAGGTTCTATTTGTTACATTTGATTAAATTTCGGTTTCTAAGAGAATAAAAAATGTGAGTACCTGGATGACCAAGTCTACTATGCCACGTTGAGGGAGATATGGTTGTTAGAACAGTGGGAGGAGTGACACTAGCACCGGATGTGGGTAGGAAAGGATATAGGTCCCCCTCACTATTGCATCTCGTAAGGAGTTTTCTGGTACGGAGGTCCGTTACAGAAAATCCAAACTGATCAAAATTAATTGAGACAGAATTATCGGTAGCAAATTTTCTAACAAAAATTAGATTTTTGATGATGTGTGGGGGCATAGAAGACGTTTTTAAGAGAGAACTGGGGATGCGGTGGTGGGGTAAGGGTGTGACCAAGTCCTTGAATTGGAATGTGATGACTGTTACCATAATAGACTGCGAAGTATTTAAATTTAGCAGTTGAGTAAGATTACCAGAATTATTGGTAAGGTGAGATGTGGCGCCCGTATCCACGCGTTGTCGGGCTGTCGAGAGGTCAATGTGAAGAAAGTCGGGCCCAAATTGGATTGGGAGAGGCCTGGAACGGACTACTAGGCTCCAGAAAATAAGGTCGGATCGCTATGGCCCAATGAGTGGCCTGAAGCGGACTGGTAGGCTGCCATGAAAATATTTATAGACTATGATTTATTTATTTTTTGGGTAAAGAACAAAAAACAGAAAAGAAAAATAATGTGCTTTCTTCCGAGAGAACAAAAAGAAGAGAAAGGTTTTATTTTCGAGGAAAAGAAAGCAAATATTTTGTTTTTGATTGTTGGATGTTTCTCCGGTAGTGGAACCAAAGAAGACAAACAAAAAAAAAAGTGTGATGCTTTGCTTCTGACAGAAAGTGACGTGATAGAAAAGAATAAATGATGACAGAGACAATTCTGTTGTTATATTCGAGAAAAGCATAGCGTAGCTTTCTGTTCTCGGGAAAGAAGAAATCGAAGGAAGGAAAAAAATAGGGTTTAGGTTTTGACTTCCGATATCATGTAAGATTATATTAATCTCTCTTGGAGAGTTTTTCTCATTAATACAAATATATAGTGTACAATGTGGAACCATAATATAACAAGGATCCTATCATAAATATACATCACTAAATATTATACAATATATGAAGTATATTAGGTGGTACACGTTAATATCTAGGAATGAACAATTTTTTAAGGGGTGTACATAAGCTAAAAACTATACTTATTATGAAACGGAGAGAGTAAGCAAGTAATATTAAAACATAGTTAGAACTTGCGGTTCTCCCTTTGTGAAAATCAGGACTTCACATGGCCATATATGTTCTCCAGCACCAAATTATTATCGGCCATATGCTGAATTAAACAAAGGCATCTGATCTATGAAAAGAACGTTCAGCCAGTCTAGATTCTAGCCCATAGATACCATATCCATATAGCTTCTTTTTATGCATATATATATAAAAAGAACATTAACCAACCAAAATGGAAATTAACTTAGGCAAACTCAGCCATTTTAGTATTGGAGAAAACATTACCTGTCTAACCAAGTCCATGTTGATTAGTTTGTACTTGTATGAGGAACTAGGAAGGCATGAGGTTAATATTTTTGAGTTTCTCCTTCCAAGGCAAGAGATATTTTTTAAGGTTTTTTCCCACATAGGAAAATACCGGTTTGCCCATACTCGAAAGTATCCCTTTTTCAGAAATTTGGTCAAGCACATTAACTTTTAAAATAAGGATTTTTTTTTAAAAAATGGCTAATCATTTCTGCTTTTCGCTGCATTCAAGAGTGTGGTCTAAGTCACTATTGGTCAATCAAATAGTTTGAGAATCATAAAGTCTTATTTTTAAATTCTAACAAATTAAGTGATTTTTTCTCATTTATCTAAATCTTAGTAAATAAAGTTAGCCGGTATTTATGCTTATTGCAACCTGATTCGCACATTACGGTTACAAGAGAAAAATCTGAAAAGCTTGGCCAACAGCTATAATTCTATATTTCTATTTTGTATTATATTATTACATACTTAACAGTTTGCTCCAGCAAGATAAAACTCTGGATAGGTGGATATGAGATGGAGATGCTCAAAATCTACTCAACACTTCTCATTGGTTGATGCAAAAACTTCAAAAGTATCACTGACCACAATTTCACATCCTTGCAAACTTAACTACCCACGTAATAATGGTCCTTTTCTAAATACAAGAAACAGTATTGTTGGATGGGGCCCTTCAAATTTCTCCAGCAGTTAAAATATGCTGTTTAAGAAACTTGGTCAAATGTCATAAAGTCCAAGAAAGAAATTAAGAATGAGCAAAAAATGGCAGCAACCGGCAGCTCAGCTACTGTTGTTAGAGCAACTCCATTCTTTTTTTTTTTTTTTATAATCCAGGTTTCTGCGCCATACCGACTACTTCACTCCAGATACCCAGACGCCCCGGAGATGATGGGACCGGTCCTTCAAAGACCCCACCACCAGGTAAATCGCGGGATGTGCACACATGGTCTGGTTCCGCCAAGGCCCAACGGATCAATGCTACAAGGTTGACCCCCCCACAGACCCCATCCACAAGGCTTGGCGGAGACCGAACCCACACTGCAACATGCCCGCGCGGCTTTTAGCGCCCAGGCTTTACCACATGTATGTGCCCCGGAGGACGATATCCAGAGGGGAGAATCGAACTTGCGACCCTAAGGCCGCAAAGTTGACTCCCTGCCAGCAAGCTGACCCCTCTGGATTAGAGCAACTCCATTCTTGGGCTAGACCAAATATGCCAACCCTCTTAGAGATGTAGTTCCTATGGGCTCTGCCAAATTCACCATGGTAAATTATTTAGTGATATTTTACCTACATGTTTATGTTCCGTATTATAAAATACTGAATTCGGTTGAACATATTGGAACCATATTGTATTCGTCTTTGCTAAGATGTGTTGTCTTTTCTTTTTTAATGTTTAACAGAGTAATGACTTGTGGTATGGACCCGACCGTGTCAAGTACTTGAACGGAGAATTCCCCGGTGATTATGGATGGGATACTGCTGGTTTATCTGCTGAAGAACAGAGCTCTTGAGGTACTTTCTATTTCTTTTACTAGTAGTAAGTTCTAAGTCCGGATAAAAGAAAGGTTATCTAAACTGTTAAGTACAAAAAAAGTATTCCTTCCGTTCCTTTTTATGTGACCGAAAAAAGAGATTCTAAAACGCGTGATTTAAAATAAGTTATAGACATTTGTATGATTATAGGTTATCTCATTAAGAATAACTAAAGTTAAATGATTTATAAATTTAAAGTATCATTCATTTTTTAACAGACTAAAAAGTGAATCGTGCACACAAAATGTGACAAAGTGAGTTTAACGTATAATAAAATTTTCTAAATGTTGCATAAGACAATTGTCCACGGCTTATCTAAATGTTATCTAAATTTTCTAAATGTTGCATGAGACGTAGTTAATTGATTGATTGCTGATTAAAATTGTACAGTTCTAGGTCATACATGGGCGATGGGCCATGCGTGGGGCTTTGGGTTGCATTACACCAGAAGTTCTTGAGAAATGGGTGAAAGTGGACTTCAAGGAACCAGTATGGTTCAAAGCTGGAGCCCAAATCTTCAGTGAAGGAGGACTTGACTATTTGAGCAACCCAAACCTTGTCCATGCTCAGAGCATTCTAGCAGTGTTGGGCTTCCAAGTATTGTTAATGGGCCTTGTAGAAGGTTTTAGAATTAATGGGCTTCCCGGGGTTGGTGAAGGCAACAATCTCTACCCAGGTGGCCAGTACTTTGACCCATTGGGCCTAGCAGATGACCCAACTACTTTTGCCGAGCTCAAGGTTAAGGAGATCAAGAACGGAAGATTGGCTATGTTCTCGATGTTTGGATTCTTTGTTCAAGCTATCGTCACTGGCAAAGGCCCACTTGAAAACCTCTTGGATCACCTTGACAACCCTGTTGCTAACAATGCATGGGTTTTTGCAACTAAGTTTGCTCCTGGATCTTAAACTTTTACTTTTTGACTTCCTCCATAAGAGGCTTGTACCACTTAATCATTCATAATGCAAATATTTGGCAGATGAAAACTACTTTACCGCGCGATACATACACTTGAACCACTATTTCATTTGACTCTTACAATAACATATCCAACGTAATTTCATAAGGAGGGTCTAAGAATATTTGATAACAATAAAAACGCCTCAATCACAAGCAAATCGATTCAGCTATATGAACCTTCAATATTCATATCGCTCCATTCAAGCTCATCTCACATTAATATTATATAAAATATAAAATTAAGATAAAAGCACTAAAATCATGTTTGTTTCCATTGTTCTTAAAATTATGTTGTATGGTGTTGTAAATCCTTTGTAATCCTGTGGTTATATAATCATGAAAAACCCAATTTTTGTAACCATAGATTTGGTAATTTTTGCGTGGTTATGTATTTCATTTACTCATCATACCCCCTTCCATCACACTCAAACCCACCAACCCCACACCCACCCACTACCCCCTCACAACAACCCACCCACCCCCACAACCACTCGTGCCACCCACCCCCCTCCATCACACCCAAACCCCACCCAACCCCCCTCCTTAACAACCTACTTAAATCAAAGTAATGATATGTAGCCCTTATGTAGGTTGAAAGAGAACACAAGAAAGGAATACA